>JAPSES010000236.1:415706-442117 GCA_029822895.1 Maxillicosta whitleyi
TTATGTTGTACACAAACCAACAAACAAACTAACAAACAAATAAATGCCGTCAAAAACATAACCTCCTTGGCGGACAAGCAAGTTTTCGGCAACTCTCTAAACAGACGACACGGAAGTAGTGTGTGTGTAGGAGTAACGAGTCGAGCTGGTCCCATGTAAGTGGAAAAGCATACCAAGCAGAGTAGAACCGTGTAGAGTCAAGAAGAGTAGAGCCGGTACCATGTAATGGAAAAGCGTCAAATGACACCTCACAGCAGGAGGGTCCTGGGTTTAATCTAGACAATCTAAATCACTCATAGGTGTGAATGTGTGAGTGAATGGTTGATACAGTGATAGGCTCCGGCACCTCCCCCAACCGTCACAAGGATTAAGTGATTCAGAAAATAAACAAATGAATGAATTTTGCAAATGTTGGGACTATTGAATATTCTGTTCTAATAACCTAAGAAGAAGAAAGAAGAACCTATCTGTCTTATTTTAGGATTTTGAATTCAACTGTGGCCATTGTAGGTTCTACATTGGTTAGCTTGCTAATGTTAAAGAAAGGGAAAAACTCTCAGCCTTTGGCCCTTTCTACGGATGTGCTCCAAAATCTAAGTGTTTCAGCCTTGGTCCATACCCTTCTGTTTCAATGATTTTTAGGAAAATCATGGCTGTAATTTTTGTGTAATCCCAGAAATAGACACCAGACTGGATGGACAGGAGTGATCTTATAACTTTTAGAGAAGAGGTAATTATCAACGGAAAATGTAAACGTTGTATCATGGATTTTGGAAAGATACTTCATAAATCACAAGCACATAAACAAGAAAAAAAACATGACTCCACAGATGTTACTTTTCTACCCTCCACTTTCCCTCCACTCTCACTTTTCACCCTCCCTTTCTCATTGGCGTTCTCTCTGTCCTCTTCTTCAGACATTCAAGCTTTCAGAGGTTGATCAATAGAATCCAGAAGGCCACAAATACAGAGAAGAGGGTGTGTGCAAAGGGGGGTCCCCAGGGAGAGACAATAAGGACATTGAGAATAAAACCGAGGCCGGAGACACACAAACAGAGACACATACAAACACACACGCTCAATCCGTCCTATATTCTCTAGCCAAGCGGTGACGTCAGCCTCCTGTTTAAGACACAGCCCACCTAATGGAGCATAGCCAAAGCTCAATGTTTGTGTGTGTCAGAGTTTGTGTGTAGGTCTGTGTATGTGTAAAATAGTGTGGACTGAGAGTTTACCCGCTACAGCAGAGGCAAGGGAAGGACACACCACAGCAGAACACACACAAAGTCAGGCACAATAGCTATTAAATCAAAAGCAATCTCTCTGCTTCTGGCAATGCATACACTGAAAGAGGCTCTCAAACATGTACATGAACATAAACAAACTGCTGCAATACTATTAGGTTACTTTAAGAGAGTGCAAAGAAATGTGGGGGAAATGAATGACATTCCAACAGTACAACCTCTCCAAACCTGAACAAAATGTGTCAGCAGTGGGAGTATAAAATCTCTGAATGAGAGTTTTTTGGCATAGAAGGAAGATATGGAGAGAAATCAATTTCAGGGCCAAGTATGGTGCCAAGGACATCCAGAAGGGCACAGCTCTGTTGATCTGTTCATATCAATTTGCTCCCTCTTGCAGACGGAGAATGCCAGTGTGCAGTGCTGCATCTTTAAGGAATATCACCCTGATAACGGTGCCATAAAACACATCATTTTACAGTCAAACCATCTCTGTCTCAAATGCACTTGGAGCGGAAGCCATTTTCAAGCAACATAAAGTTTAACATGGCGCTACATCTGCCGAACCGCTAGCTTCCACGCAACATGGGACTGGGTGATTTAATTAGGGGACATGAGATAGCATTGTATGACACTGCAATGAGCCCCACCCTCACAATCCTGACCCGATCCCACCTGAGCCTGTCTGCAAGACCAGAGAGCACACTGACTCATACTGCCTACTGTATACAATGACAATAGTTAAACAGCTTGTAACAACTACATCATTAAATATTATACTATGTCTCAATGATATGACAAAGAATTTGCATCAACATGACAAAACAGATGAACAGTTTGTTTCAGCTATCTAATTTCTATTTTGTAATGGTATAAATCATAATTATATTACAGACAATTTCACTCTCCATAATCATATGACAATATTAAACCCCCTGAACATTATATATATATATGCCTAGATATACTGAAACTTTATATTCTTACTGTATGCTTTATAAATTAATATGTGGTGAGTTCAGCCTATTTCATTAATCTTAAAGAGATATTTTCAACTTCCATAAATAATTAAAGTATGTCACTTGCAAAAGCATTGTTACAGAAAACAATAGCAACACGCAGTAGATTGGAAGCAAAGCAGATATTCTACTGGAATGAGACTACTTCACTATTAATGTGTCAAAATGTGTGGAAGAAAATGTGCTTTAAAGTTTCCGCACATTTTAAAAGGACATGCCCACCACTGAGCCTTTCAACCACCATCAGAACTGAAGGCATCATCTAGTGTAAAATGATTCAGACAGTATATAACAGATTATAGGCTGTCAAGAGTAAGAGTTTGGCTTTTGTATTGACCATTTAAAAGCAAATGGCCAAGATAAATTTAATGGATCAATAGTGATTGATGTGAATTCTGAGGGCCCTTGCCAATTTCTCTTGTGAATTACCATGTACAACTGAGATCGGTGTGTTCTGTAGACCCTAACTAAAAGCCACACAATCTATGAACAACCTCAAAGGCAAACATGAGAGAAGTACAACTATAGTAAAAATGACTTTATGATCCTCTACCATAAAGGTGTTGACAAATCCCTGAACGCAGAGTCACTTGTTCCCCAAAAGGAAATCTCCACTGTATAACATTCTCTGATGCTAGAAAAAGATACTTCTATCTTCAATCAATCTTTGTTTATCTGCCTCAAAAGAGAGTGTGAGCTACAAAATGAGTTCTCTAATGGGAATCCAGATAAAGTGGTGATGTGTCGGGTTATGGGTGAGAGAAGATTGGGCAGATGGACACACAAAGGCAGCAGTTCAATTAAAATGGAATCAGTCTGTTTGTCTTAATTAATCAATAATTTGTTAAAGTATTTACTTGGAAAAGTCCTGTGTCAGATTGTCTGCTGTGATAATGGAGCTACAGGGAAGGAGGGGTGGTTGGTTGGGTTGAGTGCCTTTTAAATGGCTCACCCTCTGCTTCTAAACACAGTGCTCAGTGTGCCTGCTCGCCCGTCCCAAAGTCTTTTTTTGCGGGGTGTGTCAGTAATGAGGCCCTCCTGTAGTGCTGCGCTCCACTCCTCTGTTGGTGCAGAAAAGCGCACCCCCGCCATGTCCTGACATTCTGACAGATAGGAGCCGTGGAAAGCATATGGCTAACGTGGCAATGCCTCCGACGCCCTCCAAACTGTCGTAGGGCTCAGGCATAATGAGCGGTAGAGAGATGAGCTACAGTTCTACACATTGGAGACATTAGTCATCACATTTTCCTCATATGCCACAGATCAGCAAGGAAAAAAAGAAGGAAAACTCTTACCTGGTATAAGAGTCAAGAGTATCCGTGAATTTGTGACTCTACAGAAAAAAGCCATGTAGTTTAGCATGGCAGAACCAGACAGGAAGTCTGAGATAGTGCATATCTAGGATAACTGCCAAATACTGGGTTTTATGAAAAAAAAATAGCAGATACTATAAAAATATTTAAATTTAATGGCTGACTGGTTCATACTTTAGAGAAAAGTTCAAACGTCACAACATGGAGTCAAGTGGCAGACATTCAGGGTTAACAGAGGCGGATGTCACTGACTGAGACAGAAGTGAGTGATGGTGTGTTGGGCCAGGAAGTGGCCGCTCTCCCTGTCAACTGTCAATGCCGTTAGTGTCCAGAAGCTGAGGTCTGCAGCGACTAGACGTGATTTTAGATAAGGAGCCCATCCAGCCATGCCCTCAACATGGCCTCCCCCTGGCCCAGACTCCCCTGCCAGTCTCTGTCTAGCCTGTTATCCCTGACCGTCTAGACACCTCGCAGCACGCAATCCCTCACCCCACCTAACCCCAGGCTCTTCTGCTTTCTCTTCGCTGAAATACTGCGTCACAATACTGGCTTGCTGGAGGGCTGTGAAGGCTACTGAATAAGTCAGAACAATGTGAGGCAGTCCTCCCTACAAATCACTCACCGGAAGGCCTGGAAAATGTTGCTCAGCATTATGTTTCAATCTTCAAACTCAAATCACAATCTAATCTTAGTAAAAACTTATTTTGAGGGTGAACAATAGTAATGAGGCAGCCTGTCACCATTCATTCAATAATTTAGATGCACCTCTGAAAAAACAACACTAGCAATTGAATGCACTTCAGCCACTTTTTGAATACTGAGAAGTAAGTGAATGAGAACAATGAGAAAGCTAGGAGGCAATTACAGAGCGGATGGCTTCGGGTACACACAGAGCTTCTGATGACATTGAAACCACCTGGGTGCCTGTGTTCTGTAGCCTGGGCTGTCATTTAAAAAATGCTTGTGCATTTGTGATAACCTGCACATAATCGCTGCCAGTCTTGACATTTCCAAAACCATTCACTTAGCATCAATACGTTCTTTACCCATCACATGGAGAATATACCATATATTTATTCTAGTACCAACACAAAGCCCTATAACCCCAACTCGTGCTAATAGATAGCTGGGGTTGCAATGGATCAACGTCACTTCCCCATTCATGGAGCCACAGACTCACACCCATGACTGATCTCTATTAAATTACATGGATTAAATCAGAGATCCTTAATTAGGCCCCAATAAAAGCGTCATGTGGCTTTTGAAACCTCTGAGCATGCCATGATTGGATAAAAATGTGAAAACATACTAAATGAAATTGGTTTACCACTGAGCGTGCGCCCCATGACTCTTGAGTGGAGCAGCAAAGCAGGGGGAAATAAAGAGCAGAGGAATAAGTAAGCAAGAGAAAAGAGAGAGACAGATGCAGAGAAAGAGTGAGAAGGGACTCTCAGGGTGAGTCACACCTCTTTGCCTCAGAAAAGCTCTTAAATTCCATGTGTGACCTAAGGGAGAAAACTCTAAAGAGTCAGCCTAAGATGCTATGATACAGAATTTGTCTGTTGCGTAGCAGTGAGCTAATAGAATCTGCCACAAGCCACATTGCAGGAGGTATGAGGCAAGTCTCCTGGAGGCAGGCCAATCCTTGCATGCATACATATGTACATACATAACTCTGAGCCACACATGTACAGTTAAAACACTCAACCACACACAACTGGGACTTGTCTTGAAAAACTGGAGCATGATGCCTCCCTGCTCCTTTGGACCCTTGCATCTCCTAGTGTCAGGACGGCCAAAGGCTTTTAAGTGCTTTAAACTCATAATAACCCTAATGCTTAGTCTCCCCATGTGAGTGCTATGTTTGTCAGTAGGAAAATGAAAAGCAATTGAAACAGATGCAAAAATAAGAGACGTTCAGACATTCAGGGGAACACTAAGGATTTTGTGTCTGTTAAAAGCATTAAGAGGGGAATAGTGAGTTACCAAGCTCCAACAACATGTTACATGGAGGCAGGGGAGGCTGGAGAGCAGCATCATGCCAATCTACTAACTCACACTCAGACAAGCAAATGCAGCAAACATTGGACTTCTTTTTTTTGCCCTTTCCTCCTCTTGCATATTAGCTTGTTATGTTGTTGTTGATGTTTCTATTTTGGAGAACACAGGCATTCACAGAAATCAGAGATTCATCACCACAATGCACAGCAGCAAATAGCAAGCACACAAACAAAAAACAGCCCCCAACCACCTTCCCACTCACCACTAATCCCCTCATGCCCTAATTGTGGGTGCAGTCACCCCACATTCACTTCCTCAGGGAGCAAAAGAGAGTTCAGGTTCTGGCTGAGAAAAGACCACCATGTCTTCCTCCTGAACTTATTCTTTCAGCTAGAAGACACCAGAGCAGTAGGTGGTACTCTCTCTCCATTACATTTCACTTTTATCGCTCTTCCCCGTTGCCTCTCCATCTTCCTGTCATTTCTCCCTTTTTGTTCTCTCCCTCTCATCTTTCTACTGTAAACCGCTTAAGGTGATTATAGATTGTGATGATGGTGGGTAGAAAAGGTGAATCTTTGTCTTTGTTTCCTTAAAACTTCAATATAATATTAGCTCAGACAGTTAAGGTCCTCCGTGTGATTGTCAACATAGTTTGCGATGAGAAAAAAAAAACTCAGTTGGCAGTACAGAGGTCAATATGGTGATTGTCTTTAAAGTCAAAAGAGTTAGGCAGGTGGCTTGCTACCTGCTGATGTGCTACTCTCCTTGGCAGTTTGGGCTGTAGGATACATCAATTGTGTCAAGTCTGCATATCAGCGGGATATCCAAGAACATACTCAATAGATACACGTTCAAGGAGGCTATTAAAGTCTTTGGCATTTGATTTCTTTTAATCAAAGCACTACACCACAGGCCTCTGTGGATGATGCTCGAAAGATGCTAGTGACTGGTGGTTGGCTATGATTTGTCTGAACACTGTTGTGAAACCTGCATTGGACCAAAGACATGCAAACCTTTAAACCAACCTTCTGTTTTCATGTCTGGTTTTTCCTTTCTTTCTGTTTCTCCCTCTCTCTGTCTCTCCCTCTCTCTGTCTATATGTCTGTCTCGTACTCTCTTTCAGGCACAAAACCAAGGCGCACATTAGGTGCTGGTGCTGCACATTTTGATGCTTGGCTGTCACTGTATCATTGTCTGGTGACATAAAGCGCAGTAAAGCACTGAGCAGTGATGAAGTGGAGAGGTTTTAAACCTGCGCTCACTGGCACATTTCTTGCCTTTCAACCAATGTCATTTGGAGAGTGTCATCATCCCACTGTGAGACAAGACAACCCCCACTCCCCCACTCAAAACACTGAGGAAACAGGGCAGTTTTTTCTTTGGCAGGCCACCATTATTCTGCTGGAGGCTTGATTAGACAGAGGGGGTAATTTACGAACCACTTCATTGCCAATTCAATGGGCACATCACCTGTAAATAATTGAAACCCTTCATGTCCATTCCAACATAATCATATTGCTATCATGTTAATGCATCCAGCAATGCTTTCCTTTGGGTCACGTGCAGGGCCACTGTAAATCTTGACTGACCTGTCTCCATAACTCTCCTGAGCACCACCCTCTAGCAAACAGAAAAAAATAAAAATGAAAGACTGCACTGAAAAAAAAATTAAATATTGAAAACCCAGTAAACAAATACAAGACTTCTCAGCATGGCAGTAGTGGGTTGCAGGTGGAGGGCAGACATTTTTAACTGGCTTGTTAATTATCTTTGCTCATGGTGTGGATAGGAGAGATTCATCATCTTCTTATTTATTTATCTCTTTCAGAGTTCTATCAGTCAAGCAGACATTTGAAGGGGCTGCAAGATTAAGATGGTAGTTGAAGCTATTACAGTGAGTTGAACTGAGTGCGACCAGGGACAAGACAGAAATCAAGATCTTTTTTTTTTTTAAATTGTAGGGAATTGTACCATCGAGGGAAATGTCTGTCTCAAACACTCCTAATTATACCAATGTTTAAAAAAAAAAAAAACTAAATTGATAGCTATTTCTCTTACTTCATTTTATAAAAGTAATGAATATTAATTACCCAATCTGAAATGGTTCTCACCTTTCCCTCTGCGTACTTCTCTCAAATGCACATGACAAAGAAAGAATTGAATAATTTATCAATTGACTTATATCTGAATTGATTAATTCACTGATGCAAAATTAATACATGGCTATCTTCCAAATTCCACCCACTCCATCCTCTCCCATGTTTAATGAAGCAGTTTAAGTAGAAAGGGTCTTGCCTGGGGTAACATAATGACTGAGGAAGGTGGCATGGATGTAAAGGAGTAAGATGTATAATATAAATATGCTGCAATACAGATATCTCATCAGAATAAACACGTGACGATGGATGCTTAAGTAAGCAAGGCAGGATACACATCAAGTGCCATTAGTCAGCTACCTGTGTTTTCCAAATTTAATAAATTAATTTAAAAAAATAGAAAAATAAAAGAACACAGGGTGAAAGATGACTACATAATGTTAGTAATTAAGTAATTAGAAAGGCTCTAAATATGAAATTTGTTTTGTTTACTAAATTAATGAGAGATCCCAGAAGTCACCCTTGCTTTAGACAGCCTACATCTAGGCAGGAAGCTATCTCTCATGGCCATATAATAATAAGTCAGAGGTCAGTCTTGCCATTTGCTGTTTTTACACACTGTATAGCACCACGTGGCAACTAATCATCCGCTGTACTTCCTGTTCCATGAAGCTCAGCTGGGGCAAAAGAAATGGGACAGAATGTGTGCCAGTGCGTCGATGTGTGTGCGCACCCATGTTGTGCCTGTTCTTTGCTGGTGATTCACCCAGCTCTCTGGCAGTCATCCAGGACCTATTTTCTCCTTTTTACATAACAGCCAACAGTATCACTGAAGCAGTGTGTCCTGTCCTTTTTCTTACTCCTCCTCCTCCTCCTGTTCCATTGCCACTTCCTGTTCTTCCTTCCATCATCCTACACCTTCCTGTGTGTGTGGGAGCTGTTAAGACCCAACTGTTTTTGTGCCTCCTGGTACTGCCACCCATGGAACTGTGAAGTGACCAGTCAGGAGTCACGGTTTTCAGACCACACCCAAAAAAGTAGCAGACCAGATATTGGGCTATGTCATGGGAAAGTGCGTGGGATGGGAGTCTGTTTTTGACTGAGAACCCCCCTAGGGCTTTATGAAGGCCCAGGATCCGGGATCCGATACACCATATGCCTACAGGACAGCACCCCACTGGGCACCAGGGTGTGACATGCTGAAAATAGAGACTCGCACTCACAATTTTCACCGTATTGGCCAACATACGGCCACTCAGCACTAACAGAGCAGAGGGACGAGGTGGAAGGGAATGGTACAAGAGGGGGTGGAAAGCTGAGGGGGGTTGAAAATAGAAAATCAAAGAAGTAAAAAGGAGGCAAAGGGAGAGGCTGAAGAGATTTTAGTTGAGGAAGGATAAGAGTGAAGGATGAGGTAGTGTGTCTGTGTACTGAGTACCAGTGTGTGTGTGTAGGAGAGAAGAGTAGGCATGGTTCGTTGTCTGGCCTGCTCAGTGACTCAGGTGTGAATAATACATTCAGTCCTCTGTAGGTGTGTGTGTTTGAGAGAAAGTCAAAGAGGGACAGAGACCATAGGGAAGTGCTAGGCTGGTAGAGGGCTGGTTGTCTATGTGTCGCGGCAGCTATGGGTGGGCTCTGCTGTGTCTATGGCCTGTTCAGTGACAGCCAGCCTGCACGCTGCTCACCGGTGCAGAAGCGCTAATTGAATTAAGTCTTTATTATCAGGCTGCAGAGGCAGCACTTCTCCCCATCTCGGCCCGCTTGGCTGACACTTTCTCCTTGAACACCTGCTTGACATCAACTTCCTCCTCTATTTATTTATCCCCTCTCTCCTGTGGCCAGTCACTGGCTGCACTTGTTCCTTCACCTTCTCCTGCACATCGGCATATAAAGTGAGGCAAGGCCTGCTTTTTTACACTGCTGCATCTACTACTTGGTACTGCGCAGTTCCTTAGGTTGGATAACTCGGCATTACCAAACAAAGTGAAATTTGCTGTGGTGTTGATTTTAAAAGCAACCAGGTAGAAAGATGCACTTTGTACACTTCAATGTCTATTACCATACAAAAGGAGTCATTTCTAGAACAGATCCTGCCCTTTCGAGCCCTCAGCAGTAGTCCTGGTGAGTGTAAAGGGAATAAAGGCGATAAAGCTAGATGATGTTCTATGTTCTATTGAATAGTCTCTAGTGGGCAAGCTGGCCAGGGTAATATACAGCAGCTGGGATGAGAACTAACATATATCTAGTCCCCTGTCCATTTCCACTAGCCTCAGGCTCAGGCTGCTTCCCTGGGCTCGGCTTGGGCATTACTTTAGAGGACAGACAAACAAGAGGCATTATTAAGTTGGCTAGGAGTCTGAGGCCCAGGCACTTGGCCCAGCACTAGCTGTAATCTATTGACCGTTTGCATTCTCCCTCCCATGCCCCAAAACCACAGGACTTTTCTCTATCTGTCAGTTGAATCCATTGCTCACCTCCCTCCATCTCTATCTGCTGTTTACTGACTATTTTTTTCCTTTTTTCTCTACCTCACCCTCTGTCAGCTCAATCCCCCTCTATTCCATCTTCCCCTCGCTCTTTTGTCTGTTTGTGTAGATCGTCTCCCCCTTCACTCTTTCTGCTCCTCGCCACATCCATCACTATTCCTCCCATCTCCATCTCATCCATTCGCTTCTCTTATCGACATGTTTCCATTTTCTAAACTGCTCTCACTCCATCATATTCACTCTTCCTTCAATGACCATTTTTCATTTTCTCTGTTTCATTCACTCTTACCTTGTGGTCTCTAGGTTCACCTCACTCCTGTCCTCTCTCCTTTCCCTGGTGGGCTTTATTTCATCCAGCCAATAAGGCCCCAGGTGGGCATAGCTGTCCTTGTCAGGGCTGGCGAGTGGCAACTGGCTACAAGCATAACTGGCCCTCGAGGATCCAACAGAAGGGAGCAGCCAGGGGAGAAGTGTCACTACACAAACTAAACTTTTACTCATGATAAGTTAGTACACAAACAACAGAAGAATGACAAGCAAAGGAAAAAGATAAAGAAGAACCCTCTAGTACAGCACAGCGAACATACTCTTCAAATTGACTTGACAGGTTGGTTTAATAGACCGAATCATGTCCTACTGCCTTTGCTTCAGTGTATTCTCATTTAAAACATCTGTATCTTTGTATATCTTTAGTTCACTATTTGGCCCTCATTTCTTGGTGTGTCTCCTCTCTCTCTCTCTCTCTCTCTCTCTTTTCTTTACATCACTATGTCTCTCTTTCCCCTGCTGCTCCTGTCCTTTTCAACTCTCCTCTGAAACTCTGCCAGCCAACGAGTGCCACAAAGCATTAGGACCAAACACTATCAGACGCCCTTCTCAGGCACATCCTACACATCAGCCCATACCCCACTTATACACAAGCACACATGCACACAGAAATCCCAGCACATTCTCACACTATGTGCCAGACTGGGTGACAGAAACAGAGTTTACACTGAGGCCTAGGGAGGTCTTATTCACAGTGGCAGACTCACACAAATCCTCTTAGAAAAAAAACAAAAATGCACACACGCACACACACATACACACACATGCACACACACACACACACACACACACATACATACATACCATACCAGCACTCTATTTTCAATTCCGAACACATTCATATAATTTAACTGGTAATTACACACACACATGCCATCTCAAAACATTCATAAATGCCTGCATATGTTCATTCACAATAAGTCTTTCAAATGCGTAGTCACGCATACACAAGCGTACATTTACGTATACACATGCATAAACACGATTCTTGCGATCTGCCTCTCTCTCTCCCTCTCACACACACAGTCAGAAACACACAGATCTGCAGAAATTCACAGGCTTCACACACAATAGCAAACACCATACACAATAGCAAACAAACAGTCATTAGTAGATTTCAGGCTGCCTCTCAGTTCTGCTCCACTCTGTTGTTGGTGTGCCCGTGCCTCTGGGGTGGCGCCGCTGCTGTAGGTTTTAATAAAAGCATTGTCTTTGGAAGCTGTCTAAAGGGACTTGGTTTCATTTTGGAGTGCTGCTGCTGCTGTTGCTGTGAATGTGGGAGGAGAAAGGGCTATTGCGCTGGGACGTGGGGGCGGCAAGGTTCAGTGTCATTGTGGGAACCTCCGAGGACTGGTGGTTATTGTTTGATAGTTTCAATATACACGGGGTGTGAAAGTGTGTGTCTGTGTGCAACTGTTTTCTGTTTGTGGTCATATAAGTGCATGTGTAAATGTACAGTATAGTATAGTAACAACTCCAGCAGAAATGTCTGATATAGCCCACCCCTCCAATTTTGCATCAGACTGTTTGAGGCCTATATCAAAGAGGGGATGACACAAATACAATGCATACACACAGACTGCATGTGGATAAGGTAGATAATGTGGAAGCACTCTGTATGTGTGAGAGGTGCTGCTGTTAACCAACCCTATAAAACAGTCGAGAAAAGAAACACTAATGTGTGACCTCTCTACTCATGTGCCATTTCAACGATACTCAGGATAACGAGCTATCTCTATACGACACACAGGTGCCTATTAGCTCTTTGGACGGTCCAATCTGTGACACCCTCTAGTCAATAGTTTCTCCATCTGTCAGCATTCAAACACCTCTGAGAAAACACCTAAAGGAGACATTTGTGTCATTTATGATGGATAAAGAATGCCTGTGCACAACAGGAGCACAATGTAATGCCTATGATGAGGCCAAATAAAAAGTAATAGTCTGGATTTTGAGCTTCAGTGTTTGCGCAAGCTCTTTTTCCCCCCACTTTTCTCCCACAGGCACCTCAGATCCCATCAGCTGAAGTAACATGGACATATCTTTAAAAGGTGAGAGGAAAGAATGAGTATAGCTATCTGGAAGGATGTAGGAGAGGAAATTCCTAATTGTTCCTTTAAGTGTGTTCCCCTGCTGTGAAGTGAAGGTGCAGGGTAACGGCCATCTTAAATCACAGCCTGGCCACGGCCTTCATTAAAGCCATAATGCCAGGCTCTCCCTTTAATGGAAATGGAAGCCAGCGAGGCTGTGGGTGTAAATTAAAGTGTAAGGCCCGAGTAGGGAAAGATTTCCCCAGCTCTGACAGGTGCAGCCTGAATTAGCTGTAGTGCTGTTCAAGCAGTCAGTGGGAGAACACTGGTATTGATTTTAAGCACTGTTGCACTTCCTATCTGAAAGGGAATGTGTATTACTAGAGCTAGGCACATCAATCACTCAGCATTCCACCACTCTCCCCTGGCACACTTCAGATTTTAAAATGATAAACAAACAGAAACAGACCCAAACAAAAGGTAGCACAGACTGCACTGCTACTGTATAGTCATAGCTCATAGGTATTTGCCTTAGCTGAGTGAAATACAGAACAACTGCACATGCATGTAATTGGTTCACTTCATCTCATCTTCCTTGTGTTGACAGGATGCCATCTCTATTCAGGGCATGTCCTGCATTGCGTGTCACCTTGGTCAAACAGCTGGCGTCAGCTCCTTGAGCTCTGGCTGTGGTCCACTCCCATGTTTACGACCTGCATGTGTCAGAGCTGTTACATGCATGCGGTGCAGCCATGCAGTGCGGTGCCTCTCCACGTATGACCCTGCTGCTTATCTTTGCCTCCCATCATGCCCCGCTGACCCTGTCTACAGGCACTGGCAGGGAGAGAATTAGCCTACTTAGCCTATTCCCCGCTGGGGTCAAGCCACACACAGACAGCTCAGACAGGACACCCACAATGAGATGCTTACACACCCACGCACAAACACTCTAAGATGTGTGATGACAAATGATAAGGCTGCACTTAACCACAGGTGTCCCAAGTTTGACCCTTCACCTTGAGAGAAAGCTTTTCATATGGAGGCTAGCCATCAATCAGCTCCCATCAATCACACATATATGCCGCAGCCTTCCACAACCCCCCCAACCTTTCCTGGCCCCAACATCCATCACTACACTCTACCCTTTCACTGACATCTGGGAAAACACAAACACTTCACAACCTCACTCCCTGCTTCCCTTGTCCGGAAACAAGCACATACAGTAATAGTGTGTGAGAATTCATACAAACACACACACATCTTGTCCTGCAGTGATGCCTCCTCTAAAACACAGGATGTGTTGTTGTGTTGTCAGGTGGTCTAGAGGTGTACACCAGGGGCTTTTCCCTTGTGACATGTTTGCTGAGATATCAGCACCTGCACTGATATATGACATGGGGTTGAAATCCCGGAGCACAGTGGCAGCTGAGATCGTTGCATCAGACACAGCCAGTGGTGACAGACTTTGGCCATGAGCATCCAGAAGACCATTTGGTGAGAAAGTCACTGGATCAAAAGTCTCTCACCACTCACCACAAAAGGGTCATTTTAGGATATGTTGTGCTAGAGGATGTAGTATAACGACATTTGTAATGTTCTGACACCTTACATGCCACATACTTTTCACTTACTTTTTTATTTGTTCCTTACTTTTTTTCCCTCTATAATCATGGGATAACAGCTTCTGCACCACTCACCAGGGAGTAATGAAGGCAAGCCTAATAACAATTTTGGAGGCCATATCTAATACTACTAAAATAATATTTTTTGGTGAGTTGCAGACTACACGCATGGAGAGAAGGCCATTCTTGATAATAAAAAAAAGAGAAAAAAACAGGTGTGCTCGATGCTCTTTTGGCCCATGCTCCATAATTACACCAGCGAATGTATTCTAATTGGCAGTGTCTTTATGCAGAACTATTATCAATGTCCCTCGGAGGCAGCAGGAGAGAGGAGAGGAGGGGAGAGGGACGTGAGGAATAGGTTCTATGTCAGTGAGCTTAGGGTCCATTTACACATGGATGAGGACTGCTAATAATGCCAGCATAGCAAGTCCAGCTCACAGAAAATGAGAGAGGAAGGTTTAACATATTGAGCTGATTCTGAATGCATGAAAATGTAAACTTAAGTAAAGGGAACATTGTGTGAGCACTCGGTATTTGCTGTGGAATAATTGTGTGGTTAGAGAGCGGCACAGTGAAGTCAGTCAGTCCAATATAGGGTCAAAGGTGTTAAACCTAGACATGTCAGACTTTGAAAAATTATCAAAAGCTACAGTATGAGCACAATGAACTGTATGCTCTGAAAAATGCAAACACAAAGCCACATTAATTAGCTCTGTAGATAGATTATATAAATATGTCATAGTCAGTGCTGCCACAGTACACAGCTAACATTAAACTTCATATGACAAACTTTAGTGAAAAACTGAGGGAAAAAAAACATGTTTCATTTGCATACATTAACAAAATTAGTTAATTGCAATGCTGGCACGTCTTTTCTATTTAAAATATCACACTAGCTTTTGGCATTTTGTTCCGCATGTGGGTGTAACTTCTGACCCAGACAAATACTCCCAACTTCCATAGTGTTATTAGTCAAGTGGTGAATATGCAGTCTGATAGGAACACATTAACATACCATTCAAAGCAGACGCTGCTACAGAGCATGTTATGTTAATTGGTTTGCTAAAGGGCAATTATTAGTCAATATTAATATTCTATCATTTATCTGAAAACGATAAACTTTTCTGAGCAGCCATCAGTGGCCTCTAATATTAAACATCCCCAACTGAACCTGAAGGATATCACAAAAGGGAAATGGTTTTGAAGAAAAAAAAATGATATGGAAAATTTGGCTCCCTGAATGTATTTGCTATGAATCTTAGCTTATGTTTTGAAGGAGGCCAGGAGTATAATTGTCTTACCTTGTTTTAGGGGATGTCGTTAGCCATTCTTCATGCTTTTCAAATGTTATCAAGTAAGCTGCGATCTCCTGTGGAAAAGAGAAGAGAGGAGAGAGTAAGGGAGTGAGGCTTAGATATGTCATCTTTAATCACTGTTCACTTGTGTTTGTAATACATCGGTGAGACTGCTTCATTGATATTCAGACAGTCTAACCAGGAGCACAAACACAAGAAGACGGAAACAGGGGCACTGCCGGTGTGCTCAGGCAGGTAAATGGAGACTGGCAAAAGTAAAGTGAAAGACAGAAGTGGAATGCAGCTGAGGTCAGATCATCTTCTGAGACCATCTTTGTTACGAAAGCTTTGATCAAGTTCTCCTCTGAGGACATCAAGGTGCTCTCAGAGAGATTGACGTGTCTGTGTTTCAGAGTGAGCAGCTTTTAACATTTTTGGTCCGATCCTCCCCCAAATCCCTTTGATCTGCCCTTGACACTCCTCTATGGATCAATCCACTCTTTAACCTTTGAATAATAATTACACACCAGTCTCACAGTATTGACATGTATGTGAACTGCTACATCAGAATAGGCTGTAGATCCTTTGGAGGCAGTTGTGTACATAGAAATGATATAGACACTGAAAGTTAAAAAAATAAACTCAAACTGCCACTGGCATAAATAGAGATACTTCAAACACTTTCATGTTTCCAATGCTTGCCCTGCCTACTGCATCAGTCTGAGTGTAAGGGGGAACACGCTAGGCTATACCCAGCCATTTTCTCACCAAACTAATGGGCAGAAATAAAAGCACTTTGGACACTGGTAGACAACCTAATGATTACCAGCGACAGCCAGCAATTCACTTTTCAGCAAGAACATTTGTCAGCTTCTCAGAACATTAGAGTGAGCTAGATACAAGGGCAGACCTGCAGCCATCTTCTACAAAAATATCTTTTTAGCTCTTAAGGATGTGCATCACTACACATGCTGGAGTGTCAATACACTTTTAAATGTGAATATGTTGTACAAATATTGTGTTGTTTGGTTTGGGAGGCTCAGGATTGAAAAAAAGAAAAAGTCTCCTTGTGGAATTTGTTCTGTTGTTTTGCTTGCCCACGTGGGGCAATAATACCTCCAAAACCCACATTCTCTACAGAAATAAAGGTAATAATATGAGACAGAATCACATAAAAGCTGGTTCTTCTTTACTTTCTCTGTTGTTCTTTTCTTCTTGCAAAGAAACACACACTCTAAAACTAAGAAACAAGGCCCCCACTTGCTCATCAAGGCTGTATCACGAAGTGTGACCTGGCACAAAGTCACAGCACAGTGGAGATAGCCCATAGGGATGCTGCAGGGTGCTGTGGTGTGAGGGGTTCCCAGCCTGGCAGGGGTCCCAACAGGGAGGGGGTGGTAGCATGACTGGCACCCCTGCCTCCAGGTGCAGGCTGGGAGATAATGCTGCGTTGATTAACTTCCTGTTCTCCTGCCATAACGACCGGAGGCATTGAAGTCATGACAAGATGGAGTCTTGAATTAAGAAAAAGATAGGAAGAGGATGAGGCTGTCAAAAAAAGCTCAGGGCTGCTCCTGTCCATTATAACTTCTGTTATAGGAAGGGAAAAAAAAACAATAAAACTGGGGAAAGTACAGCACAGTTGTGACAGTGCAAAATCCAGTTGATGGAGTGAGCAAAAAAAATCCTGCTCCTTAAAACTGAAAAAATATGGAGTATATGTGAAGAGAAAGGAAAAGTAAATGCTTTCATACCAGGGTTACATGTTATCTTTCTGCATATATTTGTAAATAAATGAGAATTGTACAACAGTGATTAGATTAATCCCCAGTATTCTATGTTCATTTTGGGAGGGATCAAACAGCAGTGGGAAGCTCCTTCAGTGACCTCTGTGCCTCTTAGCACACAGCCCCTTCCATCACACTTGTCTTTAAAATCTAGCCACAGCCCCAGTCTCAATGGCAAAGGATGAAATAGGGGGCCGCATGGTCTTGTTCTTTTTTCTTTCTTTCTTTTTTTTTCTCTTTTTTTTAAAGCAAGCCTCTACCTCTGGCTCTTTGCACTCCCCTCCCTCTCTGAACAGATGCCAGGGATTATTCCAACCCCCCGACCAACCATAAAGGTGCAATAATCTTATAGCGAGGAAACAAACAAAAACAGACGTGCAGCCATTAAACAGCTGCAAAGAGACAAAGTTTGCATGGGCGGCATAATGAGAGGCTAGTGCGTGTTCAGGTTGAGCACACACGCTTGCGGGTTAGTGCAAAAGGGGTGGTGAGGGGAAAAAGTGGGCAAGTGATGTGCTGAACACTGATGGTGCATCAAAGTCAAAGTAGCAGCTGTCAATGGGCTCTGGACTCTATCTGCTGACCCCACTGCCTCTGGCCTGCTCGCTGTCACAGGGGAAATATTCAGAGGAGGCTCTCTGTACACACAGCTCCTACCTTACTCAACCTTACAGGTCAGAATCCTGCTCCTGTGAGGCTATTTGTACTTCCTACTCCTTCTGCCTTAGCCTCCTCACTGACATGACCCTTGCTGAGGTTTTATCTCCAAGTACTGTTAAAATATACTGTACCAGAAAGGGTTTCACTCCTCACTGATTAAATTGTGGCCATCGCCTATCCAAGCCTAATCTAAATAAATAAAAATCAACACAAGCCAGCAGTGAACCGGAGACTGAGTATGAGCAATACAACCTCTAATTGACACGGCGGTTGCAAAAAGAGGGCCTTTCATTTTCCAGAGGAAAGAACAACCCCGAGCTGTTTGTTGTAACCCAGCCATCTCATTTGTTTCTTTTGTCTCTGTAAAAGCTGTGACACACTGTTAGCAGAGGGGGCCGCCCCAGAACATGACGGAGCAGTCTAGCAGTTTCAAGGCTGATCGAGATGGAGAGCCGACAGTGTTTGTGCGTGTGTTTCTGTTACTATCAGAGGGCCTGATTACTGGTTACCTGTCTCTGCTTGGCACATTATTAACATGCTCTTCAGGAGATGTCACTCCTGTACTCATCAGTATGTCTTCCCACCAGTTGTCGCTTCTTATAGCCTCCACACATTTTCTACAATGCGACTCTCAGTCATTCTCATTTTTTTTCTCCCTTTCCCATAACTGCCGAGGTGAAAAGGAAAGCCACCATAAGAAAATTTTCATTTTGAGATGACTGGCTTTTACTGTCTCGCCTTTCAAATGATATTTTCACTCAGGAGGTACAACATTTTCTCCAGAGAGAATCAGCTTTTGAAATGTCTACCTATTTGAAATTGGAGATGACACTAACATATTCATCCCATTTCACTTCTTTGCACCAAAAACGGAGAAGCAGCAGTAAACCCTGAGAAAATAAACAGTATTTGACCTCTCTCCTATCTGATTGTCTCAAGAGGAGAAATATTTGTAGCGCTGATCAAATATACTTATTAGGCCTTGCACAAAAGCCAGTGTTAGGGGTATATATTCTAATGTACATCCACTGTCCTGGGATGGCCTGACACTTGATGGTTCTGTTGCTTATTCTCTCTCCCTTTATCACTGGCAACTTTGATTTATGGGAGAAGAGGGAGGTGTAGAGTGCACCAACGCAAAAGCATTGGGATGACAGACCTGATCACTTGAAACAACTGTCGCTGTTCCATTAGAAGAAGAGATAGAAGTCTTTTGGCATTATCTCAGGATGCATCAGACACCTGTCTCTAAACACCATCCATAATGTCTCTCCTCTCGTTCTGCCTCCACAGTGCATTCGAGTTGACAGAAAATGAGAGGAGGAAAATGATACAAGGCTGGGAGGAGAGAGTCGTATCCCTTTTGTGCAACCCCTACATTAAAATACCAACAGTTACATCGTTGTCTAGGAATTTAATCATAGTTTTTAAAACCCACAATTTACCAGACACATTATGTAAAAACATAGACTAATGACTCATGCTTTGAGAGATAAGCTATTTAAAACCAGTCTTCATCACCACCCCAAAAAGAGAAGGAATTACAGCATGTGTTTGTCCATTACTGTATTATTCCAGTTACACTGTTACTCCACTGACACTAATGAAAAGGCATTTAATGAATAGCTGTATTAGAAAAAACTAACTTTAGCATCAGTATTGATTTCAGTAAAAGCTTGAGCTAATGAAATGAATATGAGAGAGCAGTAAGATGTGAAAGAATAGATGGAGCAAAGACTGATTGGTTAGAGAGCAGAGTACAGCGCCTTCAGCCTGCCTTGTGGTGAAGTCTGGGGAATGCATCCTCAAAGTTTTGACCTTGCCCTGCACTTGAAAGCAGGAAGTGGATGAGAGGGGGGCTGCGGGAGGGATACAGTGAGAGGAGCCCTCCCTGATGACCTGGGTTTTTGCTATGGAGTGCCAGGTCATCTGATATTTCCTCCAGGGCAGCCCAGGAAACCAACCTGCCCAGGGCCAGGCACAAATGGACTGGCGGAGGTCTGGGGGGTTGGTGGTGGAGGGGTTTTCTGGAGCTTCAGGCTACACCAGAAAAAAATTCAAATGCAATTAGACACAGATAGAGACAGGCACAGTAGAAAGAGAAAGAGATGAATAGAGAGAGGTATAAGGAGAGGGAGAGGGTGGGAGAGTTGAAAAGGAGAGAGCAGGAACAAAGTTTAAAGTTTTTTTTCCCATGACAATGATAAATGCATTTAAAACAGGAGAAGCGTGAAGGTATGGTGATTAAAAAAAAGCGTACTTGTGTTTGATTCTGCAAGCAAAAGCACCTTTGCTGAATCATTTTGGGATTTTTTGTTTATACTTCATGAATTCTTAATGCACTAGCAATAATGTATCACACACGGTATCTATGTAATCTCATATGGCCGTATTACTCTTTTAAAATGGGGAAAGTAGTAAGGTAGAGTGAATCCATTTTAGCGAGCCGTAACCTCCAGCTAGCCTTTAAGACTGTTTGAGCACCGATCATAATAGGATGCAGTGGATATGCTATCAAGACAAATGGTTAGGACAGCGTTAAAAAAGAGAGAGAGAGGGAGAGAGAAAGCAAGAGGGGTTAGGAATAGAGACATAGGAGAGTTGAGAAAGTGAGGTAAGCAACAATACAGTATAGAGCTGTTGACAGCTGCACTTGGCATCTGTTGAGGAGGAGTGAGGCTGTTCTATGAGTCCCAGTGCTAGGTTAAAAAGATGCCCTCTCCAACACACTGCTCATTAGGACCTGCATGGGGCTTCCCAGGGATGCCCAGGCTGAGCGGGAGGGGTGGATGCTACAGTGTGTGCACTCTGTTGCTTCATATGAGTTATTCAGACAGAGTTGTTCTGCTCTTTCTTATCCATAACCTAAAACCACCTTGCACATTTGCCAACTGACATAAAAGATCGATTTAAAACAAGAAAAAGTGCACCATCATGGCTGAATAAAGTTCTCTAAGCAAGTGGGGGTATTTCAGGAAATATATTATTTGCTCCACACAAGTATAGGTCAACACACATGTAAAACTTCAAAACAAAGGCCTTAGCATGTGTTTTAAACACACCTCAGGCAGCAATACTCAGCTGTGCTGTTTCTCTATCAGACTCTATGTTTCTCTACAGTTCTTGCAGTTAGGCCTGGCTCAGCTCTCCCATGCCATACAAGAGGTGGGAAGAGCTGTCCATTGCCCTACATTATACATAGTTCTGGGATCAATTTGGCATTGATCCTGGATAGCTTAGATGTTTTCCAGTAGTTGGTCAATGCTTCTCTTCACATTTCTGCTTGGCATGCTGGTCATAAGATGTTCTGAAAAAAGGAGGCATTCTCTTGGGGAGCCTCCTCTTGCTCCTCCAACCTGCACGCCTCCCTGCTCCCACAATCAATGCTGCTCACAGCAGCTGCTCCGCCAGCACTATCCTATTTGTTTTTCTATTTCACTTCTATAGACTCTATACATTAATACAAACAGCAGACTTAGCAAAGACTGAAAACAGGGAAAGAGGAGTGGTCTTTTTCAGGCTGCAATGTTTACCATGGAACCGTAGCAGTTTCTTTCACAGTCTACCATGAAATCCAATCACAGTAAAGGAAATATTGATGTGCACATAAAGAAGTTGTTATACTCATGGCAACACAAATACATACTGTGGAGTAACATCTATCCATCCATTTTCTAAACTGCTTAGTCCTCGTGAGGGTCACAAGGGTGCTGAAGCCTATGTCAGCTGCCTTTGGGGCTTCATCACAGGGCTAACATATGCAGATGGACAATCATTCATGCTCACATTCACACCTGCAGGAGCTTTAGATTGACCTATTGACCTACACTCTTGTAAGTATGCTTTTGGATTGTGGGAGAAAGCTGGAATAGAGGAGTTAAAGTTCGAAGGGCTAAAATCCAAAAATGACAGAAATAACTTTTAACTTGACACTTAAGATGTAATGTATGAGGAAAGATGCAGCTGCTGCAACTTTACACTTCTACTCTCAATGAAAGTGGCTACAACAGGCTTGAGAACAGCGTGTAAGTGGAGTATACGCACCAGAGAACCATGCTGCACTGTAAAAATAGGCCAATCTAGTATTTTTACACAGGTGTACACAACTCTTTTACACAGAGATGGATCAAGTAGAAATGTATCCTATTTAAACAACCAATATACAGGTAAAGACTCTATGCCTTGTTAGTATTTATGCTGATGCTACTAGGTAACAATTAATTGTCTCTCAAGTACCTCAATGTTGCTGTAAATGGTCAGTTTCCATTGACCCTGAAATTGAGCGGATACAACATGCCTAAAAATTTACCTAGTGGAATTTTTTTTTTTTTTCATTCTTGTCTTTTTTCCCCTCATCAAGTTTTTGTGCTGGCAGTAGGTGGTTTTCAGGCATAGTGAAATTAGTGTATCATGCAAAACTGCAATGGAAATATTTTTCTAGAGTCATGTGAAAAAAAAAAAAAAAAAAACGCAAACAAACAAAACATAATAATAAACATAAGACAGATATGTTAAGACAAGCAAAAGAAGAGTTTTAAAAGAAACATGACGTGTGGATACACCAGGAAATCAAATACTTTTTTAAATTTAATACAGGATAGAAGGGTGACAAAACTAGAACTTAAGGAACGTGAACTCAAATGCAGAGAGCAAGGGAAGGAGCAGTCAACTTAAATATACAAAAAACAGTTTATTTAAATCAAAAAAGGCAAAAAAGTTACAAACTGAGGTGGGCAGAGAATGAAAGCCAAAATCCAAATGTCCAAAAATCCAAACTAAAAAGACACAAGAGCGAAGGTACAGACAAGGAGCAGGCTGAGGCAGAAGTCAAAAACCAAACAGGGTCGATACCAGGTAGACAGTCCACATAAAGGCAGAGACGGGGTAGGCAGAAAGAGGATCCAGAACACAGACACGGGTCGCGACCGACAGAAACACACATAGACTAGGGAAACACTTACACAGGAACAGACGGGGTCAGAACAACGAAACCGACGAATACGAACCAACAAAGGACACAAAGACAAGATAGACTTTATATACAGGAGGAGAAACAAGGAACAGGTGAGAGACATCAGGGATAATCAAAGACAGGCGCAGACATGAGGAGGAGCCAGGTAATCAGGTCACACAAAAGGGAAACAGGAAGCAAAGACACATACAACACACAGGAGGGAAGGCTACAAAATAAAACAGGAAGCCGCAGGACAAGACTCATGACTGGTGCAGATGTGACAGGTGATATATAATAATAATGAATATATTTGTAAATCAACATGATATTTACGTTTGTCGCTGTGTTTATTGAAGGAATTCTTGTGTAATCTCACGATAATAAACAAACAAATCATTGCATTTGTGATTTAAATAGACATTCAGTGGACTTTAGTGACTACAGGCTTATAGCCTTCACCACACACATCATGAAGACACTTGAAAGGTTGGTCTTCTGCTGTTTAAGACCCAGTGTGAAGACATACATGGATCCTCTACAGTTTGCCTACCAGCCTAACATGGGTGTGGATGCTCTCATCTACACGGTACAGAGGGCTCATGAACACCTGGGCACCTCTGATGCAGCTGTGAGGATCATGTTTTTTGACTTTTCAAGTGCCTTCAACATGATCCAGCTGGGGCTGCTTAGTGTGAGGATGCAAGCAGGTTGAGCCAAGAATAGTCTCCTGGGTCATGGACTACCTGACCTGTAGAGCACAGTATGTGAGACTGCAGAACTGTGTCTCAGGAAAGGTCCTGTGTAGCACTGGAGTGCCACAAGGAACTGTTCTGTCCCCCTTCCTCTTTATGTTTTTTACATCAAACTTCCAGTACAACTCAGACAGCTGCTTTCTTCAGACATTTTCTGATAACTCAGCGGTTGTCGGTTGTGTCAGAGGAGGGGAGGAGGGGGAGTATAGGGGCCTGGTCAAGGAGTTTGTGGATTGGTGTGTCCTCAACCACCTCCATCGCAACATTTACAAGACCAAGGAAAGGTTTTGGATTTTAGGAGGAAGAGATCCAAAATGGTGTCAGTCACCATCCAGAAGTTATCTCCAATTACAGGTACATGGGAGTCCAGCTGGACAACAAGTTGGACTGGTCCTGTCATATGGAGACTCTGCACAAGAAGGGCCAAAGTAGGCTTTATTTTCTACAGAGACTAAGATCATTTAACATCTCCAAGCCTCTTGTGTGCAGACTGTGGTGGCTGGTGTCCTGTTTTTTGGTGTGGTGTGTTGGGCAAAGGGAGGGAGCATTTCAGACAGAAACAGACTGATTAAATGCATTAAGAAAGCGAGCTCCATCAGTGGGATGGGACTGGACACAGCTCAACAGGTGGCTGGGGTGAGAATGCTCAGGAAACTGAACTCTATTTTGAGTAATGCATTTGACCTACTTCAGCATCTTGATGTGTTCAGGCAGGGCACCTTCAGCCACAGGCTGACCCCCCCTTGGTCCAGGACTGAAAGGAGTTGGAGGTCCTTCCTGACGGCTGCTATTAGACTTTTTAATATTCCTGTGCAATAAATTTCTGTATGCTGTGCATACTTTACATGTCTTGTTTTACTGTATTATTTTTTACATTAGTTTATTGTATATATTCATATTTTTATTTATATATCTTTATTCTGTTTTAACACTCCTTCATTCTTATTCGTTGTATGTGGGGATGTCTGTTGTAATGGGTCAGTGTGTTTTTGTTCTACTGTTATCATAACCAAACAATTTCCTGCAAAGGATCACTAAAGTATCTATCTATCTTAATGAAAAAACCTACATTACGCACTTCTATTTTTCTAACATTTAGTAAATATCGGTAAAGTTTTCCATGGATGTCCAATGGAGATTCTACGGTTGTTAACTTAATCATTGTACAAAAACTCAAAAACTTGATTTTTACAAAATGGTTTTATTTTAACTTTGACTCAACAATCCCACATCTTATATGCACTAGAGGCATAGTTAGTGACACATCCACTCTGTGAATAATCTGCATACTTATGTGTTTATGGTAAGCAAAGTGTTAGAGATGCAACTGCAATCATGCACTCAAAAAAATGATTAAGAAAATAATGTGTAGGATATACCATAGCCTTTGTGCTCAAGTGATCACCAAGATAGTTGACATCCATGTAGTTCTCAAGCAACGTCTTTGAGTTTTCTCTTCACAGTTATCATTAAAACACCACTGAAATAATATCTCTCAAGAAGAAAGTTGTAGTTCTTCCCTTTAGAGACCATTTGAGAGACTTCACTCTGTGCCAAACAACACTGACATTGTTCTGGCAGCTTATGGTGGCTATCACCTCCCTAAAACACTATTTGTTATTTTTTCCTCCTTTATTTTATTGTCAATCTTATACCTCAAAGACAGAACAAGTGTTTAGCAACTGATTAAAAACCCAATTTGTCAAGTAGAGCTGGTTTCCCACTTCGGATGGTTGGGGTGTTAGGAATAGTCACAGCAGCAAAAATAATTACCCAAAACCCAACCCTGCCTATAAAGACTAAAAGGCTACAAATTATTTAAAATAAATATGTATTCAACATAAAAATAGAAAAGGTCTAACTTTGATAGAGACAAACAAATTAGCAAAATTGATATGCATATACATACAAACAAACCAAACCATAACTAAGCAGGGTTTTTTCTGAACCAGGAAATAAGGGCGCAGCACCACGATACCTACTGGCGTGTGCCCCTACACGTTTCCATTCTAATATATTTTTGCCGATTAAACATCAAGTCACATCATGGCACAATTTCTCCACTTCTTTCAAGTCATAGTTAACAACTTCTGACTGTCCTATTGGCGTTTTACTGCACGCAAACCGCATGTGCTCGGCGATTCATTGGTAGGTCGATTCTGCGCAAAAGGTTGTACACAAGAAACACATGGCTAATTATATATGCACGCAAAGTCACGTGCACTTCGAAATCAGCTGAGCTGGCTTGCTCTTCAAAGCGCTACTTCAAGGAATATATCGAACACGTCAACGATGTCTGTGTGATCATCATTTCTTCCAGCGTCTGAAGTTTGTGGTAAGCTGCATATTTCCCCACTTGTGATTATTTTTGATTTATTGCCCATACCATGTGGATTTAGCCCAAATGTTTGAGAGCGGAGGAAGCCCTTTCAGCTCCGGTATTGCAAGCTAGCTCTGGTAGCAATTAGCACAACAACCTTCGCTGAAGTTAGCAATGCATGTCATTTGATTCACGACTGATTCAGTTCAGGGAACGATTTAAGTATGTATTCCTTTCTGGGTCTATGGCATTTAGCCACCTCATCTGGCTCCTCTCAACGTAAAGGAGCAGCAATTCTACTCTGAGCTACACAGGATGACTGAGCTTCTCACCCTATCGCTAAGGGAGAGCCCAGACACCCTGTGGAGATTGTGGAGAGTATTCTCAATCTCATTGTTTTGGTCACTACCCAAAGCTCGTGACCATAGGTGAGGGTAGGAAAGTAGATCGACCATATACAGAGAGCTTCGGATTTTGTCTCAGCTCCCTCTTCCTGATATATATA
>JAPSES010000236.1:442217-473783 GCA_029822895.1 Maxillicosta whitleyi
TCCTGATGATATGATGCTACAGATAAATAATTTCTTCTTCCCCACCCAAAAGGGACTAATTAAGAAAAAGTTGTATTGTTGAACTAAGAGATCATCATTTGTGTCATTGTGGCTTTAATTAATTGCACACATTTGTAACAAATGAATCCACAACTGCACCTCCATTTCATCAAAATGAGAAGTTCCAGCCATGAGCCAAAACAAAAACAGAATGGACAGAAAGAGACAGAAAAAGAGGGACTAGAAAGAGACATTTGGCACATTGTAGGATTGCTTTGCCTTTGGTGCCATGGCTGCTGTCTTTGATGTTTGTTGAGAGGATGTAATTATTTGGCCTTGAAGGACTACAATGGTCAGCCACCGCCTCCGACACTGCTGCAATTCAGAAGGACCACAAGCTTGTAAAAGCATTTGTGCACACACGTAAGCATGCACAAACTGCATTTCTATGAGCTTTTGTACAGGTGTGTGCTTGTATCTCTGTTAGAGCAGGACAGAAGAGATAGTAGAGAAGTACCAGCAGTGACAGAAAGAATGAGAGAAGGAGCGAGGCGACGAGTACAACAAGATAAACCTGGTGGACTGAGGAGAGGGGTTTATGTGGGAATGAATCTACAGCATGTGCTGTGTTAGGGACACTGAATGAGAATTGGACATAAAGTTGACTGAAATGAAATACATCCATCTTTGTCAGCCATAATTAGGCAGTCGTGTGACCCTGTGGTTGTTGCAATGGATGTGTGTGTGTGCCTGCTGATGTAAAGCCCATATGGGACCTCCTACTGCTGTACCCTTGAGAGATGTGTCTTGTGTAATGATTCTATTACACCTCTCTTTTCTTCTATCTCTTCTTCCCTCTGTTTCCCTCTGGCTTTAACTTCTGGCAAGACTTTAAGATGTGTTGAAGTCCAGCAGAAATATGGAGCAGTACATTAGTAAATAGGGCAAAAATTGTGTATGTGTGCACGCACAGACGCATTGTGATGTGCTGCAGGGCGCGGCAGGGAAGCAGCCAGGTTCACTTCCTGGCGCCCCATGGCTGTCTGACCTCTGGCGTCCGCGCTGCACGTACTCTTCATCATCTATGCAGCAGGATGTCTGTTCCCCCTGCTGACAGCCCAACCAAGGAGAACGGAGAGTGGTGGAGCCTCCATGACGCTGACCTTACCACAGCCCCACTGCCGAGACTCCAGGCTGTTACCCCACTCAGCTGCCTAACTTTTCTCCCTCTCAAACCCAACTTCTACCCACTAACAGAGGGAAAAAACCTACAAGAGCAGTCAAACTTAGTAGGTTCTCTGTGTGTCTCCTCTCTCTCTAATTCTTTATTGTATATCTTGTATTTGACAGATGTTCTCATGTTGGCAGATAGCAGATATTGAAAGTGCCGTGACAGTTTGTTCAGCCAACCAGCCGCCAGGTCTGTTTGATTCCTAATGCAATTTCACAATTTGATAGAGAGTGCAGACATAAATGTTACATTTGTTGCTTTCTTTTGCTTGGTGTGAGAAAGATATTGCAGGGAAAATCCACTGAGAGGACATTAAATGTCATCTAAATATAATTGAGGTGTGATATCTCTCTGTGGAGACATTGTAACAATCGAAGCACCATATCCTCAAATATCACCCAAATTCTCCCAAAAGTCAAGGAGCGATTGTATCATACATAAATGAAGTGACAGTGGAATCTAGAAGGTCACCATTCACTTCATATCAATCAAGTGTTGTCAGTTTTCATTTTAAGGCTCATACAGGTCCTATGCAAAGAGGGGAGGGAGAACGGAGAAAATACTCCCCCGTCTTCCTTGAAAGGCATAAATGAGCTGAGTTCTGTCTCATGTGAGCCTGAAAGCCTATTTATTTCAGGCTCCAGAATCAATTAATGCCCACATTATCCCCTGAATTCCACTATTCAGTGCAGTCAAATGACTGGGGCAACCTTGCATGAAACCAATTTCTAACCTTCAATCCAAGACACACCCCGGAACCACCTACTGGTTTTCCTCCAAAATTGCATCTATCTTTGCCCTGAAGTTCGTTTTTCGTGCCCCTGAACATGTGGCGCACCTCAGTGTGTGTCTGCATAGATAGTGTGCTGTGCTCAGAATATGTTGGCTATGTAAAGTTTCTAGTGTTTTGTTCGTCCTGCTCTCCTTGTGCAGATAGTGGAAGTGCTTTTTTAATACAAATGTACAATGTTTTGACAGCAGAGAGAACAAATTGTGACAAACACACACTAAAGCATACCTTTTTAGAGGTAGAATGAGATATACGAAATAAGATGTGGAAAATGAGAAAAGGAAGCAAAGAAAGGCAAAAGAAACAGGTGAACCCTGTTTTATAGAGTGAAGTTTTGTGCTGTTGCTGTTTCCAGTTGAAGTTTTATTGTTATTAATGTGAACACCTTGACCGAGTGTCTTATGAATACACTTTTTAAAATGGTTTGATGTTTTGTTGAATTTTTTTTTTTTTTTTTACCTAATACTTTCTGACCTTTTTGAAGGTTTCCTCTCTTATGCAGCCCATAAAAAATTAAAAAAACACTCAACACTGAAACTATTAACCATTAAGCATTTTTTAACAATAGAAACAGAATTAAACAAGAAAAATCATTTTAAAAACAAATGATAGAAAAACTGATACAAAAAGTCTAGATTATAATGAAAATTATGTCTTATATACACTCACGTATCTTGTGAATACAAACAAGAAAAAATATGGAGATGGCGCCATTCTGTCCATCCAAAAAAGTGACACTTTCCACTCTTGAGACAAAGGGAAAAGACATAAAGACAAGACAAGTCTGAAATTTTACCAAAGGGATGGCCAGCTCTCTAGCTCTGGCCAATTAGCCGACAGAAACTCTTTTTTCTTCCAAGTACTTGTCAGCATGAAAGGATCACCCTTTGTCTGTCAGACTCATGCCTTTATCCTATCCTCTATTGTTACTTCCTGTACACACACACACACACACACCCTTTTAATTCTTACATGAACAAGTTACATTCCTGCAACTCCCTTTTCTGTTCCTGTCATCTCACTGAACGCCTGTCAGCACACACACTTCCAGACCGGACACACATATACACACACCGAGTATACATGCTGGCACACATACAGTATCAGTCAAATCCTCACATGAACTGCTCTCATTTTATCTCCTCTCAGCTCCTGCCATCACACTGACTGATGTGATTGTTAGTTCTAGAGGAGGGCTCTCTTTAATTGAAGTGGGTGTGAGTGTATGTGTGTTTGTGTGTGTATATAGCTATCTGTCCAGAGCATCGCTTGGCCATGACTGGTATTGTTTGGCCTATCAGACAAGCTGTCAAGTACTCTCTCTCTCTCTCCCTCTGTCTCTCTCTCCCTCTCTCTCCTCTCTGCTGCTTTGTGTTCATGTTACAATAACGGGAATGTAAGACTGTGAAGGTCACAGAAGCCTGAAGTCAAACCATCTCGCAGGGATGCATATTTTGTATCCCAACAACAGACCCCAATACTGGACATGTGTATAACACTAAGAGGTACAGTCAATGTCCACTGAACACCACAAATCACCATAAATGTTCAAGGTCACTTTTCACGCAGAGGAGCTACTAAATGCCTAAGTGCATCTGTGCAGCTGGGAAGGTTTATTTGCACTTTTTCACTGAGCTAACTTTTCCTGAACTTTTCTGCTTTGTGGGACTCTATCTGCATACTCCCATCTGCCTTGTGTGCATTATCAGTCTTACATCTCTCCCCTCTAAAAGTTTGGCCCATTGAGAGGGGAGGTGCATGCTGCTCTTTGTGAAGGCTGCTCTCTGCAGACGGTAGGGAATCGATCAGACAGACGCTCCAATAGCCTGCTCCTTTGTGAGCCCAGTCTGGCTCAGTGCAGCTCTCCTCTGTTTATCTCCCTCACGTCGCTCGCTGGCTACATGCTCTTAATTAAACATGCCGCATGGCTATTAATTGTCAACCAGATTCAATTTGTTCCCTGGGCACTCTGTGAATGGGCCTCTCCTGCCAGAACAAAGGTGTCCGAACAGCCATGTCAGAGTTGAACAAAAGGCCCAAGGCATCACTTCTATCTCCCACAGTCTGAGCTGCTACAGCTCATAGGTAGCCATTGAATGAGGTGTTATCCCTGCAGGTTCCCAGGCAGATATTCAAGAGACATTCAGGGGAAGAAAAAAAAAAAACATCTTGTACTTTGCCTCACAATCCTTTTTTCACCCAGTGACATCTGACTTGAAGTACTCCATCAGAATTTAGCTGGAACACTTTCGCGAGGCATCATAATGCTTTCACCTGCACAAATACCCATTCGGTAAAATACTCTAAATTGGTCTCATTTTTTAATCTTGTTAGGTTGTTTTTTCTTTTTCGTGAGAATTCTTTTGACAAATTGTGGAAACAAATAAATAAATAACGCAATGACTGCTGAGATGAATCTGGGAGTAAGCAGCTGCCAAGGCATAATATAATTCATGGCCATGCATCAATGTTGCTGGAGACTGTTCCAGCACCCAGCCAGAACCCAGAGAGCCAGGTGCCAACACATTCATCCCTTTGCAATTCCCTTATCCATCCCACCTGTCAGTCACTCAAGCCATCACCCCAATCAATGCTCCCTTCCCAAAAACCTAAAGCTCTGGGCCCCTTCTGGTGCCAAGGAGGCCTGGCTGGTGTTATTGTGTCACTGCCTGAACCCCTCTACAATACAACGATAAACCTGCCTCCTCTGTGCCTCCTAACTCACACACAGAACAGATGCCAAACCAAGAGCTGTCCATACACACTCACATAGAGACCTCTTAACCACAGGGCCTCCAAGGAACTGACACAGTCAAATGAAACTGCATGTAATGTGATCCAGCTTTAAAGCTCTTTTTATGAGCCTGCATGCTAACCAAAGAAAGAAAGGGAAAAAAACATGTATGTTTATCATACCTATTGTAGTACTGAATATAATATTTATGTAGCGAACCTTGTTCAAACACTGTGTTGTGGAATTTTTAATAGGACTTGGGCAAAGGTGCTCTAGCATATGAGGAGATCTTTTCCCCAATGCGCCTCTGTGTCTGCCTTTTCAGCAATCCCAATATTTTGCTGCTGGTGAACTCACTGAGCAGTTGAGGAATTACTTATTTAAAAGATAAGGTTTCCTCTGTTGTCAGCAAAAACCGCCTCTTGTCCATAACGGGAGAAAACCAATGCAGTGTGAAATCAAAGGTCACCCGGAGACAAATAGCACTAACAGGCGAGAGCAGGGGTGACAAACGCTCCCTCTCTGTGCTCACCAAATTAATTAAGAGTGGAGATTCAACATGGCATCTCCAACACAAAGGAGAACAAGCAGCCTTGTTGTTGTTTCAGCAAGACTTTAAAGAGAACAAACACACTCCCCTTTTCTCTATTGTAATCAAAGCATGTTTACCGGCTAATCTCAAATGACTCTTTCATTCAATGTTTTATATGGCAGCTTTGAGAAGGAGTTGATCTCAATCTAGACTCTTAGATGCCTCAGTTCAGCTTGCCTCAGCCTCACAACTCAGCCTGCCTTCAGCCCAGGATCCTTGGGGTGCTGCATTAAACGCCTCACCCCAGGCAGCCTGCTAATCCACAGCATTTGCAGGTGTCTCTGTCTGGCCATGACCACAAGATAAGCCCAAGCCTGGAGGAGAGAGCAGCGAGCAATAGACACACTTACACGTTTCAGTGTGTCTTTGTATGTCGTCCACAGTCAGTCACCCAGTTGAGGATATGGCCTGGAAACAGCAGGTCTGAGACCAAGCCTGGATAATGACACTTTATATGGGAACAGCTAGCGAGAAACATCTGCATCCCCTTATCTCCGCAATGGCTGCTGCACGCTGTCGAAATAACACGCAGATCATTTGCTGGATTACCCTACAGTAAGCGGCTGCCTGATGTTCACAGATCAGTGTAGTGGAAATGTTTATACAAAGCGAACTGGGACAAAAAAAAAAAAAACTTGTGTCTAAGCCGATGTGGCAGCATAAGACATGTCAGCAAACTCACCTACATCAACAACAACCACAGCCCCAGCACTATTTCACATCAATATGGGGCATAAATTAGAACAAGATAAACTTTATTTAGTATGAAATGAAATTCTATAAGGTTTTGGTATTAAGTGAGATTGATTTAATCATTATGCAATAGCATCAGGAAAATCTGAGGAAAGTCAAGGGCTTGAGCTTTGAGGATTAATACAATATCATGAAATGGTTAATTCTCTTTATAAGAAAATGGCTTGTGAAAAAGACCGGTTTACTTAATAAGATTTGCTATCAAGGTCAGTTAGTAATCACAACATAATGTCCTACAAATAAAAAGCATTTATTAACAAGTATTGCATAATATATTGCATAAAGACTGAGGGGTGTATGCCCTTGATATATTGCAAAATTATGGGAAGGGGAACTCAGTGTACCAATCACATGTAACGTCATGCACTTCTGTAGCTTTTGGCCTTTTAATGGTCATTTATTGTGGATCGTATGTGTGTGAATGCTTATAGGTTTCTACGGTGTGTGTGTTTTATGTGTTCTCACCCCCCAGCGGGAGGCAGTACCACTCTGGCCTTACTGCCTCCACCCACTCATCCATCCCACGTCTTGTCTAATTAAACATCGTTAACATTCATCCCAAGGTCTTATGCAGATGAGCACAGAGGGAATGTGGTGCACTGCGCATTAAGAAAACAACTTGGGGGGTGGCAGAGAGGTGAGCACAGGGATGAGATGAGGTTGTATCTGAATTGAGACGTGTCTGGATATCTCCGATTTGACCTCATTCATCAATTAATTACCACCATTAGCAGGAGGTGATGTGGAACCAAACTGAAATCACTGCACCGTAGCATCTTCACCAGCAGTTTGTTGACTGTGTGCGTGCAGGTGTTTGTGTGTGACAGACAGGCACCTATTAAGCACTGAGCCAGGTAGGTTTAAATGTGTCTATGGGTGTGTGTGTGTGTACCAACAGTTTGACCAGAAAGGCAGATAGACAAACTGGCAGGCATCCAGCCAAGGACTGCCATCGGTGTCTCCTCAACAGAGCTGTGATCACAGCTCAGTCCTGTCATGTGGCTGTCACTCTATCAGTCAGAGTCACACATAGACTGCACCATCACACCACAGCATGCTGCAGTCGCTTTAATTCCTGACATTGCATGGTCCCATCATAAATACGTATTTTGTTTCATTGTATCATGTGAGGCTCTTGTCAAATATAAAAATTTTCTGTGTGTGGGCAAAGGGTATAATTTGAAAAGTAGGCTATTACCCTTGTACATATACCCAGACCCTGAATTAGCATTAAGGACAATTTCAGTCAAGTAAGTGATATGAATGGAAAACAACACAACAATAGAGAGAGTATTTTCAGTTCACTCTATGAGAGACATCATCAGAATAACTACAAGCTGTAGAGGTTATAAATGTGTCGGACTCCACGTCAGTTCATTTTCTCCAATAGCTATTTTTCACAAATTGTGAAGCCACTGGCACACATGTCAGCTATTCAAATGCAACATAAAAGCTATAAAGCTGGCATTAGCTCTGCATGCCTTGTACAAAGATCTCAACAGGGGTATACTAAGTGTGAGTGGTTGCATTTGTCAGAGACAGAGACGGGGTTTGTGCAGTAGCCTTAGCTTGAATGGCACCTTATAGTATTTAATCCAGAGGAATAAAAAGGGTTTAAGAGGCTGTGGTAGCTGTTATGGTCTGAGTGCCTGCCAGGGCAGTGGGGCGGGTGTGGCAGCAAGACGCTGAGTTATGTGCATCGCACATGGGCTCATATTTTTGAGGCCAGGCTGACGGTTGGCCATGCATGGCAGCACAGCACAGCACTTCCTAAGATCCTGTTTGTAACTGTCTGTGGAACAAGAGCCCAAGGGAGGAGCCTGCTTAAACTCACTCACCTTCACCGCTAGCCTCAGATCCATTTCTGTGCACAACACAGATTTTACATGCACTTATAAACACATGCACTAAGTCAAGTACACGCACATAAAATACATCTTGCACACACACATACAACACACAAGCTGTGTGCAAACATTGCACAGGGTCAGCAATCCACATGTGGGCTTTTGCAAAAATAAATAGTCTTCCTCAAAGGACCAAGTGTCAAATAGGTATGCATGAAAAAGCACAAAGAGCACTTTGCCCTGCATACATATGTGATGCAGAAGAGCCAAGGTCAACCCAAATCATCTCCCTATTGGTGGCTATTCAGATCACCTTCAAGGATCAACAGCTTTCATAAGGTGCTTTGTGTGAGTCTTCCATAAACATGCTATCCTGCTTGAGTTCCACAAACTCTGTGTGATAAGCGCTTCATGGTATAGTTGTCAATAGTGCTATAGCTAAGTCTAGAAGCAGGGGGCGCTGTGTAGACAGCCAAACACTGGCAGCTAGGGTGAGCAGGCGGGCTCAGGAAACGATGATGAAGTGCAGCATTAGTGCAGTGATTAACTCCTTCTCCCGCTCTTCCTCCTCTCGTTCAGACCCATTTCCTCCCACTGCGGGACGGGAGGGGGGCCTCTGATCAGTGTGTGTGAGATTCCCTTGACACACCGTCCATCTGTGTGTATGAGCTGGCAAGCCAGCATGCCTTCTTCACCAACATGGTGCTGAGATCCCTGCTCAGTGTCTCTCCATTACAAACCTCTCCTCTCAGACTCTTCAAACAGCTCTGAAACTTTGATGAGATACTGCCCCATTTGGCATGACATGATGTTAACATTCTATGGAGGATAAGTGTATAAAAACAACAACCTGGATCTATGTACCGTACAGATGCAAGAAAATTAATTTTACATGGAATTGAAGGCAATCTTGCCATTTCTGAATCATGTCTTACACACTTTCTCTGGATTCATTTTCCCTCTGTGTTTTAAAATGTACTACCTGAGAAAAGCACAGTGGGGAGTTACGCAATACGTGTGTAGGTTAGTGTAAACTTGAAAGTACAACAAAAGTACAATACTGTGCTATTCAGAGCCTCTGAGATATAAATCCATGATATTCCAACAAATTGCTCAAAATACTATTACAAACTCTACTATGAACTCAGCTACATTCTTCCAAATATAATATATGAGCATTATTAACAAATGTTACTCACTTTTTTAAAAGAAAAAAAAACATTCTGATTCAAATATAAGTTACTAGTAGAAATGAAATGTGTTTTTTGCAAAGGCATACAGAATGTCTATGGGGGAAGGACTGGACTGGCTACTACAGCTCTTTCCAACCAGCGATCAAAGGGCCAGGTGGCTGTGGCAAATGACCTGCATTCAATGGTGCAGTAATAGTTTCACCTCTTCACCAGAGAGGCTATTCTGTAATCACATAGCCTCCACTCATATCAGATTGCATCACTAGCCACCGAGAAGGGAAGTCCTTTTTTTTCTCACAGGTGCACATAAAACAAGCCCAGTGGAAACCCAGCGAGCTAAAAACACAGAATGAGTCAGCCTCCTGCCATAAGCCAGTCTGCAGATGCAGACTCCTCCAGATGACAATAACAGGGGTTTATAACATTGAACTATGTGAACCAATTTCACCCATGTTACCAATAATGCTATAGTTCATTGTTAGCAAACTCATTGTTCCTTTGTGCAAACACAGATGCATTTTATTATTATATTTGTGAGTAAAAAGTGTTTTTAATGCTCATGGAAGTAAATACATTTGGTGGCAGATCTAAGTTTAGCCCTCTTGCTAGCTCACTGCTTCAAGCCTTCTAAAAAGATCATGTTTGAAGTGTACATATGACAAAGGTTATAACTTCACTGACCTTCTGGAAAGGGCACACCGGTACTAAAGATGTCCTACACAAAGACAGTGTGAATCTAAATTTAATGCACCAAAGACTACACATAATGTTCTATGAGGTGCATTCAATATTTCAATAACATGGAAAAATAATATATAATTCAACAATATTCTGATGAAATGAGCTGCCACAAAACTCCTTCTCTGTTATTGCGACAGAGACTTCCTTATCATTTCGAAACGGCTGCTGTTGTTTTTCTACAAAGATGAAGAGAGGCACTCTTTCACACAGACTGGCAGTCAACCTTAATAACAGCAGCATTTACAATGTTTTGAAGATTTTGTAGACTTTCACCTGTTATAACCATCATTATTAAGTTTCTTTCAGTAAAGGTGATTCTCTCAGTGGGATGTGTATCTCCGCTTGTCTCTATTTCTCTCTTGTGCCCTTATAAATTCTCGACAATTACATGCCAAGCCTGCTTTTTTTTTTCCAAGAGTAGAAATTACAGCTGTCTCCTCTCGCTTCTCTCATCCTGGCATCGCTCATCTATTATTCAGTTTTTAATTTGGCTATTTGAGGTTTGTTCCCTCGTTTGGCGACAAGTAAGCCTCTGCTAAACAGGCACCTTATCCATTACACTAAATCTAGCACACAGCAGACAGCATTCTGGAATTGACCATTAGAGAGGTTATTGATATAACCACCATTCCCTCTCGTCATTATCTCTCTAATTTATCCGTAATTGTATAGCAGCTTTTTGGAGTTATTCTCACCTTGGATGCAAAGAGAAGGCATCTTCACTTTTTGAAACGTATCCATGTTTGGGGAGTTTACATAAAATCCTATCCATCAAATTATGGAAGGGTAATATTCAGTCTAGGCAAAGCCAAGTCTCCATTGTGGTCATTTTGTTCAAGAGCTTTTGTGTTTATGACAAAAGTTTCCAAATTGCAATCGGCTTTTACCCAGGGTACCATTGCACTTCTGGTCATCGTTACAGAGAGATAGGCCTCTCTGCCTGATCTTCAGACTCCTATAATCATATGCAATTGTGGTAAAGTGAAAAGAAAGACATGGCTCTTTACCAGGATCTATGGCTCATTGTATCTTATGTGTCACACGAGCCAAGGATCAATAGCACTCAATAGTCTATTAATAGGCAAGTCTTGGCTCTGTTCAGACTATAGCACCAGCCTGTCCACTAGACCAGGCCATGAAAAGAAGAGGGTGCAATAGAAACCAATCCCCGCTTTTCTGTTAACAGTGAAAGCCTCTTAATCATCTCAGTTTCCCATTGACTTACCCCTCCGTGTGTCTCTCTCTCTCTAACCGAAGGCCCATCTTAGAGGGGATAGTCAACTTACCCCCACCTCCCCTCCTTACCACAGACAAGATGACTCTGTCTATTGAAGAGCTTGGAAGTGAGGTCAAGGAGGTTTTCTTCAGCTGCACTGCAACATAATTCTATACTTGACTGATGTTTAAGTTTTGTCTCAAAATATCTTGCGTACACTTACATGACAATTAAAACAAAGTGATATTTTATTACAAAGACCGCTCTCCAGATTCAACTCTGATGGTAATAAGCTGCCCTGGAACAGGAGTGATTACTGATGGGCACCTGGACAAGTACAAGAGCTTCTTCATCTTAAGTGTAAGTGATTCGCCTAATAGACCATGCTATGTAGTTATCTGATAGTGACAGTCACCAAAATCAGGCTGTAGTCGCTCACTCATGCACACAATCAAAGGACACCTGAGCAATATAAAACAAATATTACTATTGATCTGCAGTCTTTAATTTCCTCCCACCTCTAATAATGTTGAAAAACAAATAGAGCTTCGATCCTCGCACTCTTTACTATCTCACACAGATTGCTGCATCAATTCAGGTCGAAGAAGATCTATTGATGAATTTCATTGTGTTTGTCTAAGCCTGTTATTTTGTTCATAGTCTATATTAAATACTGCACACAGTTCAAAGAGGTGTTTGTTATTTGTCCTCATACATTTGTGCAAAAAAAAAAAAAAAAAAAAAGAATATACCACAAGTGTACCGCAAGTGAGGGGAGTGCAACAAAGGTAGTTATTCAATAGGAATGGATATACTTCGGTCTCCTCCTTTTAGCTTTGTCCCCTCTGGTTCCTCCTCCACCTTGGGCATTGGCAGTAGGGGATGTAACTAGGAAGGGGAGGTGGTCAGCATCACATGATCTCCCCTCAGTGGTTGAGGACCGCCCCCCTTTTGCAGGACGGGGGCTGTCACATTCGTCTTTGTCATAGTGCAGCGTGCCACCCATTCATCAGGCCTGCCAGCAATGGCATCCCTTTCCTCTGTGTGCCCGGAGACTGGGCACGTCTGGGCCTGACTGCATCCCACATACACACAGAGAGCAACACACAGACACTCTGATGGATTCATTTATTAGGCCTTTCATTACCCAGGGGGCCAATGGTGAATCGCAATGCACTGAATGCCACAGCAATGCACAGCTATGCTGTTGCCCTCTAGGCCCTCTACTATCAGGACAGGCTTTCAGAGGATGTTATAATCTTCAGTGTCTCATTAGACACCAGAACTATTTGGATTAACAAAAATAAATGAGCAATCCAGTGAGTAACATATACACAAAAGAGTATCGGTTTATGTTTCTACTTCTAAACTGCAACGTGATTACATTTACCTTTAGATATGCTTTATCTTATTCTTGCCAGGCCAGTGAGCACTCTGTGTTTTTTTTATATGTGCCCAAGTCTGTACAATTTTCAGTGTCTTTATGAACCTTTTGTAAAGAGCCAACTCACAGTCATTTCCTGTGTGACAGCCTGCAGATTCCAAAGCAACTGAGGAGAAACCAACCACGGAGTAGATGTGTGAGGATAGAGTTCAATACTGCCTGCAAAACTTAGTATTATTGATTGCCCAGGATGGTAAATTCAATATAGTCTAAAGAAGTTAGAATTGTGGATCTACAAGCCAAGCAATTCAATAGTGTTCATCCCATGCAATGGTGAGGATCTGGGCACTGTCTGATTCAATCCTAGAAGCCGTGGAGAAGGCTAGAGGGATGGAAGAGCCAACAAATGCAATACACTGCAGCTTCAGAAAGGATCTTTAGAGTCAACAAATTTAATAGAGCCACTTTATCCCCTCATATGTTCGTGCAACTACAGTAGATTTAGAGAGCGGGGTTCCCCTTCTGGAGCTCCTAGGAGCTGGGGAGTTTATCCTAAATAAACTGTTGTCTTTATTGCATCTTTCTCCAAGTCCAAGCCAAGCCCTGGTTTAATTATGACAAATCCACCACATGTGTTCACCATGTTTGCCAGTAATGAATGATGCTTAAAAGAAAATGGCTCAAAGCAACTTCTGTCAACAGTAGTGGCAGAGGGGAGATATTTCTGCCTGTCTGTGACTATTTAAGTTTTATTCTGTGTGTAAACATTAAAGCCTGTGTCTCACATTCTTTATCGGAGGAGAATAGACGGATTGGTACAACTTGCACAATAAAGAGGTTTTCATGTAATGAGAGCAATGCACATTTGAGAAACATAGTTCTCAAATTCAAAATCATCTAATCCTGAGAGACCATGTACAACTCAGCCCCAGACACAATAGCAACAAGACTCATCTCACCCTGGACATTTACAATCAAGGCCAAATTAAGTGTGGCAGAAATTAGCCATAGATAACATAAACTAGCACAGAGGGGATTGAGGAGGGATATGATGAACACCACTCAAGAGGCTACGATACATTTCTTTTCAATTAAGAATTTGAACAGCATCAAAGCCTCGCTTTAATATTGCCCCTAATAAAAGAATCCATTTGAATATCTACACCATTCTCAAGATATTAGGATGAGGAATTACTTGTTAAAAATCAGCCAAAGAAAGGGAACAAGATAAGCATTTATAATTGCTGCTATGTTTGTTTCCTAATATGTGACCCGCGACATGAAAATTGTGTAGTTTGAAAACAAAAAAAGAAACTGGAAAAGCATTAAAGTGTGTGCTGAGGAGGAGAGGGAGGAGGAGGAGGCAGAATCGTGCTAGGAATGCTCAAATACAAATTTAGCTGTGAGGAACCCTGAATAACACAGGCACTGGTTGTAATCCCAACACTATGCTGCACTGTCAAGCAGCTAATAAAAATAGGCTGGTGGCAGATCAAGTCTGTGATTCAAATACATTCAAAGCCTTTCTTAACTGAACTGCAAAAATCCCATTCTGGCTCATTTTCAGAGTATTTTTTGTACCCCCCTTTTCTTCTCTTTCACACTCCCATCCTGCCTCCTCATTGTTCTCTAGGTCTCTCTCTCCTCTCTCTCTCCTGCTCCCTATCTCCCCTCTCACAGTATCATTGCTAAATCTATTTGGAGCTGCCGCTGGGAGCAATTGAGCAGAAATGGGTTTGTGCACATCTTGAAAACTGTGTCTGTCATAAAAACACAAAGGTTCAGCACAAAGAAGTGGTTAAATATCCATGTGTCTGGCCACTGGTAGCCTGCAGGTGTCCTCAGCTAGGGCAACTGTTGACTTGGAACAACATCAGAGCAGCACACCCACTGTAGTGTAGCTTTGCTTTTGTGTGTACTGCAAAAATCAATTCGCTGTCTATCCGGGACTGCTATGTGTGCTACACAGGCTATTACACAACTTGACCATACTGAAAGCAAGCAAAGATGACCAGCATGTACAAATGTACTGCTATCACAATAACAATACCTCAGAACCAACAGCAGCACAGCAGAGCCTAGAGAGACATCACACTCCCTCCCTTTGACGAATCAAGTCCTGGGGATGGCACCATGTGACAACGCAGCTTCCATTTGTCGGAGTGAGATAATATGACTTCAGCTAAAGCCCTCTGAACCTCAAAGAGCACGTTCATCTCCATGACTTTGAATTCATTACCCATCAAAGATAAGTCTCCTTTTCACACACAGAGCTCTATTTGTCAGTGTCACCACACAAAGGAGAGGGGCAACTTATTCATGCCAAACATGCCTCCAGTTTCAACTTTTGGTCGCCCCTTTGAGCACTATTTTTTAATTAAAAAAGGTTCCCTTCTTTTCTTTCTTTCTTTTTTTTTAAAACAGGAATGTCTCTTTGATACCACTTTCCTCAGCTTGAAATACTTACGATAACATATCTTTCAATTATAGTTATATTGTGACTACCATCCGGTTGCCATTCAACCCCTTGCCACTGCGTACCTGCAAAGCGGAAAAGTGACATATGGGTTTGCATAGAAACAGCTCTGATTTCTACCCATCACGCTCTGGCAGGACTGAGGGACCAATGGCTTTTATCTGCAAGCTGAGGGAACACATACCGCCTGGAGAGAAGCTGAGGGGTGGCAGTGGACAGGGGGAGGCGTTGATGATTTGAACGGGCACAATGCGAGGGGACGGAGCTGACCCAACTCCCTTCTCGTCCCATACCTCGGCTGCTTCCCTCTTCACATTGACAGGCGGGTAGATTGAGGGCTAAGATTAGCAGCCACTTTCTCACAGAAGGCCAGGGAGATACAGTATTGAGAATGAATGGCCACATCATGTTGTCAATGTTGTAACCTTGGCAACAGACAGAGTACTATTTTAGTCCCCCCACTGGCCACCAGGATGGTTGACGAACTGACTCTTCTCTGTCCATGACCGGTATTCACACACATACAAAGAAACATACAATGTAACCCTAAAGAGCTTAATAACCAGGCATGTCACATATCTTTAATTATCAAGCCTCTCAATCAATACTTCAAGGCATTTATGTTTCAGGCTTGTCAGCAGAGCTAGACACACAACAGCAAAATGACAGACATTGTTCAATCTAGTATTAAAGGCACAAAGTAAAATCCATTCAGGGATGTCTCAGTCACATAACTGATGCCTAACTTAATAACAGGACCTATAGAGCAGTGTTAGATGAGCATTATTTAAGGACAAATAAGATATATGATACATACATGGATTTATGATATAGCTTATCATGAGATGATGGAATAACACTTTAAAATCATTATACTCTATCTTACTGCAATATGGCAAAAATCATGATACTATTTTTCATCATTTGATCAATGTTTTACATTCATCTACACAGCACAGATGCAACAAAACAGCCCCCACTACAGGCTCAAACAATACTAACCTCTTTTTCTACAGTACAGAAACAATCTATTTTTGTGTCTACATTTGTTTGCAGCTATAGTTGAAAAATGACGACTTACATTTTGTTACATGCTTAATTGAAAACTTGGTAAGGTTTTAAAGAAAAAGAGAAAATAGTCGAAATATTATTGACTGCCTTTTATTGTTGACTGTGTAATTAAAAATTCGATAACCAATTGGCCTTGGTTATATAAAAACATTGAATTCAGTTAATTTTCTGAAAATATGCTATATTGTCATATGCTATTGTTACCTGGATATGACATGACCTTTACTTGGATATGAGATTTTGGTCATGTTGCGTGTTGATGGAAATCTTGCTTAATCTTATGGCCACATTTGTAGTGAGGCAATATTCTTCAACATGATCCCAATAAGTGGCATTGAGACTAACTGGTGTCCTTATTTCAAAATATTGACTCACCTGCCACTAGAACATAAGCCTGAACAACCTAAACCTGGCAGACTGTGCAGGCCGGCCTCGTCAAGGGCAAACTGGCATAATCAGGTTGTGTTGTATGAAATAATTCCTAATTTGCTTTTTTTCTGTGATTATTTTGCAGGCAGAAGGAAGTCTAAGCGCTGTATTAAAATCTAATCTTCAAACACCAACCTGGCTTCTACTGATCAGCCACGGGCTATTCATCACTGCCATTACCTCACCACACATTTTTATCCTCCTCCTCCTCCTCCTCCACTGCTGCTGGCCAGTTCTCCTCCCTCTCTTTCTCCATCTGACTGACCTCACCTCTCTCCCTCCATCCTGACTCCCTCTTTTGATTTACAGCTTTTTGTTCAGCCCATTTCTTGTATTTTTCCCTCACACCTTCCCCTCATTCATTCATTATTTCCTTCCACTCAACCACCCCAGAACCCCTTTCTTTTCCCTTTGATTATATATTCATCCTTCGCTTATCTTTTTTTTTTTTTTTTTAACTCTTTGCCATAATGATCCTGCTTCATGTGTATAGGCCTTACAATGCTATTTGAACTAATGTAACACTATTTATACCTGGTCTTTGAGGTCCTGTGGTGATGAATTTGCAGTTGAGAAGGGTTGAACACAGTATGTTAGGTTAAAAAGGTCAAATAAAATTGATTTCCCCTGGATGCATATTTACTATTCACTGGAGCTGTTATTCTACATAATAATAAGCAGCAAGTGATTATTTACAGTGATGCTGTGACAGCACCAATGTATGTCAATATACTAACAAACAATCCGGTAAAATATATCAACAAAATCAGATTTCACAAGACCAACAAGAAACAAATATACTTCAGTTATGAGGTTGAAGGCAGCCACCCACAGTTTGTTTTTGCTGTTGAATCAATTAATATTTGTGTTTTAGCAAAAGTTACAAGTAAAAAGTTGAAACATATTCAGCTTAGGGAGGACTTACTAGGTTTCGTTTGCATTTTTGGCAGAGCAGAGTAGATATCACCAAGTAGGAAAATAAATATAGCAATAAATACTGACCTTGCATTAAACCTTGAGGCATAAGTAAGTAAACTGTTCTCTCCAATGGATACAGAAAGAAAATCACAAATCTATTTAAACAGTGTTTGCAGCATGGTTTGGATTATTGATCCCCAAAAGAAGTGTATGATTTTGTTACGGTGGAATTTTTTCAGAGTTGTGTGACTGTTACAAAGAAATGATCAATTATAATGTATCTCCTTACCTATTTCATACCTCATATTGTTTGTATAAAGTCTTGTATTTAAAGATACAGCTTCACACAGAAATGTTCTCTTCTGTCTGTATGTTTCTAAAGATACCTCCCTCATCTTTATCTCCTGTGCTTTGTTCTTTTAATTTGCCCGGTCCTTGTACATACCCCCAGCAGGGGGTTCCACTTTTAGCCTTTCTGAAAAATTAAAAATAGCACTTCTTCAGGGCAGTTTAGCCGCAAGTGTTTTTCCTTTTCTTTTTGTCGGCAACTGGAAATGCTCAGAGACAGGCTGACTGCTGAATCTGGAGGATTAGGGAGACGGCTCTTTGATCAGAGCTGGGTGAGCTCTGAGATCTCTTTCACTCCCTCTCTCTATTCCCCATATTCCTCTGTTTCCCCTTTCCTCTCAATGCCCATCTTTACCTCCCTCTCTCATTTTCTCTAATAATCTTTTTCCTCCTATTTAATTTTTCTTCTTCCCACGTTCGTCCGTGTAAACTACCCTGACATTGGCCATGCTTTCTGGCACCCCAGGGCTCCCAGACAGGAGGTGGCAGTGTTACACAGTCAAGACAAATAGGCACACTGGGGTTGGCATCACAGGAGAGAAGGCACTGTCCTGTGAGAGGAAAGGAGGGGATAAGGGCAGCACATGAACTACACTCTTTATGTACAAAGAACATGAGGGAAAAGAAATTCCTGGCCCCTTCTGGCCTGACTCAGCAGTCGTTTCTCTGTCTCCCCCACTAGAGATAAGTCTAATGGAATTGCAGCATTAAAAGTGACGCATCGCCACGGTTGGGTAAAACTCACAATACGCCTCTTTCTGTTATGACACAGATTTGTTTGCTGGTTCTGCCTTCCACAAGGCCTGTGTTGGAGTTGCAGTTGCCCTTCTTTACATATACTTCAGCAAAGTGTAGGAGGGGTTCTAAACAGAGAAGAGGTGGCTGCTGGGATGAGGTGGGTGCAGCAATTTCTTTACCAAGCCAGTTCTGATTTGTCTAGTGGATGAGGTGTGAGGATTACTATCCTCTGCTACGTAATGGCAGAGAGCTGAAGAGCCAGGAGCAGTTACACAGACAGCAGCACATCTGTGTGGTGATGAAATATTCAGAAGTAAGACAGCTCTCCAGAGGAGAGCAAGCTACAACTCCTCCACATCTCCTCCACCAACGTTAATGATTTATCAATAACTCTAGCCTCCTGCAGACTGCCTGGGATTCAGAACGCACCTCATTAAAAACACCTGCCCAATGTGGGGAGGAACCCAACATCAAAAATAGATCTATCCAAAATATGGGTGTGGGAGGGGATGGACAGGTCTTGCCCATAAAGCAGCTTTGCTGCTGAAGATTTAGCTGTCCCCAAACACCTAACCACCCACCATCCTATCTCAAAAACAAACAAAGCCTAAAGTGATGTAGGAGTTGCAGTCGCTCTATACTGTATAATGCCAATGCTTCCACCTGTATAGTTTTTTTTTCTTGCAATTCTGTGAGGCTGCTTTGACTTTGCTGACTCAGAAAGGCCAGAGAGATTGTGAGTGCCTGTAAGATGCAGCAGAGCTCTCATATTCTCACGTCACGAAACAGTACTGCATCTCCAACAAAGTTTGTGTTTAACCACAAAAATGAGTCTTTTTCAAATAAACCCTGCTGGCAGCTGCCTATAGAAACATTTAGTTTGGAGGTTTCATTCGTAGAGAATGTGCAATTACTTGCTCAGCTGGACCATGGCACAGTGAATACACCAATATCTCAGGTAATGGTCCAAAAGCCCTTCCAATTTCCATTGCAAAGCTATTCTGCAAACCTTATGGTTATAGTAACTCCTTCACAATTGACAGGAATACCCTTCTGCATAAGGCGGAGGGTTAAGGGGTAGACAGGTCTCCAAAGGCAAGAAGGTGAGGAGGTAGGTGGTTTACTGTGACTGTGAATCTTGAAACTATAAAAGCAGTGGGTCGATTTTGAAGGGAGAACAAAGGGAGGGGGCAAGCAGAAAAGTTCATAACCATAGAGGAAGCCTATTAACCTTGGTTGGTACTTTAAATGTCATTATTTTTAGCTGACACAACAAAAAGGCCTGCAAGAGCTGTTCTCTTAGCGATGCGCCATGTAAATCACTTTCGCAAAAAGGAAATTACTTCCCGGGGCCCAATGTTATTAATCTAAATTCTCTGGTTAGTCAAATTGTTGCACATAATAAATATGGAGCAGCTCGTGATGCTTATCTGCTGTGACATCCCATTCTCACCAAAACATTTTTTTCTCATTTTCTCTTTATTCATGTCTCAATGGTGTTCTTGAAAGAGACAGCTCTACTAAACAGCACTAACACTGGAGGAGTAGGATGAGTGGAGGGGGTCTGTAGAGGAGGAGGGGAAAGGGCTGGGAAGACACACTCTCTCTCGCTCATAGCCATCTTCCCATCTCTTGCTTATATGATGCCTGTCCTGGCTGGCTTCTCTTTCTTGCATGTCTTCATCTATTCTCTGTCTCAGACTGTCTAGCTTGATGACACACACGTAGACAGTCAGACACGAGCACACACACAAACATTTGAGCTCCTCTCCCCTCTAGCTGGCAGCTGCAGATCTGGTTGCCAATATAGAGCGGACCAGATACCTCACTATGCTGTCATATTAGAATAAGCAGCCTTGACAGAGAGATCATTTGCATGCACCACATCACCAAATACCAAGTCGTCTCCTGTTTTGCACAGAGGCCATAACGTCAGACTGGAGACAGTGAGACACAGAGACACAAAGGGAGGCAGAGAAAGAGGGGGGAAAGGTGAGAGAGAGAGGGAGAGAAAAGACAAACCAAAGGGACAGAATCATCTAGAGAAGAGAAAATTCCTATACACAAAGGCAACACACTGTTTTTCGTTATTATGTTAGAAGAAATTATTTGTACAAAACAGTAGCGCCATCTCTAGTGATAATGTCTAGCTTGGTAAAGTTGTTGCTTCATGGTAATTCAGTAGCTCTGGGGCTGATGGGAATGAAGCGGGGACCCAGGTTGGAGGTCCTCTGGGCTGTCTCTGTAATGTGGGTACATATATATATGTGTGTGTATCCATGTGTGTCTTGATTATGCAGGTATAATTGTGGGGAGGTGGGGAAAGTGAAGCCTCAAGGTCAGGGTGGTGTGGCTCATCAGCTCTAGCCTCTATCACTTTAATTAACTCCTCCGAGGGGCTTAGGAAAAGGCCCTTGTTAAAAATTCACCACAATGGAACCGACAACCATTGTACGAAAGGGAAGGGCAACATGCAGGTTGCTAAAAATAACCATTCTAAGCACAGCACATGACTACTAAGATGGACCATTATGTAATTTTACTTGCTAAGAAACTAGACCAAGTTCCTCTCATGATAACTTCAGTGCACATTCACGTTAAAAAATGCTGCTTTCAACTATAAATTGTGCATAATTTCTGTAAAGTAAGTTCTATATGAAAAAAAAAGTCAAGGGCAGAGTTGCTATATTCTATATTCATGTGATTCAGGTTAGATACAGGTTAGAGCATTGTACCCTGTCCACTTAAGTGTGGAGGACTTTCAAACACTGGTACTGTGACATGAAGCTTAATGCTACCTCAGCAGAGTTGCCTCAAAGGGGCCTTACCCTATGGAGAGGACACAGTGCAGAGAATGTTCGCCACAGCACAGAACAAAATTAAGGTAACAGAGTACTGTGTAAAATGAAAAGGTAAAAGACTATTTTGAAAAGAGTTTTTTTTTTTTTTTTTTTTTTTACTAACACGTTTAGTTATGATGATAAATAAATGCCCATTGTTTCATATAAAGTTCTAAAATATACTGTCATTGTGTTACAAATCCCAGTCTTTACAGCAATATTTTTGGCAAGTGTTCTATGAAAGCAACAAAACTTTGGAAACATGGAGGTCAGCTAATGTCACAGAAAACAGTTTTTTTCTTAAAAAAAAAAGAAAAAGAAAGAAAGAAAAAAGAGAAAAGAGTCTTTGACCAGCCAAGACAAAAAGAGGAGTCTAAAAGAGATGATACTTTTTTTTTTTTTTTTTACTTCTACACACATTAAATTACATTGAATTATGCTACAGACTGGTCCCCACACCACTAACCTCTTTCACTACCTACACGAGAATTATGATAAACAGTACAGAGAGTGAATGGATACATTTTTATTCACCTCTTTGCATTAATATTTTATATTTTGTTACAAGACTAATTGAATAATGGCACAGAGGTTGAGAAAAGTGTTAAAATAATCAAACATTAGAGTGCATACTTTTCAGTTTCAAGAATATAATTCAAAACATAATCAGAAATATGTAGGAAATAAGCACTGAACCTATAGCGTATCTACTACACTGTGATATACTGTCAATGTCATCAAATGACTTATATTTGGAATTTGGTCATACGTATATCTCACAGTCCTAGAGGCTAAGGAGTCAGCAGGAGTCCATCATCTTGAAGATATGAGATATTTTGTGTTGTAAAACCATTTTTATGAATTACAAAAAAGAGTGACAGGGAGAGTTTCCACAATATTCTAAAGAAATATGAAAGAGATGCCTCTGTCAATCACACCTGTCATAAATATAGTAGCCTCAGCCCAAAAGAATAAAAATATCTAATTCACAATGACACATGTGGACAGAGATGTCTTGTAAGCCACAGGCATTGTGGCATTAAGGCATTTATAAGTACCAATGCAATCATCATTATAAGCAAAATTAAAGCAACCTAATGGATGGGAACAACCACAGCTGAGGCCATTATGGGGCAGTTTTCACAATGACACGTGTTGCTGAGGGTGGTAAAGGACAGATCAGTATCACATTGCTTGTGGATCAATTTGAGAACTTTAATTAGCCAGGGGGTCAAGTCAGCTGGAGCAGCAGGCCCAGGTAAAGCTCATCAGCGAGGGGCTTACAGGTGCCTTCGGCCTTAATCTCTCCGCCCATCTCACTGAAATTAAAGCAGCAAATGGGAAATTGATTTCTAGCCCCCCTGTCCATGGCAATATCTCCTTTTGTCTTAAGGACATTAGGTAGGCTTGCACTTGCCTAAGCTGTTCTTTAAAATGTTCATTATTGATACAGAGCTCTGGTCTGGCAGACAGCCAGGGCAACCATGAGGAAGATGAAAAGAAGAAGAGCTCTATGAGTTGCTGGTTTTTCCATGGCAACAGGTCTTTCATGCAATGATCTTTAACACAAGCTGAGTGAAGAGAACGACTTTGACCTCTTTACTCTACCTTCAACCTAAGCTGTTGCTGACATAGCACCTACTGCAAGATTGAGGAGATTAGACCACTCTGAGAGAGCTGGGCTCAACTCTTCAAATAGAAACCCTCAATGTCATCCAGACGATCAGTTAAATCAAATATGTTAGCTCTGAGTTAAAGGAAACAGGCCCGTGGGCTTGCCAACTTCAGGGAACACAAAGCTTTCCAACTCCAATGCATGGAGAGAGAAGGAGGAGTCCAAAAAACAGGAGTGAGTCAGCAGAATCTTTAAACCGACAGAATGGTAAAGTTGTGGCCACTGATATCACATACAATCAAATGGAGTCTAATTCATTCCCCTCCCTGCATGTCACTTCCCTCAGATCGCAGTTTCTGTTGTGCCGTGTTGATGTTTTCCACTTTATGGCAGGATGCTATTTGTCATTCTAATGAACTTCTCTGTGGGAAAAAAAAGATCCCTGGGAACATTTCTCAAGATGTCAAGGAGCAGAGAATGTAAAGTGTGCAACACAGTTAATTCAAGTGGGCCTGCCCTGCAGGCAAGAGGCCTGCCTGTGTATCAGTTCTTAACAGGGCCAATTCATGCCAAATTAAAGCAGGGAATAGAGAATTTAGGAACAGGTCCAGAATACTGTATTGGAGGGCTTGTTCTCTTCATTTGGGAAAATCTGACAGCACAGACAGTGTAGCTCCTCATCATTAACCAGCCCCGGTTTTCTAGGGAACATACCAAAGAAGTGTTCGGTAGGTATACAATATGTACCTTAATACATTATGTATATGGTAGAGTATCATAGTCCTGTTGCCCCATTATTCAAAAGGCAGAGACACCCAAAGTGCCCATGGCCAATGTTGCTGTGAGAGCAGTACAGAGTGTGTTCTGCACCGTAAAGGCGAAGAAGTAGTTAGCTGGTCTGTTGTGTGCACGTGATAAATCTGCTGGTATGCCAGGGCTCTTTTCTCATTTGTTAGGCAGCCATGTGTGAAAATGTTAATGAAGGCCCATATAATCTAGGAAATTCTCACCATTAGAATTTCCTTCACGTAGCCAGGCTTTCTGCTTACACACTGACTATTGTGCGCATCAATCCTTCCACTGTCGTACTAATAATAGACCTAATTGCCTCAGTCAGCCCACTAGCTTTCTCTGCCCCTCTATGCATCTCAAAAAGGAGTAAAGGGCTGTCTTATGACAAGCCCATGGCATAGAACAAGGAGTAAAACAGGCTATATATAACAGGTAGACACAAATACCAGTGGCACCCTGTGTGGTGTCCATCATCTACCTAGCCTCCATCATCCCATCCTGTGACATATTCAGCATTCAGATGCCAAAATATTTGCCAGAGCTCAGCCAGACTGTGCAATGCTTTCCCTCTTTTTCTCATCTATTATAAATACTATGATTATGAATACTATGATGTCTTCCCCTGACCTCAAAGACCTTCCCTATTTGCACTGGATTTATTTAGTGACGGAGGCATCTTTGTGAACTGAACAATATCTTGGTTCACAATATTTGGATACTATTTTACTTCACCCTGTCCTTGTACACATAATGTGAAAATATGTAGATCCCTTCTGAATTTCTTGCTTGAATTAGCTTTCAATGAATCTGAGAGCCTTTTCTCCTTATTTTCTCAGAGGCAGAATTGCGTAATTACTCTAAAAGGAGAGGGAGAGGTGAAGGTTTGGCAGTCTTAATCTCTCAGAGTAGAGCCTGTTTGAGAAAGTGGTGACTGTGAGGCCAAAACATCTATAAACCAAAGAGAACAGCTAACGCATCAGAGCATGTTGGACTTACAATACAGCACAGCAACAAAGTGAAAACAATGAATGCATCCAGTGTTTTCAAAGTTATGGTCAGCTGATATCCTGACACCCTTCTACTCTCTCATTCGAAAAAACAAACAAACAAAAGGTTCAGGGAACACATGCAGCTTGACAAAAGGAAAAAAAAAAAGATGTGAAAAAAACGATTTAATAACAGGTCTCTTGAGATGCTCTGTCATTACATATACAGTCTTGAATATTTCAGTCCAACCCAATACAGACATTCAGATATTCATAATAATTAGTTGACATTGAATAAGAGGAGTTTTAGTGTCTTCAAAACATCCCTTAGTTCAATATCAAGGGTTGTTTTTTTTATACTAGAAAATGAAGGTCTTTGAATGTTTAGTAAAACTGGTTTCATCATTTTAGAACATGATGAAAACGAAGAAAAGAGTCATCAACAATTTCCCATCTTTTCTGAATATTATATAACAGGTCTTTTATAGAGGATTTTCTTAAATGCCCTCCTACATTTTTCAAAATAACCTTTTTTGGGTGACTCGGTTTGAAATGTCCTTAGTTGACACAAAAGGTTTTTGTAAACACCTTTAAAAAACATACAGCATCAAAAAAAAAAAAAAAAAAAAAAAAAAAAGGCCACAAAGCCATCTATGGCTTGAAATGAAATAGAAAAGTTTTTTTTTATATGCATCTAACAAAATTTCATGTGACTCGATATATTCTTAAAAAACTAAATGATTAATAGAACACTATTTTTTTCTTAGAAGAATCTTACATAAACTGTGGTTTGTGTTAAATATATGAATTTAATTATTTAAAATAACACATTGAAATCAGTGTGACATGGTTTCATCCTTGCTCTACAGGAGGTAATGTGAGCCATATGGAATCTTGTATTCACAGATATACAATACTCAGTGTTACTGAAAATCAATTTTCAGGTAAATTATGTAGTTTTTTTTTTTTTTTAAATCTATTTACAAAGACAATATGTGAGTGAAAAATTCTCAATTTTTTTCTGAGTGCCCACAAAATAAATTAAAAAGCAACAATAAAATATAGATGTTCTAGAAAATTGGCCATATTTATGCATTTATCAAATTGATCTAATATGGTTCATTTGATTCTATATCATAGAAAATCTAAAATTTTGAATTACAGAATTACTTCTGTGTATGCTAAATGATCCACCTACTACTTTCTGTGCGGTACAGAAAACGAACATGTTTTTTTTTGGTTTGTAGACCTGAAGAAAATCCTTGTGGGACTCATGTGTGTTCTTTTGCTTATAAAATGTTGTGAGCTTCAGACAGTGCGTGGGACCTTTTCTTATGTTTTGATCCTACGCCAAACACAACCACCTAACCTGAATTCTTGTACTGTGTTGGATGTTTAGCTTGTGTATGTGTACAAACACACACCAGACTTATTTTATAACCCTCTTTCCTTTTTCTCTCTTTTGCTCCTCTACCCTTGCACACGCATGTATTCATACCCTCTAGGCTCATTTTGGATTTTTGGAAAGGAGACTCCCACTGCAGCCACAGATAGAGGAGCAGGTGTGCTAACCCCAGGGTCCGGAAACCTTCCAATTAAGACACATAGAACCAAGCATTCCTCCACACTGACCTCGCCGCCAAACATGAATTACATTCACTTAGATGGAAACACACTGACTGGCTGTTTCTCTGCTCGGTCCCTCCTGCTGCTCCATCCAGCCTAGTTTTAAATCTATTTACATGTTCTGTGTAATTGCCCAAATTCATCTGGGCCCAGCTGTTTGGTGACATAGACTTAGAGTTTTGTTGGAAGCTTACACAATGCACTGAATATGAATACTGTATATGTGAGTTCATTTGATTCTTTCTACACGTCCATGTGTTCCGGATTGTGTTTCTATGTGTGTGCATGAAATGTTAATCGCACTCTGCCAGTCAAAGACAGTGTTGAGTACCTGGAAACTACTGAGCTTCGTACCAATTACTCTTTTATGCTGAGCCAAGTTCATGCTCCGCTGAACACATCCAATGCAACCAAAATTATCAGCTATCATCCAAAGCATTCTGTTATTTTCCACTACAAACAAAAACAGTCATAACTATTCAACTAAATAAGCCAATAGATACAAACAGGCAGGAGAAGTCACAGAGAGCTGTATCAATTGGAAAAGGAGGATTTTTGACGAATATCAAACTGAGCTGAACTCTACTCTCATTTTCACAGGTTGACCATTAACATCAACCTTATCAAAGTCATTTGTCTCAGGACTTGTTGAACATCTCCAAAATGCTCTTTTGTCTGTGCTTGAGTGACACTGTTTTCTGAAAGGTTAATTGCTTCTCGTAGTAATAAAAGGCCAGATTCGAGGCTGTGATTGACATAAATAGAGGTGCTCTCCCTCTGCACTGAGGTTTCCCACTATGTCCATCCTTGCTGCCAGGTCAGTTTCAAACAATTGTGATTTATTATTAATGACATTCAGTGCACTTCCTGTGACATTCCTTTTATTAGGTCCTGTGCCTTTATGTGGGCCATCTAAGAGAGATGCTTGTCCGCCCATGGCCAGCTTTATGGCCTAAGAGGGAATAAATTTTCCAATGTCACAGCCACAGCAAGCAACGACTTATTTGATGCTAAAGATCAAATGATTCATTCTGCAATTGTGCATGAGAATTTACTTTTAAGCAACAACAATACCAACAGCAGTGCAATAAATCTTTTGCCTCTCCTTGCAGTGATTACTCTCTGTCTGCACAGTATTGGACTTTACACACAGTCAGGGACAGAAAGTTGACATAGCCATTTGCTACCTTAGCCTGTTGTGAAGAGAAAGTAGAGGATAGATTGGGCAGATGAAAATGTAAAAAAAAAAAAAAAAAAAAAAAAACACGATTGAAAAAGAAGAATGAAATCGGCTCCAGGAAACTTCACCAATGGTCGAAACCAAATGGTGATGTCTGATTTGTATTCACTACTCACTCCAAAAAATTCTCTCCGAGCAGCTTCGGGGTTGGGAGATTTTGAAAGTTTAGGAGAAGCTTGTGCATTAGATAGTGCTGCAGGGATGTGTATGGGATGTGCATGGGGAAGCTGAACCTCCAATGGCTCAGCAGGTTTTTTTTTTTTTGTTTTTTTTTTTTTTTTGTAGACACCCTTGGAAGCGTGTGCCAGGCCTGAAGGTCAGCCTGCCTCCTCATCAGCCCTTTTGTGCAGGCCGCGCAGCGCACAAAGCAGCTGGGGGCTGGAGGCCTGGGGTGCAGGGCGGACCGTCATTGACCACCACTCCCTGCCTAATTACCTCCCTGCCCTGGCCCTGTGTTCATCCAGCCCTCTCCGGTAAGTAAGGCTGGGATGCTGAGATGGCTGGGAGCCTAGCCTCATTAGATCCTACAGAGTCCCTCTGACTGAGGCACCATGCACACAGTACTAGACACCATCCTCTTCCTAATGGGCTCAGAAGAAGACAGAGACAGAGACAGAAAATAAAACATGTAAGGAAATACATCATAAAAGCACACATCTAAGTGTTGACCCAGGACATATTAGTCTTCTGAAACCATATTTACAGTGGGTGTACAATATGGAAATTAACACTTTTTATAACCTAGGTGTCATGGTTGTGATTCATCCGCAGTGCATCTACGTGGCTAGTCCTCTAATGGGTCCACTAAGAATATACCGACACATACGCACCGCCATTACAACCCCTCCCATAACTAGCTTTGATTCTCCACCCATGTCAGCAGAGTTTCCCTGTCAGCGTCTTCCCTGCCGTGACTGAGATGGAAAAAGCTACTTTACTTAGGGGTCTTATTTGTTTGCCTGTTTGTTTCTCTCTGTTTGCTTTCATCTTTATCTTTTATGACTGCCCCTTTCTCCCTTCCAAACTCCCCAGAGAGACAGGCGTAGGGTGGAGGGGGGAGCAGAGGAGAAAGAGGGGTGTAGGAAAAAAGACAGAGGGGGGGCTCTTTTGAAGGCGAATGAGGAGAATTGAAAATGGCCAGTGTTGTGAAGGAGGCAAGATGAAGAAAGCCAATCTGCCTGTGAGGGCAGAGAATTGGGAGAGTCTGAGAATGGGAAATAGAATAGACAGAGAACGGAAAATTCAGCTGAAGCCTTTTCTGTCTATGAAGGAGGGAAATTAAGAGTAACGGCATAAAGTAGTGTGTGAAGTATGACTTTGATAGAATAATCCTTACCCAGGGAACAATCTCCACCATGCTCAGGCTGCCAGGCTGTTGGTGCAGGCACAAGCCACAGGGAGGTGCTGTGACAGAGGGGGCTTTGACAATAAAGCTCCTCTCACCAGCAGCACTGCTCATCAAGCTGTGTGCCGCTCCAGAGCACAAGCTGTTTTCTCACAGAGATAGAACAGTAACGATACAAGTAGGTCCTATAAAAACTTTTTGCTCACGTAACAAGAATGGATGGCAGTAGAAGTTTCAAACAGGCCGTGTTTTATCACACTTTTTGATATTACCACCAAAGGGTTTTTAAGATCTAACTATCTGCATGCAGATTTGTAATTAAGATTCCCTTTCTCTCACCAAGTGTCTTTGTTTTTTACATTCAAATTCTTTTTTATGGTCTCTTGTTTGCCAATCTTCCAGATTGCAATTGTCATAATTGTATTGCACAACTGGAATCAAAACGAGGGAGTGAAATGAGAAAAAGAGAAGGGGGCATCTCTGTAGAAATCTAAACTAAATGACAAACTATCTACTCTTCACATTTACACCTTTATCTTTTTTTGCTTTACAGGCACTGATGAGTGTCATTTATTTGTTTGCTGGTTAATTTATTTAGCTGCTATACTCTAGGGCATCCACATGGTATAATAAAGAATGAGGTGATTTGTTTTGTCTCTTTCATCGTTGCACTGCATATGCTGTCCCTGATGGTTTGGCCCGTACAGCGATTGTAGGATGGGAGTCAGTATATTAATCAAGATGTTGACAAAGTAATGCATCCCAGATACTGCCAGGTCCCACTGGTCTGCGTCACAACACATCCTAAAATCTACTCTGTAACAGTGGGTCATCTTTTTTGTGCATCGCCTCTATCTATATGATGTGTGACAGCGAAAACTGCTTATAGGAAACAGTCGCTGTCATGTGAACTTACTTCCCAAACTGTGTCCTTGACTTGACCTCAACCCAGCATAAAGCATATTTAAGTGCAGTTGCCACAGGCTTTTACTGGTCAGGCCTGGTCTACAAAGTGAATTGGTAAAACTGACCCTCTCACAAGCCCTGTGGGCTGTTCTGCCCCCCTCAAACTGAAGAATGTTTAAACTCTTCAGATCTATTTCCTAAACTGAAACTCGAGGCAAAGCATTCTTATTTATCTGCTTTCTAAAATAATTTCCTCAGTTTCCACAGTTTCTTTTGCTTTTAAACTCACCGGATGCCCCTGTTCTTGTATAATAGTTTACCATTCTCATACTATATCTTTTTTGACTCTGACCCTTTTCACTGTCTGCTGCACGACATTTTTCATTTCCTCACTCTCTCTCTTTCAAGGCCTTTTGAGAGGGCCATTCCCTCCCAGACGTTAACAAATGAAATGAATGAAAACCACTGGTACGTGACTCTTCTACAGCGAGACGCTCCATTATACCTTGGTTTACTCAAACAGGAGCCTCCCTGTGATTGGCCATAAGCAGGGATACCAGACTAAGAAGGGTTACCCCCAGATAGCAGAAAATGCAAGCGAGTGGAATAATGGCAGGCTTAGAGAGGGAGCCTTGCACAATGTTTTTTAGCTGTTTGAAAATTGATTTATTCTTACCGATCCAACAAACCCCATGTATTCTCAACCAATGGATGAAGGATGAAAGGTATCATTTGTCAGAAACCCATTGGTCCACTCACAAGAACACAAATTGTTTGTGAACACGGATAAAAATCTTGTATGTACATGCCTCAGTTGTGTGTCATCCAACTTGCCTTTTTGCTTCAAAACCACAGCCACTATACTGAGAAATGGGGTAAACTTTTCAGGGCAAAGAGCATGATTTTTCTTTTTTTATCCTCTCAGTTTTATTTAGATTGTATTTTAGTCTTTCAATCTCCTCCAAATATACTATTACATTACACTCTGAAATAATGAAATGCTGTGACAACCTAGTGTGATAGAATACCTTTACAGAGACCGCTCAACCTTTCAATGTGGTGAAAAAGGAAGAACGTCTCTATTTTCTTTAATCCTGTATCCCAGAATGGCTGTTATGTTTTCCTCTCCCCTGAGGAGGAGTTAACAACCTTGAAGCTTTGTAAACATCAACTGAACATGAAATAAAACATAGATTATCAAAGGGATATTTCCTATGAAAGCAAACATCTGCTATGATAAGTTATCGTTGTCTTTTATCTCTTGATCAATTTATACAGCAGTTTTCTTCTACCGCCATTTTCCATTTTTTCTATATTTTCTTTTTTTTTCATTCCATTCCTATCTTGATAAACAGTGATGTTTATCACATTCTGGCAATTGTTTTGATTTTATTCATGATTTTCAGCTCATTACACGATATGACAAAAGGAGGAAGTGTTAACAATCCTGTATTGTCAATATTAGTGCAGAGACTTGGGAAAGCAAATTAGCAAGAATAAAACAAGATGCCTTTATGAGAGAGGAGCCTCAGCAGATGCCAATCATGCAATCTGAAAGACAGCTCAGAGTCCTGGGAGGGATGTAATGGAGTTCAATGTGAAGGCAAGGACGCTCTCCTCTGTAGATGACAAAACAGTAATACACAGAGCAGTGTGCTAAAATAAAACACAATCAATTCAAACAACACCACCACTGTGCTGGGACCCCCCCCCCACCCTCACTCCACCCACCCCACTCCCTCATCCAGAGGCTTC
>JAPSES010000236.1:482792-494959 GCA_029822895.1 Maxillicosta whitleyi
ACAACAATAAAAGCTAACAAAGTAAGAGCACAAATCATAAATAATTATAAACACTCTTTCATGCTTTTTATGTTATTGAATGTGAAGGTCAGAAAGGGATGTGATCACTCTTCCTGACCTTGATCTCCAGTCGACACATAACAACTGAAAGACATGAGCCTATCTCTCAGTGTCTCAGTAGTCCTTTGCTTTGTTGTTTTTATTTCGTGGCAAGAGGTTTCAATAGCTCAACATTTTCATCATCAGGTCTCTGTCAAAAGGGACCTCGCATTCAGTATTAAAGTCGCAGAGGAGAATTAAGGGAAGGATGTTACACAGATCAAACCAGAGGACTCCTGGGCCTGTTACTCTCTTCAATCAATAAGCAGGATAACACTAGCCGGCATCAAGAGGCAAATGAAGACATGCAAATAAACATGGACATAACAACTGTGACAATCCCTACACTAAATACACACACAGTATACTGCTAGACAGCTTGTTCTGAGACTAGCTGAGAAAATATATTCTTGGGTAGCTGGAAATATACCACATAATTACTCTGGGCTCTTCACTGTATGTAGGCATGAACAGATCAATGCTTACTGTGCTTGCATGCCTAATGCTCAACCAGATCCTATTCAAAATGGACACTACAGTTTGCACTGAATTTACATCAGTATCAATACATGGGTGCTTTTAGTTTCAAAGGTAGCCACTTTAGATAATGCAAGTGTCCCTCCAGACTATGCACAGTCATACACAGACTCAATAAAAGTCTCTTTCTGGGTTTCTCAGCTGGTGTGGCCAATTAGTGTGAAATTTGGTGACAGAACTGTAGAGGAGCTAGGACAGGCCTTGTGTAATTATTGATCTAAGTTTACTTGCCTGCTTGGCTACATGTGGGGAGGAGAGGACACAGTACTGGGTTGTTCTCATACACTGCCTAATTAATTGTGACATAATCTGATACTATAGCTTAAAGTTGTTGAGGATTTCTGATCCTCCCGCTGGTCTGTGGACTAAGACTGGTGCCCGTTGCACTGTAATTGCAAAGCTTTGGCTTGGTGTCACAATTAGAGTGGAAACCAGCCTTATTATATCCACTGTTATAATCTCTGCCAGCCCCTATTTACCCCTGCTCTAGTTTTGGTTTCTTTTCTCTTGACACAGTGCCAATCTGTATGGAATACAGACACTAATCCCTATGACTGCAGGTTTTTAATAGGAACTCATGCAGAGCTATGCATTGGTATACTGTCTGGAGTTTCGCAAGACAGGTGCAATAATTATAATGACAAGAAAAAAAATATTAGGAGGTGGGTCTCATAAAGGGTTTAACATCGGTGTCAGGTTTTATATTGCTGTGACCATGTAGCACTAATCAAGTTAATAAACAACATCCTAGGTTCACTGAAAAACATGCTTTTGTCGATTTTTACAGTAGTTACTTGAAGCAGCTGTTCCTTTCTCAAGTTTGTGCTTAATCTGAACATCATTCCACTTCTTAATTTGATTGTTTTGTGGGCCAGAGGAGGACACAGGTGGAACTGTAGAGCAAAGTCATTTCTAGAGCAGCTTGAAAGAAGTTGCTTTAGTGACTTGTTAGACCCTATGGGTCACACAAAGAAATAGCACTGGGAAAAGCACACAATGCATGCTGAAATAGCATCTGACTTCAGTTCACGATTCTGCGCTGCATCTCTGAAGAAATGCTAACCAGCATCTTTCCTTTTTCGACCTCTCTCTGGGATTACTTCTAACCAGTCACTCTCTGAAGGCTCCTCTACAGCGCTTCAGCCAGTAAGACACATAATATTTATCAGAAGAACAGAGGAGCTGCACAGAAAAAAGCGAGAGACAATTTAAGTGGTGTCTTTGATAAAGCAGTGTTTTTGAAGCACAGCCCGTTTAGCTTCAACAGGACAAGAGGAAATAAGGATGGGAAAGTGTGTCTCACGACGGTGCTCCACATCAATACACACCACAGATACCTGGATGCCTCCCAAACAGAGGAGAGACTCTAAAACCGCCCCTTCTGCCTTTTAAACTTACGCTCTTTGATCTTCTCTCTCCTGAATGTAAAGACTGTTACTGCCTGCACCACAGAGAGTTCAAGCACCCCACAACCTCCACCTCACTCACCTACCTCAATATCCACACTGTATGCTTCCTCACTTTCAGAAAACTTTAGAAAGAGGGCAGAGAAACTTTTTTTCTCTGCACCAGATAGTCATCTTCACTTATGCTGCAAAAAAAGACGGAGGCTGTTGTGGGCTGGTAAATTTGTAGGTCAGTGGTTTGATAGCACCATTTACTGACCAAATGATCACTTTTCTGCCCTTTTATCAGCCTCTATTTCTCTGTATTGATTTAAGTTTTCTTTTTTTCTTCTTTTTTTGTCTTGATCTGTCACAGACAGAGGCAATACAGTTTGTTTTAACGTGATTTCTTTGGCCTCAGTCAATTAACAGGGCTTCAGCAGAATCAGTAAATGAAAGCAAAGATACCAAGAAAAGATTTCACTGACAGATTCAATCTTACCTTTTCTCAAACATTCTATATACTCAAAACATCTACTTCAAATTTTTCTTTTGTTTCATTTTGCTGCACTTATCACAATGGAAGATGGAATTGCACACTGGCTTATATAATGTATTGCTCAAACTTAGCTGAGGATAGGTGCTTGAAAAATTCCCTGTTATATCTCCAATCGCAGCATTTGTCATAACTGTGACTTGAAGTGTTTTTGATGTCTGCTGAACTCGTTTTTATGCATACTGATCCTCTATTTCAACTGAATCTCCATGGTGTTACTTTGTTGATGTAAACAAAACAGAAGCAAAAGCAATGTGATGCATAACTATCTGATAAGCTGGCTAATGTATAACTGCTCTGCAATTTCTTTTGAGCTGCTTAAACATAATGGCTGTGGGTGTTTGGTATGACTTATATCATTAAGACAATAAAAGTCAGTTTTAGTTGGAGTATAAAGCTGCACTTTCACATAAATGTAAGTGTGTTGGGACTGTAGGACATAATATAAGATATAATATACTGTTAGTTCACATTGACTTGAAATACAAGGAGAGAAATTGTTGTTTTTTTTTTGGCTGTTTTTTTATTTATTACAAAATAGATAGAAATGCAAGCTTTTTAGAGGCTAGGAATTAGTGATTAATACTTTATGAGGTTATTTTTTTTCAACGTGTGCTGTCTGGTGTATTATTTCATAGTTGTTACTTATATATGTAACAAACTAGGGAAATATTACGGATTTTCCTTCTTTTACGTAAGGTGTTGGCGTGTCATTCATACATAGTTTGCTTCTATTAAATGTTCAGCAGCAGAAAAGACAATCCCTGGCACCGCTGAGTTGTCTAACTACCAATATAAAGCAGACACAGTGGAGTGGTTTCACCGGTCTCAGCCAACTGGAGGTGGGCGACTGTTAGGGCTCTCTCATCCCATGAGAACAGAAACTGTTAACACAGCAATGGCTTCAGCATTGCTGAGTGGCACTAACAAAGGGAGGGGCTGTGTAGTGAGAGGGCTCACCTCTCTCTACCCTCCAGTTTTCCTCATCGAGCAAAAAAGCTTTCTCTTGTCTCTTGGTCTGGTATAATGTGCGTCAGGATCTCTGGAATTCAATTACTGTTCCCTTTTAGCCGCGCCTGTAATCTTCCTGTTCCAGTCATATGCTCTGAGTGCCAGCCAGTGTCACACACTTTTCCCAAAATTATTCCTTTTATGACCAGCCAGTGAGGGCACAAACTATATGCAGTTATAGTTCAGATCTGGATCCATTCAGCCTACCAATTTGCCTAAACCTAATTAGGTTACATTTGGGGGAATGTCACTATAAACTGTGGGGGTATAACAGTGTACTCTCTAATGAGTGTTCAATTAAACAGAGAGCACCCACAAGGCAAACCAGGCCCAATAAAGCCAAGTGAATGCTTTCCAATTGACACACTCTCTTCTAGAAGACCCACTGAAGTCCTGAATCAACAATTCATGTTTCTAAACAATTTCATTGTCGTAGAAAAGTGTCAACTGTGCTCTAAGCCATGTTAAGAGTTCAGTGTATGAGATTTAGGGAAATCTAATCACAGAAAGGGTGTATAATATTCATAATTAGGATTTCCTGTGTGTAAAATCACAATAAAACAAGAATTGTTGTGTTACCATTAGAATCAACATTTAATAAGTACTAAGTGGGGGACCTTCACAAAGTCCGCCATATTGTGTTTTTATGTTTCTTTTGTAGCTCAGAATTTTTTTTTGTTTTATGGCATCCAGTGTTAAAGTTTTTTACTAAAAGAGTGCTATCCAAAATTACCAGACAAATAAATTATTGGAGGCTTTTATTAGGGGAATTCTATTGTTTGTAAACTGCAATTTCACCCCAACATTAACCTTGCAAAAATCTCCTTTTTTATATTAATCTTTTAAATAAATGTATAGGGCTGCTACTGCATAAAAAACTGGTAGACAGTATTGTTGTGGTAAGAACCAACCTCAGAAAATGGTTGTAATGGTCGCTGCAAAAGGAAAAGATAGGTGGTGGACTTTCTCAGGTGTCTTAGATTGGAGGAAATCAAGCAGGGTAAAATACTTCATACAAACTTGGGTGAACTGAGGGAGGGAGGGTTGGCAGGTATTGTCATCACCTCTGACAAACATGCGGTTGTGTTTAATTATCAAGTGTTTACGCTCCTGCCCCGCACGTCAATCTCATGGACTTCCAAAAATCTAACATACACTGTGGCCCCACGCTATTAACTAGAGTCAACAGAGCAATGATCTGTGCCTGGTGTTCCTGTCTTGTGATAGGTGAGGATCTGCACCCCCACCCTTCCACCTGCCTCTCCTGTCTGCCGGAGTTAATTTATCTGGGTGATAAGCAGGTGGACGAGGGGAGGAGAGGGCCTCAGACTGAGCTGCACTGTCAGACCTGGCAGACTGAGTGACAATGCTAATAGCTCGGTCCCATTAACCTCACCACACGCCTCACCTTTATCTACCACACAAAAGGCTGTTTGTTTGCTTGTTGGATGATAATATTTACCTTGTGATTTGGCGGCCCCAGACATGACAAATATATTTGTGCATTTTGAGAAGGTACTGTGATTCAGGTAAAGAGGGGTGCGACTGAAAGGAGACGGTGCTCTATACAGCTCTAGTCTGTGATAAGGGCTAATGTTCTTCGCCTAATCTGTAACTTTAAAATGAGAGAATGTTCTTGTTTCCTTTTTCTTACTTTTAAATGAACAATGTCATTGCTTCCCATTACTCTACCATGCTCTTGGCTTACCACTGTACCATACAGTTCAGCCCCATAAAACACAACATATCTGCTTGTTACATTACTGCATTAAGGCTGTTTATTCTTATCTCTGGGATGTCGGCCTGATTACAAAGAAGTTTGGTGTTTGTATATGGATGGGTCCTGTGGTGAGCTCACTGCTCAATGCTCCTGTGCCAGGCACAAGACTGAGAGATATTGCTTTAATTGGAGAGCTACTGATCCTGCAAGGCATTTGGGTGCCAGACGTTAGCATCAATGCTTCTCACTGTATTCTGCTGCGCAATCACAAAAATGATATTGGGGGGACAGCAGGTGATCCATAAAAGCTGTGTTTTAAAGCCTTGTTAATTATTCCTTCAGAAGTCTAATGAACAATGGGGATAAAACCTTGTGCAGGGCAAATCTATTTGTGGGAGAGGAGGAGCCAACTCTTTCAGACACTGCACTTCAGAGCCTTTACCCTATCTCATCTGTCAACATGAGTCTATCATTATTAAACTCACACGCACAACCTTAGTGCTTTGATCATATCCCTGATTGGAGCTGGTACAATCCTTAATAGTCATGTACACTTACAGGGATGTGAGGATTGGATGAAAATATGTGTTCAAAATGGTGTCTTCCATGCATAATGAAGCAGATGCCGAAGATTATATAGTTTGGCACAGAATTTGAATATGCATAGATTATCTCCTATTTGATTTAGCAGCTGGTGTCTGGGTGTGGATGTGTACAGTACATCACTTGCAAATACTGGGACGTCCATGTTCGTGAATTCCGGGTTCAGTGTAGTTTATCATATTTCCTTGTGTGGAACAGACATCATATTCAGTCTTTGGCTGGAGAGGGCTTAATACATGGCAGCTCTGCCAGCTCTTTCGCTTCATAAGAGATATGAGAAGAAGGAGATTAGCCCAGCTACCCATCCATGACCTTGATATTACGATGAAGACGGATAAGAGCTTTTTTTCCTCAACCTGCCCAAAGCCTGCAAGGCTGTTTAAACAGCAAGCTGAGCCTTCATCATCCATTCAAAATATACATCTTCTACCACAGGTTCAATTTTTCAGCTATTCCATTTAGTATCCAAGGTCAATTAATGTTGTCATAGACCAATAGAACTATACCAATTGATGATATGTACAGTATTAATAAATTATAATGGACATTGTAGCTATAGTATGGTTTACGGGCCATTTTTATTTAAATTATTTAAAGTCTTAAAACAAATGTCTCTTTTTTTCACTGAAGATTTCCATGTTTCCCCTGTGACAAATAGTTGTTAATTCCTAATTAACAATGTCACGGATCTACTGAAGTATGCTTTACAGAAATCATAGTATCTGGACCCAACAAGTGACCTTAAAGAAACTGCTTACAATAATGAGCAGGGCAGAAATGATCCCCACTTCATCCTCACCTAACAAAGAGATTAAAAATGCAATGTGGAGCTCAAGAACCCTGCAATTGCTGACTATACTAAAAGGCGCTGGTTAAGTTGCAGCTTCCCTAAGCAGGCACAAAATTAGCTTTTCTTCTTGAAAATGATCTAAGAAAATGACAACCTTACATTCTTTTGTGTTGTCTCTAATAAACAGAAATGATCCCTTATGTTTTCAAAAACTTTATTATATGTTTTCCATTAACTGAGTTAAGTAACAATAAGCAAAACACCTATCATATTGGGTGGCAATAGCGCCTTTGTAATTGTTTTAGATTATGAATGCCTTTAAGACAGCCTTTCTCCTTGTTTCTTCTGCTAATATGATGCTGCATCTCATTTTAATAATCACTGGTTATTCAGTCTGGATAGCATGTTTACTACTTTGCTCATTATTGAGTGTCCCTAAAAGCACTTACAATTGTCCACTGTGGGCTATCAGGTCATGAAAGAAGTCTCTCAGTTGCATGTATTGAGAGAATTTAAGAGATGGCATTAGGGCATAATGAGTTAAAAATCCTTCTCTTACACAGGGCCATGAAGCTGAAGCATTTTCATGCTAGAGTGGATTTCAGATGCAGTCAACAGATACATAACCACATTTGTTTGTAACTGATGTAGTAACATAGTTAAGAGCTATTGCAGTATTTTGAAATGCAACTATGAAGCAAATCTTTCTATTTTTTAGTACAAGGACCCATGTTGATGACACACAAATAAATGTTAACATATTAGCATTTAATATTTGATTTAATTTGGAATCACTGGTTTAATTTTACTTCAAAGAGACTGTGAATTTCAAGACACAAATATACTTAAATGAAAGAAGGCAAAGATGTATCCCTTACAAAACCTACTTATTTAAGTCCCTGGGTTTGGGACTGAGAGAGCTGTAAATGCCCTTTGACCATTATATGAACTGATCTTATTTGCACAGAAAGACTGGTAATTCATACAATATGCAGACTCAGATGCACTAGGGGCTGTAAAAGAAAAAAAAGTAAGGAGGAACAGAAACGGGAAAAGATGAGAGAGGAACGAGGGGGCAAAACAGGGGGTGTTGGTTAAATAGAAACAGAGGCGAGGTGTAGATGGAGAGCAGGATGTGATAGAGGTTGTGGCGTGCCAAAGTTATCTACTGATCCATGCCGAAACAGATGCATTTGATCACAGCAAATCTCGGGCTTAGAGCATAAATACATAATAAACAAAAATTAATGGGGGCGAGCGCCATGCGTGTGTTTCATCGGTCTGTGAGTTACCACCACAGTGACTGGAGCAGGGCAGAGGCATCCATATGGATGCTGCTTAGAGAACAGACTTGTTAACATATCTCCTTCACTGCTTCTAGCAAAGCTTTACAGAGACAGAATACATATCAGCCACATTTAATAACAACAATGTGGGAGGGATATATATTAAAAAAAAAAACAAAAAAAAACAACCAAATATGATGCAGCAAAAAAAATTCCTGCCAAGCATGATGTTCATGCCAAATTGGATCAATATCTCTGGGCAACTGTTACTATGTAGTGCAAAGCACTTATTGTAATGTGCTGTACAGGCTATATACAGTAAGTATTCAATACCTCATAATGAAACAGTAATATAGAGCGAAATATTTCAGCAACCATGCAACACAAACACTTGAGTGGGCAGATGTCAAAGAACTTGTATTATCCAGTAACAACTGATCACAACTAATTCAGCAAGTGTTCAGAGCAGAGTTGTGGAGGAGCAATGAGCAGGACTCACAGTTTACATCTGAATTCTATGGCTTGCAATTAGAACAACCATTTTTTTCCCACTAGTGCAGCAGAAAACACGAAGAAGTCAAGGATGATGAATTAGTCTAATGATTCCACAGTAATATCGCTCAGAGACAGAGCTGGAGGAAATTGCTGTTCCCAAGCGAAGGGCCTAAAATTACCCCTTAAGTTATGGCTGAACTTTTGCCATTGCATTCTCTGCTGCCATCATTATTCAGTGAACCCTCTTGTTTGTGTTCATATCAACTGGATTCTCACAGCTTCCTATGGCCATCATGGCAACATACTTCCGTTCCCTGTTTCACCTTCTCTCTGTTTTGCCCTCTCCTGTCTGTGTGATCTCATGCTATAACAAGCACACAAAGCCCAGTGGGATGCTAAGGCTCGCTGCCACCTCAACCTCGCTCTGTCTCCCTTTCCCTTTCTTTTTGCCTCTGTCTGCTTGTCACATATGACTGCCCCATCTGAGTCAAGGCTGGGGCGTGATAGAGGGAGTATGTATAGGCAGACTCAGACGGCTGGTCTCTGTAGTGCAGAGAAAATGCAGGGGCAAACATGATAGAAAACACAACACACACACATACATGTAATGCCATGAGGCCTCAGGGGTGAAGGGCGCAGGAGTCAACCCAGCAGTTCAGTGGTGAACGCTAATTAGCGCAGAGCTCTGACCTTGACAAGCCATCCTTTCTCTTCCGTCAAGAGCCAGTTGTTGCCACAATGCAACAAAAGCCTTAGCTGAATGAGATCTATTGATGGTGGGGTGAGCAGTGAAGAGGCAAGGAGACAGGAATAAAAACATTGCCACATCGCTTGACATACTCCCTCAGCAACTTGCTGTGACTTTGGCTTGTTGAACCTTCATTTGAATGCATTACACAATTCCAGAATACAAAAACACAAACCTCAATAAATAAGGCCTGTGTGTTTTAGGCTGTGCCAGTCTGTGCTGATCTGGGCCTTTCAGCCCACTCTGCATGATTAACAGAGGTAGCAACGTTTTGCTTGAATAAATTAGAAACTCCATTGGCTATCCACTTTTAAGGGTGAGGGGGAGAGAGACACACACACAACCAATATGTCTTTGTTTGCAGAATTTCCAAAGGCCCCAGTAATTGAATTCTAACAAAAAAAAAATCCCATGTTTATGCCACAACAAAAGAAATTAGATAAAGCATGGGGAAGCAGCAGAAATGAAATGTAGCTGTCACAAAAATAACTTGATGCAAAGCCCCTCAAAGTTAATACATGAGGAACAGGCTTTCACTCTCACTTTGCACAGTCAGCAACACAGAAATCACCAAAAACTGTAGCACCCATAAGACATCTTGTCTCTTACTTTTCTGATCATTCAAAGGCACAAGCTTTATGTATTTTGTGCCTTGCCTGGTGGTCAGACGACACTGGAGGCATGACAAACATAGAACCACACCACATTTTTGTTCGAAAACCCCACATTTTCTGAAATTGTGTTTCAAACACAGACAATCTATACATTAAAATATATATTCTCCAGTTACATTAAATTATACTAATATTAAATGCTCAGAGGACCTGGTGGTACAATGGTATTTAATGGACCTAAAGAGCTGTAAGAGTAAGGATGCAGGTTGATGCAGTGTATGTAAATAGATACTAGATTGTCTGTATTTAAACTGTTTGCCATTTTCCTGGATACACTCTTGCATTTATGATTTTTTCATAAGGGGATTCATGTATAATGGAAGCCAGAGGGAGCAGGGATGAATGTAAATCAAGAGTCAAGCTTATTAGAAGGACAGTTTGACTGTTTACATGCTCAACTTGTCCTGGGTCGACCCTAGTTAACAATTCATGATGGAAGTTTCTCTATGTTTTAGCCAGTACTTGGGATAAAATGCATCTGGAGACAATAGGTGTTCAGACTGTCTCTGTGCAGTCAGTCAACCTCCTTTTAAGCTGTCTGTTCCTGTTGTCCTTTTCATTTCCTCCTCCTCCTCCTCCTCCTCCTCCTCCTCCTACTGCCTTCTATGAGAGACCTGTGGGTCAAGGTCCCCGTACCACAGATGTGGAACACTGAGTATTCAGGCCAAAACCCCATACCTCCACCCCTCCTCTGGGCATCAGAACCAGTCAAGTGGCCAAATAAAGACTTTGCAAAGCAGTTGGCATTTTTATGAAGACTAAAAAATGTGTGGACTTAATTATATGTTTATTAAGGCACCACTGTTTTATCAGTACTTCAAACTAAAAAAAAAATCTAATATAAATAAATAAATCACTTTTGCAAAAACAGTCAGAATTTATTATCAACAACAATTAAATTAAGTTAATAGCTATCTGGATTGAGCTTAAGAGTAATGTGACGTGTTGTGATAGTGGGCAGCAATAAAACAATTGAGCCATGTGTGTGTGTTTAGCAGAATACTGTACATTAGACCTGAAAAACACATTAAACAGTGAGTGAAAGGGTTATGATGTGTGTGTGTGTGTGTGTGTGTGTGTGTGTGTGTGTGGGTGTGTGTGTGCGTGAGTGTAAATATGTGAGGGCAGCTCTTCAGTCACAGTGTTAACAGAGGATGGGGGAGGCCATCTCAGTTTCCTGCTGGCCATCCACACAGCCGCATCTCTCTGTCAGCAAAGCATAGTCTAGAAATGGGGTGCTCAGTCCAACGGATAATGGGTATGAACACAGGAATAAAATTTATCATGCATATTAAACCACAAGGCTGGCCTCAGAATATACAGAGTGCATAAAATGATGCGCAAAACGTGGTGGGAAAACAAAAGGAGGGAAAGAAACCATAAAGAGAAAAAAGCCCGGACCCGAGCCAGCCCTCCCCCAGCTGGGAGATAAAAATGACTGATATCTGCTCCACTTCAGCCCAATCTCTTTAATGCTAAGAGGAGCCAAGGATAGGAGCTAAGAAAAAGGAGAGGGAATCGGGCACAAGGTACAGCAACTCTTTCTCCCTCAACCAAGTTTATCTCAGTTGAATTGCAGACATCGCACTCTCTTCATCACTTCACCCCACCTTGCCTCTCTGTCTCCTCCTATATCTCTGACTAACACACTCATGTTTGTGGTGGCAGACAAACACAAACATCAGGTCCCTGGGCAGATGTGCTTCCCAGTGTTTCGCACTGAAAACGGATTGTTCAAATGCTGAATAATTACCATGATAATCATCTCCATCCCACAAGGGTCTGAAAATGCATACCTGACATCTGACATTTGGTACCCATGGCTCCTTTCTCAATCTGCATAATCACATTCCTACCTAATTTCCATGCATATGTTTTGGGAAAAAAACTGTGGATGATTTTTTTTTTTTTTTTTACATTGTGGGCTTGGTTGGAATATGATACAACAAAAAATGTACAGTCTAATGCTCTTTATCTGTATAGCAGTGATTCTTTATTCACACTGTCTATATACTGCATATATTTCAGATTGTGTTAAGACCCTTAAGGCATTTGACAATATTCTACTTGTCACCATTGATGTACAAAGCCTTTAAGTATTAACCATGAAGGAGCATTGAGACTGTCGGTAATTGCTTCTGAGCACTGACTGTTCATGGTCTCGACTCCAATGCATTGAAAAACAATTATTTTCACTTTTAACTTCTAAATAAATACACAGCAATATGCAACAGGAACGCATCGTACTATGGCATTATATATA
>JAPSES010000236.1:512120-534044 GCA_029822895.1 Maxillicosta whitleyi
ATGACTGTGACAGTGTGATTTATCCTTGATAGATAAAGTGTAACTGGGACTCAGAATGTAATCATTGCAGTGGTCTAAACTGATTACTGATGTGTATAAATAGGAATAATAATAATAATAAAAAAGGAATGTGTCTGAAAATAAAAATGATTCCAACTTTATGGGCAAAATTGTACTTTAGTAATAGTTAGGCAGCTTTCAAATGTTTCACTGTAGAAACAGGCATTTTTTAAAAAAAAAAAAAAAAAACTTCAACTTTCCAATTTTCTAAATGTCAGATTTATTACAGATTTATTATTATCGGGCCACTGATTAATATACGAGATTTTGTGAGGCAAAAAATAGAAGCCAATTAAATGCTTGTGAAGACTATAAATACATTATTTTTGGCTTTCATATTTTAAAAATGCTGATTAAGCCACTACGTCAAAATCACTTCCAACATAAGAAAAAAGAAAGAAGCTATGAGTATGCATCATTTCAACAATTAATTTCACAACTGAATGTGGCTCTTTACATTGAATACCAATAAAAGAGCAGACATTGATTTTTGAAGCATCATGGGTACCGCTGTCTTCCGTCATTGCTCTGTCGAGGTTTCTGTTGCTGATTTGAGGAGGAAGACTGCCAAAATGCAGTTAGTTTAAACAATAGAAACACAGACAGACAATTACCCAGCCCTAAGGGAGTCACAGACTAAAGAGCTGGTCAATATTTCCGTGCAACATATGCATCAAAATGGCTGGGTCAGCTCCAGCATCCCGCTCCTCACTCCGTTCTCTCCCTCTAAGTGCCTCTTCTCCCAATCTCTGTCCAAGGGGACTGCGATTGCCACATCACCAAGGTGTGAATACACTGATAAATTTACCCTTTACGTTTGACACCTGATATGTAAAAGCACGGCTTATGCTCAGAAACAATGAACGGTGCTTTGACAATGTCAATATTTCTCTCTAACATGCAGAGTAGGCATATAGACTAATGACAGACCAAGTATATCCGCAAATGAGTGCACAACAGGAGCAAGGGACTGGAGGGAATTAATAGCTCCGGCAACAAACGACCTGACAGGACAACTGCAAACACATAGACAGACAAATAGGCTTAAAAACATACACACACAAGGGGATCAGTACACATTTGAATACACACTGCCAGGCACAACATCACAGGGAACTGGTCTTTTAAAAACACAACAGAGGATGTTTAGATATACCCACAGTCTGAGCGTTGCCTCCATGTCAAAGCAACATGTGAACGGGGAAGAAATGCAACATTTTAGAATACCCATGGTGCTATGATTCAAAGGTTCAATCATTAACAGTGGCTTTGGAAAAGAAACCAAATTCCTCTGTGACTTTAACTCATGCCGGCCTACTTTATTTAAGGTACTTGTGGTCAGGTAAACAGATTTTATTTCTTCAGTTCTTCAATAGAAAAATGCCTGACTAATGCCCCATTTGACGCCCCCCTGACACCTCGCCTCTTCAGTTCTCATACCCACCCACCCACCCCCTCGCCTCCCCATTTCCCAGCATAAGGCTTATCATGAAACCACAACAAGGATATATTGTCAAGAATTCTTTTAGGTAGTCCTGATTGAAGAGACTGACTTTTATTCTCCCAAGTACACCCTTCCTCCTTTCCCCCTGCCAGGGTACACAAGGGTACCATTACAGTGGCTGTCGACTTCATCCATTCATCATTCTTCTCACCTATGAAGCAAAACACACATATATCAACTCCAGCTGCCCACCCTCCTCCCTAAATCATGCTTTGTTCTGCTGTGTGTAAAGAAAACTGCCTCAGCTTTGGACATCAACACCTACAGAGCCGGGGAAAAGGATGCATGTGGAAAGATTCAGTGCGCAATTTTGACCGTTAGGAAGGGATTTAAAAAAAACAAAAAACAAACTGAGTATTTCTCTTTAAAATGGATTTCATGTCAATTATCTATCTCTTATGGATTGGAAATGTTCTCCAAATGTAGCCATTTTTGGAAAGAAAATAATCTTCTTCATCGAGGAAAGTTAATGATTATGTTCAGGTTAGATATTCATCTGTGAGTCTATCTATACAGCCTGCAGCTAGTTAAAGCTATGCCGTGTCCTCTATAGATTTTTATGTAAGTTGAAGCCCAAGGTATATTTCTAGTTTGACATGTAACTGTAAGTGAAACTCAAGCCACACAATCCACCCTCTATCTGAAATGAGACATGAAAAATGAATATCTATGCTCTAAGCAGAGTACTGCACAAATATATTTCTGTAAATACTCTGTTATTGGTGGTTGTCAACCATGTAAAGTCAGTATCCAAGATAGGAAGGCCATTATCGATGCTGGAAGTAGGATCATGGCTCACGGCTGGCAACTCAATTACCAACTTTGAGCACATTCAGGAAAAAAAGAACATGCATCAGCCGAAATCAAAATTCAAAAGGGATAAAATGTTTCCAGGGATTTATAGACTTACTTCCAATTTAGGATTCAATTCATTACAGTTTTAGGATTTAACATTTTGTACTTTTGGTGATTTTAATGATATATAATGTTTTCAAGGTTGGTTTGTTTACCAATAAAAAATTGTGCCTCATTAGAAAAGCCTGGCATTACCCAAGAATGTGCAACATACTTATGTATGAGTACAAGGTTACTTTGGGTTTAGTTCAGCTGGACATCTTCCCTTAGTAGATGGAGTAAGACGGGTTTGCATACTGTATGTAAGAGAGTTAATTGTGGTGGGATTATTTGCCATTTATTCATTACACAAGCAATTTCTCTTGCATTATTCATCTTCCAACAGGATCCGGGGCATGTTTTAATCATACTGAATGCAGATTGACGCTGCTGTGTCACCACTACTTTCAAATGAAATGCCAGCAAAAAGCAAGCCTATCTATGTTTGGTGTCGCACATGTTAAAACTTCAACAGATTAAAAATTGTCCATGTGCAAATATCACTGGCGTTTTAATGAAAAGAAGATGTTTACATGCTTCTTTTCCTTTTTTGTAATGCAACTGCAAAATGCCAACAAGATGGGCAGCCTGACGCGTTAAATTGCTGTAGGCTACATAGCTGTGATAGGTTAATGCTGTGCAGTAGGGGGGCTGTGTCCTTATAATCTCTAATCCTTTCCTCCCTTTCCTTCCGAGGAGGAGGAGAGGTTGAAGATCAAAAGGGAAGGTATCCTTTCCCAGACAGAAGACCATACCATGGCACTCCTTCTGTGCTGTACTGAAGCTGTCACTATTGGTGTCTAGGGCCATGAGGCAGGCAATTTTAGCATTGTGGTGTGAATCGATACCCAATCACATCACGTTCTCAGGCAGCACATCAACCTGAAGAGGCTGTAGCGCAATTTACAGCATATTGTTTTTGGCCCTGGGAGCAAACAGGCACTAGGAGCAATAGAAGCATCATGGCAGAGCTAGACAAGGCCTTGTCATGACCGTAACGGTCTTATCGCTGGTCACAAGAGTGCTCATTTTAAACACGGTTCACAAACACATACAGAATAGGATGCAAAAACTCCTGTGTTTGAACTACTCATTTCAACATGAAGGCATTTATTCCTTCTCTCTAAAACCCAAACCATCTGGTGTAACTTTGTCGCCCAGCATGTCACTATAACATAGTATTAAACCATATACTCTGCTATGCACATTTTTGAAGTCATTTAGTAAGATACAGATTAAATATTTTCCCTACATGTGTTATTTTATAGTATTAAATTAACTAGACAGGACTCAGAGACTGGAAACTTCCACAAAGGAATGTGAAGTCCCCATAGAGACATACTATTCCTAGCCTTGTATTTACAGCACTAAGGAGACAAACCACAGCAAAGACATCCTAGTGCCTGTAAGGAACCCTAACACAAACTCTCAGTTGCACCTATTGATCCTGCATATGGAAATTTACACAAATATCCTCAAGATTATTTTTTGCATTCTTTAAAACTCACTTCTTATAAAATATAGGTGAGTCAAAACTAAACTTTAAGAAGGTTTTCTCTGGTTTCTAGTGGCTCAGGTTGTGTGTGATGGTGTTTTTTTGTTGTTGAAACTGCATTTTTGCATTATTTTGGACTGACATTATTGCAATACTTTGACAATCCATAATAATGCAATAATGTCCACATTTTCCAAACTATACTATACATACATCTGTGATACTGCAGTGTTTCTCATTAATTACGCTGACTGTGGCGGCCTAATTTTTCCCACTGGAGATTTATAATGAACCAAAAATGCTTTTATGTAGAAATATAAATGTTTTGTAACATAACTCTAAAGCATCTGTGTAAATCATACCCACTGCACGTCAAGAGCTAGACCAGAGACTCAGACTTACAGTAATTCTTCACTCACTGAAGTTGTCATTTCATCTGTCATTATTTCTACAACAGCAGCAAAACATGTTAAACAAACTCTTTAAGTTAACACAGGCTAAAAAGAAACTCTGGTGCAAAAAGACTGTAAAATCAATATACACACTCTTAAATAAACATGTTAGCCTTGTAACATCAATGCAGACAGCTGAAGTGGAATGTACAGGATGAAATACTATCTGTTAAACAACATAATTACGGTGATACATGGGCAATTTAAAATGAATGGCAACTGAAAAGGAAAGTCTGAACGGTGATGAGTGAAGATCAGACACAATCTAAGAGAGATTGCCCAGCTTTTGTTCAAAGATACCACAGGTAAAATCTGTGTAGAATTTTTATGTCAAAACTTAATTTTGATGCTATACATAAGTATGTGATTAATCCATCAAATTTTAACAAAGATCATTTTTGTGTTTCATGTTAACAGCTGGTAATTTTAGGAATTTGGTGCATTCTGAAGCTGGATCTGGACCGGCCAACATTTAAATCCATAGTCACTGATTTCAGGAACTTGCACATCAACAAATTGTGGATGCTAACACACAAACAAATAAAAAAAAATAAACAGCAGTAACATATAACCTCCTTGGTGGAGGTAATAAGACAGGGTTTACAGTATGGCAGCGAGGCAAAACATCACTACAGGTGGGAATCAAAAAGAATAAAACTCCAGGAGCTGTGACAGACTCTTCATTCAGCATAAAAACGTAATAATAACACATAATGTTTGTTTTTGAGCTGCAACTTGCGTCATGTCGTGCCAACAAGTGGTTTCCATACACACCTGCAATCATTACCTTCACACAGCAGGGTTTCCACTGTGGAGCACACTGCCACACTGTGAGCTCAGTGTGCTGCATGGATTAGAATAGACAGCCACAAGGTGTTTTCTAGGAAAACAAGAAATGGGTGGAAACTAGACTACACGCTATCCCTCACTAAGAATATGCTTTATGAATACATATGTCGTAAATGCAACAAATTACATTCAGAGTGACAATGTCACTATTCAAAGCACTGAAAAGCAATTGTAAAATTCCAATGAAGCTTAATAATCATTGGCAGCTAATTAGTTACATGCTTCAGCAGCTGCAATTCTCACAATAGTCTTTCATCAAATACAAAGAAAAATGTACATAAAAATCTATCTGCAAGAACATAGGACAACCAAGTGTCCCATGATGCTCACAAGATGTCCATGACATTTTTGCTGAAGTATTTTTCTTCATTTGTTCGACGTGTCTGCGTAGGTACTTGAGAGGTTTACATGGAGGTGGTCCACTGTTGTTTAGTGTTCAATCACTAATCTGATCTAGAAGGTACAACAGGAAACAGCACTATTAGAGGTAAAAATGAAAGACACATCACTTCTGTCTGATTGATGTGGCTATTCCCTGGAGGGAATAAGCCACTACTTCACTTTCAACAACTGCAGCTGACACAATACACTGTGCCTGAGATGGTTGTTATGGCTACGTAATTCTCTTAAAATGATGCTTTTATTCAGTACAAAACCAACTGAAGCAAGTCAAGGGCAAAACTGCTAAAGCATTACCTTCACAGCTCAGACAAATATGTGCAGAAAACATATTCACTGACATCTCCTTGAAAAAGAATTTGTGGTGAAGGTGTATTAATGTTTGCTTTGAGATCTTTCATTTATCAAACGTTGATTAGTGATAAGCAATTATGCAAAGCCTTCAAAGGTGAGGCACTTAATTTTCTACCAGTTGGTGTTGAGATGAATTAATGGTGTTGTTTTCTTTATCTTTTTTTGCATGATTGGCCACTTTCCTTTGTATTGCAGCACTGACATTGGAAAGATTTGGACACAAAGGAATACACAGGGAGTCACACTATCCACTTTTTTCATCCGGCAGAGGGGAGATTTACCACGGGAGGCTGGACATACGTGGTGGTTCAATTTGTCCCCCAACTCACTTTATACAGGAGCCCTGAGCAAAACAGTAGGAGTCGCTAGTTCAGCAAAACGTAAATAATCAAGGGCATGAAGCACTTGGTTCTCCAAACAATGCTTAATGTGTAAATGTGCAGCATTAAAACCCTCGTCTTAGTGGTGCTAGGCAAATGTCTTGTATAAAAACACATTTACAATAATTGCTGCGATTTGAATTATTGTCCTTCAAATATGAGGTCTCATGAATGACACATACTGAAACCACACAATACTGTAGTCAATTTATCTTCTTTACCAGTGTGTAATCACCAAATGAAGTCAACCAGGTAATCTTGGGGAGATGTGCATGTTGGTTCCTGCAGAATGGATCAGGGACTGAATTCTGACATTTCCATTTGCAGATAGCAACAGCTAATACTTTTACGCTGATTAGAAGCTGTCAGTCCTGTATTTGAATTGCAATCAATATATTATGTACACTCATGGTGAACGTGAGGTGCAAGGACAAACCACTAGTAAACGCTAGTATATCAAAATTTCCACAAATGGCCTCTTTATCACCCTCCTACAGAACATTCCTCATTTACCATTGTGGATGTTCTCCACACAGAGAGATCAGTGTTCATATAAGACATATAACTGTGAATTTTCATCATATTCTCACGCAGAGCATATTAATCAGCAGTACATTCTTGCCAACCAGATCTCATCCATATTCCTGCAGGCTTATTGCAAGAGGAGCCAATGGTGATAAAGCCGGATCGATATGCACAGCTGGTAAAAACACAGCAAGTACAACAGCATGGCAAAAAAAGCAAAGACCAGAGAGGACAAGAGAGTGAAAGAAAGATGCCTGCTAAGCTCGGTTTAAAAATCATCATCAACAGAATATTAATGAGCAGAGACAAGGCAAGGCTTTTAATCCCCTGTTATGCAGCAGGAAATGTGATATGAACATACACTCTAGGCTAAGGTATGGTTTGGATAATATTCTTTCCATAGTGTGGCATGTTTGCTCAACTTTTACAAGTTGTTTTGGAAATAAAAATATTCATTTTCAAGAAGGCTTTAAAGGTAAGTAAGCAAAACCTTGCTACTTTAAATGCCAGGAGGTGTATTGCAAAATACAGCAATAGTGAGTTAACTCTTGAGGTACTGTATATTTTTTTATATCAATACAGAGCAAAAATGTTACGTGGTTCATAGGTGCAAAGATGATTTTTTTTTAGACTGTAACAGTGTATCCTTACTATAACTTGGAACATGCAGCCTTTAAACATTTTTGACAGGTAAACCTGGGAAGGCATCAAACATTTTTTTTCTCTTTGGCATATCTCAAAACTGCCACTGAATGACAACTTTATTTCTCATCTGTTACATAAATCAGAAAATACTGTGAAAGTCAGCTTTACAAACTAAGAAATTCCCTGTGCTTTCTAAGCTTCGAAGGATTTCTTTAACAAAGTTTCACATAGGAGCGAGAGAAAAAAGTAATTTCTTTGACAGGCAGACATTATGTGATAGAGGAGACTTTTCACTGCATTAAAGAATGGGGGCTCCAAACAACAAAGAGATAGCAGCTGTTTAAAAGGCCAATTTTCCAGTCCACATTGTCATTGTCACACTCTTAACTCCAAAGGCAGACATGCACTCTGGCATCAAAGGCCATTGATTTTCTAATCAAGAGCAAATGATGATTAAGGCATATCTGCCCCCTTATCTTTCCGTTTAAAATCCTCCTTTCTGGATTCAATTTGACTTTGGCTGTTTTGCCGCTGAGGGGAATCAGGACAGTCAAAGACAAAGACACCTTGTAGAGACAACGGGCGGTGTCATGAATGATTAAGGCTAGTGGAACAGAAAATGATCACCCATCCTCGCTCTTCCTGGGTCAGCGGAGGCTTGCTTTGTTGCCAAGCATTTTTATCAATAGACATTGAAGTCAATCATGTTGATCAAGGGGCTTTGACAAATATTAAACTCAAAATGTATTTTTGATTTAGTAGTTAACAGGTTGTGCCTGTGGCATGAACCACAGCTACTACTCATTCATAACTGAAGCAGATTTGCAAAAATATAAAACAGACAGCACACCTAGTCAGTCCATTATCTTAAATTCCCAAGCTGGGTAGCAATAAACAATGTTAAAAAGGTTGGGCAATGAAACCTCCATCTCTTTTACCTTGATAACATTAAGAAGTAATACCACAAAGTAAACTGACTCACCCTAAGGGTGCACATGTTCATTTCTTAGCAGACTTCAATTATCCCAACTTTTTCCCCTGGTCAGACTTCCTATGTATATGTTTAGCCTTTGTGATACACCTGCCTGGGGATGGGGGATTAACATCCACCCCCTCACTGAGCGTAGTTTGGACTGCAAGTTTAACTGTCCTTCAGGACCAGCCTGGAGCTCAGCTTAACAATGATGCCCAAACCCCTCATTTCTCTCTTGCGCTCTCTTTTTTCACACACCCTCTATTTCCTCATTCCAGCTTAGACCATAAACATGCAGCTGGGGGATAAGAATCAAAGACAGATGGACATTGTCAGCTCCTGAACTTCAGGCTGTGCCAGTCTATTTCCACATGCAATGCAATGTACTCTGTGGTGAAAAGTATAGTACTTACTAGTGCTGAACTATACAGACATACAGACAAATAGCGAGAGACAAATAGATGCACATTATAAAACATGCAAGTCCCAATATCATTGATGAATAGGGGTCATTGTATTACAGCTGTTTATGCTAATTATTCTAGTTTTAATGAGTTATTACTTCAGGTGTAATTCTCTTACAGAGCCAAATAGCAAGACACAAGGACACCAATTTCCATTTCGCAACTTTAAATCATTCATCAGTGCTGAGCGTGACTGCCTTATCAAAACTAGAGGGACATTCACGGTGGATTATATTCTCTCAGATGTATACATCCATTTTTCTGTTTTCTAAATCCTACAAACCTATGACTTTGCCGTACCTGAAGAGATTGTTAACAGGACATCCATCTTGGCGAAGATGAGAGAACTAAGGGACATCTTTTCCTGCGCAGCAAGGGGTTACTTGTGAAAAAGAAAAACTCGCAGGCCGCTGTTGGGTGCACAAAGTCCCCCTCAGACAGATGGGACTACAGAGAGAAGTAGTTTGGTTCCCTAGAATTTTCCTCTCTTATGGATGCCAACATATGTTCTATGAATTTCTCTACAGAGCTTAGAAACATGTTTGCTATAAACAAATACTGATGCTGCATCTTTATTTCATATCTTTTCAAAGTTGTTTGATTGTTGTTTGACAGAAACAATCTTCTGAATAAACAGGTCATTCTGATTCTAGTTGTATTTTGTGAATTATCAACTTAGGTTTTTACATTTTATCAAACAACTGAAGCTTAAACTTAGCTCAGTGAAGTAATCCAGCTGTTCATTTTGGTTTTTAGCTGAATAAAAGGCACTGTCATTTCTATCAGCAGATTGTTGAACTATTACCAGACTCCCATGATTACCTCTTCCTGTCCTTATCAGCTGAACACTATGTACCCATGTAACCTGCTATTCGCTGAAGCTAGATCTGTGTTTTGTTATGGAGAGGTTTCTGTAGATTTTAACCTTAATCCTATCAGCTAATGTGAAGGCACTGATCCGCGCCTGTCTTGAAGGTTATCTGGGCATGTTTCACACCCACAGGCATTCATTATTTACATAGCGGTTCCCCCGAGGCACCAGCCACCACAGGAGGTGTAGATGGGAAATCTACCTCCCAATCTGCCAGCGACACATCCATATCTATACTGCATGGCTCACTGACTTAGGAGGATGCAGTGTCAGGATTATCATCCCCTCCCTGGAAACTTCATCATCATCGGCCCAGGCAGCGCTGGCATCAGGCAGGTATGTTTGCCTTTTAAATCAGGGGTTCCCCAATACTGGAGCTTCTTGGGAGGCAAAGCTTCTGTAAGCAACTACGAAACTAATCAGAACATAACAACGGCTTTCTTTACATGAACACTATTATTTTACTCTTATTCTGAATGTAACAATATTCTAAATTTGACAGGTGTCATGTAAACACCCCAATTTGCTGGGATATTATGATTTAGGCCTTTTTCCAAATGAAGCATTTTCTGATTAGAACATGTGGGTTATGCTGATATTATTCCAGTTTTATGACCATTCCTCGGACTTGTTTATAGCACATTCAGAAAATGAATGAATGAATAATTTGTGCATTTTACTGCAGGTGGCAATACATGATCAGTTGGAGTAAGGACAAAGATCCTCACTAGGGTAGATGGATGCACCGCAGAAAAATCCACACTTCTGGTCGGAAGCACACCCACTGTTAAACCTTATGACAGCAGATATCAACGGATTTATGGAAATGGACAAGTATTGAAAAATGTACTTATTTCACACAGTGGAATGTGTGATACAAGCAGGGGGAAAATGCTGGTTTTAATGGGGTATGCACAGCTGCATTTAAACAGAAATATTAGTGGAATATTCATGTTCATTAGCCATGTAAACAGCTTATTACGAATGTTGCCTTTTTCAGAATTAGGGGGAAAAACATAATATTTTGTGCATGTAAATATAATCACTGCTAATACCAAGACCTATGAAAAGGAGGATGACTTAAAACAGCCATTGAAATGAAATAATAATAATAAAAAATTTTAAAAAATCAAAGCATCTAAACCTGTTATGCAGGCTGTCATATCAGTTTGAATCTTCAAACAGTATCATACTATCTGTCTGAAGGAGAGAAACAGAAAAATGGTTTCCATTAAGGCATGTTAAATCCAATATATGCTAATAATGCTTGTTTGGCTAATGTCTAAATCATTCATTCATCCTGCATACACACAGCCATGTGGAGTAAGATAAATGTAACAGTGGTTGGATGCGGTGATTGCACAGCCTTGTCCCATAACCCAGCGGATAATTAATTCTAATTATACTTTTTATCTGTGACACCCATCACGATAAACATTAATGCACAATCGTATTCATATGAATGTGCTATTGAGCATAACGCTGACCTTTCCAGACCCCCCAGACCTCTGAAGATGTCTTCAAAAAAGCAGCCCGAACACAGATGCCAGCCCTTTATTGTGCAGGGCTGATTTGATATAAGCGTGACAGGGATATTTATAAAGCGGCATAGAGCCTCACACTCCTCTGCTTTCTACACCATGAGCTCATTCCAGTCCAGACACTATTGGCAGCCCTGCTCACTCACTGGAAAAGCCATCATGTCAGCACACTAGCAGCAGATAGCATGTTGTGCTAACAGGTTTGGGGGTTCACTAGAAGGAGCACAATGTAGTTCATTATGCAGTGACAATATACATCCTCTCTTTGATGCCTTATTGCACACCACAAAGATGATCTGTATTGAAATGTCACAGTTTTCTGTCTTCTTTTTTTTTTTTTTTTCAATCTTGTGCTGACATTACCTTTTGCCACAGATATCTTAAGCTTCCATCAGCATACTTGTGATTATTGGCTTATACATAGTAATGCAATCTTGGGAAACAGGACAACATAAAGGATATGGACAGAGAGAAAAATTAGGAAAGGCTGCAATTCACAATACAAGACCAAAGCAGGAGCCTCAGTAAATATAGGCCTTTGGATATATATGTAGGTTTACTTCACATTTCTATCAGATTCAATGTGGTAAAGAATTTTAGTCTATTGTAACAACTTCCAGAATTTTTTTTTTTTTTACTATGAACACACACACACACACACACAGGCACACACACACACACACACACACACACACACACACACACACACACACAGTATTTTAAATATAAAAAGAGATTGCTCCTAAAGTCAAGGACACCAGGAAACCTGACTTTACAACTGTGGATTTGGCCATTAAGATCAGCACATCATGAGCCACACCAGCAGGGAGAGCAAAAATACATCAAATAAATAAATTAGAACAGCCCCGAGCAGATGTTTACATAAACATTATGTACAAATACATTATGTATTGCCCAGTGCCCTTACTGCTCCACCAGAATTCTCCATTAGGTTTGCAGGTGTTCCTTTATAGTACAGTGATACACTGCTTTGATCAGCCTATCAGAACAATTTCCCCTTTCATCTTGGGGAGTGTGATTTGGTCGGTTGGAGATTTTGGATCAAGGTTCAGCTAGAGCATGGGCACGTCCCTTTATCTTGTTTAATATTCATGCTGAGTATAGTAATCTAGTGTTGCTTTACTAAAAGTCATCAGCAACATCAATTTCTTATTAATACACAGTGCAAATATCCGAAAGGAAGGAGCTGAGACTGAGCAAATGTGAAGAGGGGGAAAAGGAAAAAATAAATTTCAAGTTGCAAGTTCTTTTACTTCTATCTCAAAGTTTTGATTTATGATTGCTGAAGAATATGATGCTCTTTCTTCTTTAGTAGAAGGCATGTCTAATGACAGTACTTTAGGGCAACTCACAACATCAATACAAATGCAGCATTTCTAAATATGTCAGACAAGAGAATAACATTTTTTTAATTCACTTACTCTGATATGAGAACAAAGGCGTGCTTTTGGGTTTTAAACCTGTCAGAAATTCTTTCCCCAAAAAATCTATAATTTGCTTTTGTAAATGAGAGCAATTTTCCTCTGCTGACAACAGTGGTTTAAGCTCTTGTGTTGATTCAAGAGGCTATGTCTGTAGGGCCTGTGGCAATACAAGGATAAAGAACTGAGCAGGACAAACATAAATGCACAGTTTAGAAAATCAGTCTAATATTGGAGAAACCACCGTCTGAGAGGCAGGTTCCCTTATCTCCAAGCAGAGGGGGATATATATCGTGTCTGTCTATGAGGTAGAAGTTTGGTTTTGAGATAAGGAAGGCCAATCAAAAGTCAACAGATCAAATGTTTGATTCTGGGTACAGCCTGGTTAGAGTTTTCAAGGCTGCAGCTGCACAAGTGTTAACATTCGCTATGACTTCTATACGGCAAAGTTGAGATGTGAACAGTGGCTAACCTTGAAATTTGACCTTTCCAATAAAATACAGCCAGTATGTTCATACTTATTAATATTTTTGTGAAAGTGTTTATCTCTGCATGTGTAGAAAATAAACTCAAATAGTTAGACTCCACCTGATAGGGTTAATAAAGCTGTATTCTCCTTATTTGTTATTTTTTGTGGAGCACATCAATCTAACTTGGCAAGCCAAAGTTGGTCTGGGCGCCACTGACTAAGTATGGTCTAAGCTCAAAAGCTAAATTATTTAGCCAGCAAGTCCAGTTGATAAATGTTAGCAGTACAGGTCAATACATTACAGGGATGTGTGGACCAACCCTTGGGTAGGATTTATTATGCATTGGGGGAGATAAAGGCCATTGATTGTCTCCAACAAGGTCACAATAAGGTCTCTCTCTCCACTGAAAGGGGTCTATCTCTTGTGGCAACAACTTTATGCCACCATTTGGTGATAGCATGCAATATGTTTAATCAAATCTATGAAAGGAAAATGTGGAACTGTCTTACATCGACCAAGAATACAGAGTGATAATATGATGTATTTATATGAAGGGATATCTAACCTTTACATTATTCATGGGCTCTGGAAAATGCAGCGGCAGTGCTAACATAATATTGACCTAACCCCAACATTACATGAATGGCAATAGAGGTCCAGTTTAACACACACACTGAGTGAAAAGTCTTACTGGAATACATCCCTTCCTCTTATGATCAATTCACATACTACACACGATACTTGGAAACTCAATACTGAGACAGTCCTCTTAAAGGTCACAGGAGTGACTGGACACAGAAATAGAGTTGTGTCCACAAAAAACCCTTCATCATCGGACATCACAGAAACTGAGATTGTTTTTCGGTCAAGAAATACTCAAGGGGATGTTTTCTCTCTTTAATTGCTGTAATGTGTGGGTGGACAGGAATAAATGGAAATAAAACACTGTTTGAATAGATTAATGTTTTATCATCCGACATTCAATGAAGATGTGTGTTGGGCTGCCTTTATAGTAAACCATGATCATCTCTCAAGATAGCAGCAAAGATGCAGACTTAAAACAAAATCTGATTTGCATTTGAAGATTATTTTTCCGTCAGGAGATACGCATAAAGCGCCACAAAAGTCATCACAAGTAAACAGAAACATAAACATCAATCACGACTCTGTCAGCCTGCAAAGAAACAATCCTTTAATTTGAATATAACTGCATCAGAAACGCAAAAAATGATGCAAAGTAAATCTGAATCTCACCTAAACACTGCTTAAAAGCAGTAACATACAGAAATGATGCATAGAATATAGAACTGCCACATCCTAAGGATTCATTCAACCTACCACCTTATGGGGGTTGTTTTTGTACTTGAATATAATTACCATCAGAAAACCGCTGACTGAATAAATGTCCACTTTAAAATCACTTTATAGCCAGATTTTAACAATATATTTATATTGTATATTACCACATTTTATGTTATATGTTGTATGTTATATTTGATTCATTTTATGCAGCTTGGTGACATTCACAGAATCATTTTTTACGTTTACTGTATATATCCTTATCTATACTTACATGTATAGTATTTCTCAAGTGTATCAATCACTTTTTTTTAACAAATGAATACTTAGACCGCTGTAGTAGTATTGCTTCAATTGTGTGTATGTATTCTTCTATATTTTGCTATGTTTCTGTTAAGATTTAAAAAAAACAAACAAAAAAAAAACACTATTCAAGCACAGGCCTTGTCATATATATTTCAGCTTATGTTACAGATTCAAATTTGCATTTGCAGTGTTTTGTTTTAGAGCGTCACACATCATTAGCTCTAATTTATTCTACAATAATATAACCCAAGAGGCCCGGCACATAATGCAAAGACACTTACCGGCCTGTCCTACTGAGGATGTGAACATGTATCAGGGGATAACATAGCTAAGCTGATGCATTCATGCCTCCAGACCAGAGGAGCATTTTCATTGTTAGATACTGTCAAAGCACTTTGACTCCTTTGTACTATGGTATATAAACACATGACTTTGAAAAATATCCTGCAGTGGGAGAGCAACGGAGCCACTGTGGGTCCATGTTGCCTCATCAACAGAGATTTCAAAAGGCAGTGCAGAATTTCAATAGTGCTTCAAGGTTCTGCTAAAGGACAGACTATGAGTATTGAGGGAAGAGGAAAGAGCGGGGACTCTGGAAATACATCGTGTTGACACCTCAACCTTTTAGGCCAAAGCTGGAGAGCAAACGCTGAGTCTTTCACCAAACACCCAAACAGCCATCCCCCATGTTTACTTATAACACTATTCAGATCCACTGGAGGCAGCACTTTCAGTTTCGCTCAAGATAAACTCGCAACATAAGGAATAATAATAAAAAGATGAAGATGGCTCAAACTCAACTGCCAATGGTCAGAGAAGGTACTAAAGGCCAGAGTCAGTGTGCTGTATCAGACACATTTCCTATCTGTACTGTACATTCATTCTGATATGTTTAAGGTTCAGTGCTTTACAAGCTATGAAATACAGAGGATTAAATAAGCTGCATATCTAGAAATACTGCACAAAAATATTTAACAAAAAATTTATGCTGTAATTTTTAACATAATAAATTGTTAAAATTACTTAAAGGGTTTATATTTCTCTTTCATGCAATTTCATTCTTTCTTATCTTGCATTTGGTATACAGTGAGGAAGAATAGCAGAATCCATACACCACTGTGTCTAGTTTGTAGTACCTGTCACTGAGTAGTTCATAATTAATTCCATAAACTATGTCTGCCAGAGATATTTTTTTTTAAAGCTGCACAGATCACTCACGGAGGATAGAAAAGTCCACAATGTAACCAAAGCAGAAAGCTAAGCAAGAAAATAAGCACCTCACTCTGCTGTCATTCATCATTTCAGTGTCCACTTTCTTCAAAGTTTAGTATAATTCATTTTTCACAGCAAAAACTTTTATTGGATATGAACTTATTGTAAAAATCATATCACGGCAGGATTTGGCAAGACTCCTGCAGTGAAGCCTGCTTCTAGAAATTCAGGTGACTGAACCAAGGTGATTCATGTCATTTCTGGTCTACATATAAATTGAAAAAAAAAAAAAAAAAACACAAACAGAGTATCATTGAAAAGAAACAGAATAAAGGACCTATCACTTCAAACAATGTTAAAGACAAACCAACTGAGGGCAACTCTGCAACTTTACCCTTTCTATCCTATCTTATGTTTTAAGAACTCACTCAGTCCTGATCTGGGACCTGAGGGATGGATCATTATGTCCTTGTCAACTTGATATTTCAAATTCAGCCAGTCTTATTGATGTGTAAACATCTTGAAGAGAAAAGAGACTTCACATACTGCCCAGATGAACCGAGGACTCAAGGACATCTGATCAAAAGCACATCTGAACCCTGCCACATTAAACAATGAGCTTTGATGAAGAGAAAACAATGAACTTATGAAAACTCTTACGCGAACAGAGGCTTTTATAATTGTATAAAGAACAATACAATAATCTGCATTGTAAACATCTAAGAGAATTACTTGAAAATGTGCATAGACTATATAATATAATTAATTTGCTGTGTCATTTCTAGAAACACAATTCACCTCAGATTCTTCAAAAGACCTGATTAAACATGTAGTACTTGACACACACTGTAAACATCTCAGATCTCAGCAAACATCTCAGTAGTTATTCACCCTTGCTTCAGTGTAAAATATCCAGGTTTTATATGAGAGAAAATGACAGCTCAGTCAGCTGTGTATCCACAGTCGTGTCAACCTGCCAAATGCTCAGGTTCCTCGTTTGCAACTTTTATAAATGCTTTAACACCGCCAGCAAAAAGAGCTAAAAATAAAAATATAAGACGGGCAGCATGTGGTTAAATTTAACACCTAAAAAGTGAAGAACTGCAGCAATCAGCTTAACAGCATCTTAATTTACTGAAGACATTAAAGAATGTATAGATACAAAAAAATGCATGCTTGCATATTAAAGTTGTCCCTCCTGTCTGGTAACAAGGTCAATGATAGCCCTAGTTCTAGTTCTGCCTTCAACAATGAGAGAGGGTTTAATCAGATGACGGGCTAATGCAGCAGGGTTGTACAGGCACTGCCATGCCTGGAGCTGTCCATCAGATAGAAAAGGGCATGATGGGCTTGGATCCAAACAGGCCCACGGAGAATCCAAGCCTGCTGTTGTTGCTGGCTTCTCATTCTCAAGGACCTTTAGAGATCAAAGACCAACACACAACAAGATAGACAGCAAAAGAGAGACAGAGATAGGAAGAGATGGAGCAAAGCAAGTGAGTGGGGTAAGCAGGAAGGATGCCATGAATCCAAAGAACCCATGTGGCCTTCCACTGATTACCCAAACGTCAGGCCACCTACTGAGTCCAAAGACCAGTCAAAGGGATTTCCTGGAGAACGTCTGTGAAACATCCACTCTGAGCCAGTGCAGGCTCCTCCATCCGGTGCCAGATGAAGTATCTTCCGACCTCAGCTCCATCCTAACATTTTATATTTTGTAGAGTGGAAATGATGTGCTCCTTTGATACTCTAAAAAAAGATCATCTTCCCTCTGAGGAATAGTTGAAGTAGTCTCTCTCCCTGCTTTCACTCTCTCAACAAAAATAAAAAGATACATGGTGTTCTTCTGCCGGCCAGCACTGTTGTTTAACCTTGGTGAAATACAAAATGGGACAAGCAGTAGAGCCGAACAAATACTGAGCTACATGAAGCGTTACGAAACAACTCAGAACATCTAAAAATGGACAACAAAAATAAAACAGAGAGGCCAAGCCTTCCAAATATGAACTCAGACTGAGCTCAGTCCAGCTAAGACACAATTTTATTGGAGATTTCCACAAGGAGTTAAACCGAAATAGTGTTTGTTCAGAAGGATGTACTCCATCAGAACTATCTAGAAGGGATGAGATGTGCTTAAAATTTATATCCAATCCAGTCAGTCACTACAGAGCATGAACAAAATCACAAGAGGAGTGTGATTCAATTCCAAATCCAAATGAACTTTGTAAAATAAGAGATATTCCAATATTCCATATATTCCAATATTCCATATATATATACACACACACACACACACACACACACACACACACACACACACACACACACACATACACACACACACATACACATTTTGTATACTGCTATAGAATTAACATATTCTTATACTGAATAAGGGGAGAAAAGGCACTACATTGTGCAAGGAACACAAACAAAACTAAGTTTTTAATGCCACTTTTTTTCCACGTCTCTGCTAATTAAAATGTGGTATGTCAATATTTAGAGACACTCTTACAAACACATGCTGGACTAATAGGCGCCACCTTTGTTGTCATAGTGAAAGGGTCTTTTGAAGCAAAACGGCTCTCTCCTGTTGCTGACAACACTAAAACCAAGTGTGACTACATATCTAGTACAGAAAATGGAACAGTGTTAAAAGGAGTCAATTATCACCTATTATTATAAAAACAAATGTGAAAACGTATGTCTCCCATTAGGGTTTTATGAGAGGATGACACCAAGTGGATAGGGATTTAGTCAGCCTAAACAATTAGCAGGTTATCTGTAAATGGAAAAGGTTTTGACATTTAGATATGAAATAAAAGTAACTCAGTCATCACCCAGTGAGGAGGAAACACACACCTATTGCTACTGCACTCATCCATTATCTAATATTGATAGCTAATATTCATATATTTCCAGCTCTTTCTAGTCAGAGTAAAGTTTTCTTTCATACGCAGGCTACTTTACCTGAGGTACTCAACTGCATAAACATCATCTGTAACCTGTTCTCCCACATCGTTTTAAAAGATATAATGTCAGCTTGAAAAACTTGATTGTACAAGCAGTGGTCCCAAAGCATTAAGCGCTCTCGCTGAACAATATAGCACTGGTCACGAACAATACGTTATCTGAAGTAATATGCATAATTCAGAATAGAGTAATTTTATAGCTTACCAGTTGCAGCAGCTGCTTTCTTGTAAGCTGCAATCTCCTGACACGCTTCTGACAGGATGTTAAACCACTTTTTTTATATTCCACAGGGGCACAAACGACAAGAGTAAAGCTGGCATTAATTTTGTTTGCAATCTCTTTCCATGTATCTTTTTTGCCTACTCTTGCTGATGTGGTACTAAATTTGCCTTCTATTATATATTTTCTCTGATGTGCCTCCCCTGCGAGCCGCATATTTTACTCCAGACTTTCTTTTTGTCTTTATTTTGGACCCTTTCCAGTGATTCCTTGCCTATTTAAATGGTTAAAGGTTGCTTGCCATTAATTTTATATTTTGTATTCCTGCTTGAGATAAGAGAATAATGATTTCACTTGTGTCTTCAACAAGCAGATTTTTTTTCTGAGTAATGTAAAGAATTTATTTGAAGAATGAACAAAGTTAGTTGAGCAGATGCAGGCTGTGAGATGGGGGATTTAAATGAGTAAAACAGGCATACATGGACCACTGTATTAAACCAAAAGAATGTTTTGTTATGGCCAAGTTCTTCACTTGGAGTTAAGCTCTGATATATCATTCTAGTATAATAATTTATTTTACTGGTACAACAATAATTGCAAATATACAAATAAAACTTCAAGGACGATACCTAGATTTCAGAGTGGATCCTGGTAGTAATTTTGGTAATACAGCCACTGTCATTCAATTCCATTCATAGCTGCCAGAAGAGAGTTATTCACTCATATGAACATCTACTGTATAGGAACAATATAACAGTTTATTGAAGCATAGACACACACATCAAATGCAGAACTCATTTTCCTTTATCTAGTAAATAAAGTTAAACTCTATTACAAAATGGTTCCACGCAGAAAAACCCTGACCCAGCAATTCAGACAGAAAGGTAGAAATCTTTCCGTCTCTACCTGAATAGCTTTGCAGCTCAGTGATCACATGAGGGAAAAAGGAAAGAGACAGGAGATAAGAGGAAAGCAGGGAAACCAGAGGAAGACAGAGCTGGAAGGAAATCGAAGACACAAGCTGGGTTCAATTTAGAGGCTTCCCACAGGAGGTGGAGTGACCTGTATCTGCTACAATAGAGGTCATGCAATTTTGAGTGGATATCCCTGTCTTCAGAGGATACTGAGGACCCCTGCCTTGATGTGCACATCCAGAAGAAAAAGCAAAGGGTCCTTGTAGCATGCAAGACCCCCTGAATGACCTGACTGGTGGGTTCCTATTACAACTGCCTCACTACACCATAGCCTTGCAATTGACACTTCACAGTAAGCTACAACACTAGCAATCAGTAAAGCTATCAGGCTCACAGGAAGTTACTATCAAGTCAGCCATCCAAAGAAACTCGACCAACTTCGTATATGATTGTCTTCTACTTTCACCACCCAAATGTGAACTGAAAATGCATGACAATTATATGTAGTAAGTCGTAATTGAGTGGCAATAACAAAGTTTCAGGTCACTCAACAGAGACATGAATTAGCCTGTGTTTCCAATAAAAAAAACACAAAAAGTTGTCATTCTGTAGCAGCATTCTGTAGCAGAAAAACTGTGATAAAACTGCACCATCTAAATGACAACTCAACTGAGGAGCTGATCAACTGAACCTTACAATAACAGGCAACTCATTTCTTCATTTACTCTTTTCATCATCGCTCCTCAATACCTGTTACTTTAGAAACATCCCTGAAAACATCACACCGCACAGAAAAAGAAATAACAAACAAATACTCAGATAGGTGGACAAACGTGACCTTTAATTTCCACTGATTGCCCTACAGGAGCTAACAAACATTTCTGTAAACATTTGCAATTGGTGGAAGTCATTTTAATTACTCTCCACAGAGAAAGCTGTGAAGCTCAAATTAGGATAAACATTTAATCAGCCATGACCTTGCATTTGATTGGGCAAATTCTTTGAGTGAGTACTGATGTCCATAAAAACTAAACTAGTGACAGTTCATGATTGGCTGTAATGATAGAAATGTATCAGAACTTTTACTGAATAGTCAAATAGGTGGAATGTTGACCAGGGTAGACTGATCTCTCTAATAAGCATCCTTCTAATCCATAGGAGAAAGCTTTTATCCATCCAGTGTTTTAATGAGGTCAAGCTATTCCAATGGGGATGCTTTTGCACCAGAAGTTTCAAGCCAAAGTCTTATGATGACTAAATGCAGGAATCCACACCATAACTTGCTCACAGTTACAGTTGGAGGAAACATGGGCAGAAGAAAAATCAGAGTAAAGCAGAAACTCAAGACTCAAACAATGTACATTTTTAAAAAGTAGCGCTTGGAATTTTGGTTTTTAGGGAGTGGACAGTGAAGTCAGTCAAGCTAAAACACACACACACACACAGAACAAAGAAATGAGAGGCCATGCTTTGGTTGCAAACACCTCACATCAGAGGTAAAAAGTACAACTGAACTGAAAAGATCAAACAACAGGGCCAATTCTCATGACCGGACAAATAACAGCTTGGGGAGCTAAAATTGAGAATTTTATTTTAATTTTATATATTATATTATATTATATTATATTATATTATATTATATTATATTATATTATATTATATTATTTTTATTTTATTCAAGAA
>JAPSES010000236.1:535035-566484 GCA_029822895.1 Maxillicosta whitleyi
TATTATATTATTTTTATTTTATTCAAGAATGACCCTTCTTTTTGGAAATATCTGTATGACACACACAGAGAATTCATCTGGTCCCGCTTATTAATTTAAGTTGAAATATTTAGGAAAAAAAACAATAGAAAAAGACAAGTCATTACTGTTTTCAAAGAACAGATGAACGATTAAAAAGTGTATTCATTTCCCTGCTGTAACTGTATTCACAAGATTGTATTGTTGAAAAAATCAAAACAGTGGGATCCAAGATAACGAAGTGGCACAGAGGGGGTTAATACAAATTATGTTTTAGTCAGAGATAAGGAGTGGATAATAACACTGCGTTACATCCAATTGGACTTGTCATTACGGCACCTATCTTACAGTTTTCCTGACAGTCTTTCAAGTTTATCAAAACTCACCTTTAATTGTATTTGTTGTTCTTTTTGATGAACACTTCCTTCCTTGTTACACAGGCTGCCCAGCAAGTCCACTAAGTGTTTTTCACTGGTGCACACGCTCTGACCTGAGTGGCGGCATATTGCATGTGGGCACCATGCTGTGCTGCTGCTGGCGGTGACGTGAGGCAGAGAGGATTATTCCTGACGACAGGGGCATTAAATGTGTAGCAGGCCAGTGGAGGCCCGAGCTGATGCATGCTTGTCTGTTTTGGTTCAGCACCAGTTCAGAGGCAGTCCCCTCTAAGCTGAGTGGGAGCTCACAGTACTCAGAGCGTTGTACCGTTCATTAAAGGCTAAGGGTGTCACACTAGCTTAGGCCTAGTGTCCTACCTCAAACAACGCTTCATGCTATACTCCTCTGCCTCTGTTTGCTAAGAATGAGTGACTAGGAATGCAGTCACTTCTCCAAAACTGGCATTTTTTCCCTCTATTTGTCAATGCTGTAAAATGTCACACAAGTTGAGCAACTTGTTAAAAGTCAGTAAGGTTTATGTCTACAAGGAGGCAACACAGAGGGGGTCTAAGCCAGCATGTAGCAACAGCAAAAATATTGCTTGGTCTTGTCCTCAGGACTCCTGTAGCAAGTCATAAAGGCTGTCATTCAAACTCTTTGCCCATAAGAGCTACTATAAAAATAACATTTTAGGGGGTAAACTGAAACTAAATAGAAGAAAGGTGTTGCCTGAATAAAAGTGTTTCCCTACTGATCATATGCTTGGTTAGAATTTTGTAATACTACACACTCTGAATGAGAGCTCTGAATTGAACCAAAGACCCAGAAGTCTATTTTGAAAATAGCACTGGTAAAATTGCAATTCTCCAGCACCTCTCAAGTCTTGCAACCTCTGTGCCAGCATAACCAAACATCAGGCTGACTCTGTTTGATCTTGAAAGGGATATAAGCCTAAAGCTCTTCCTGTGTGAGATGTCCTCCTTTAAAAAGATTCTAATCTCAGCCGAAATGTCTAGCAAAATAGAGGTCATCATGCCAGAGCACCAAGCAGACAATAGCAGCTGGCTGCAGACCTGAGAGGAATTCTGCGAGGATTTGTTGGTGCACGTCTCACCTGAGCGACTTGGGCACATCAATAGCTGAAAGAGCAATGTAAATACAAACTTCCTCTAAATATTTCTATTTTCTTTTTGCTTTCTGTTTCTTATTCACAACAAAGAGGGCTATCATTTTGTCTCATTTCAAGAGAGCAGAAATCACAAGAATGGCACTGATTATTTCAACAAATAGCCTAGAAGTATTTCACTCCCAACCTCCTGTTGTATTTCTTTCAAATAATAGCATGTTTTTGTCTCTAGTAGAGATGCCAAGTAAATTCTCAAGCGCTGCCAGGTACTTCACTCCCATTGATAATGCGAGGCTGATAGCATATCCGTACCTTGCACACCGCTCATGATTCAATGACAAGAGCTCCATTCAACCTTCTAAACTCTCATCCCCTCCCTTGAATTTTGATTCGATTGGTTTATCAAATTTTCCAGTAAATGCTTGAAATGTATTCCAGCACACCTTTATCTAATGAAACTACACAGGGGAATCATGAGAATGAGATAGAAATGAATAGTTCTGCATTAGCTTCACCAGTAACACCACAATCCCCACTCGCTCTCTTTCCACATTAAAGTTTCCAAGCAGTAAGTTGTATCCGCAATATTTTCCACTCAAACATGAAGTAAGTGTGTATATCTTCATGAATTGGAGTAAAATGTAATTATATCACCTTCAAACAAGGTACAAATAATGAGCAATAGCATGATGTGCAGTGCAGTTCTAAGCAAAAATTGATATTTCAGGAATGCGTCGTATCAGCTACATTATGCAGGGCCTGCAACTTTTGAGTTATTTCAGGAATGGGAGAGTCATTTCTTGTAAGTCTAACATTATTGTGCACAAACAGCAGGCAGATACTTAATAACTGTCTACAAACATGAAAGATTTGTTTGCGATAGCTAATGTCAGCCTTTTTCAAAGACAGGTTTCAAAAAACTATTCAAATTCCTACTTTAGTTTTCTGAAAAAAATTTTAAGTCACTTCAGAAAATGAAAACAATTATTGTTAGTATTTCACTGAATTATGCAAATAAAATAGTTCAAAGAGTGAACCAATGTCTCTGCAGGCATAGATGCAATTATTTCCCATTATTACATTGCAAATATTCCAGACAGCTAAAATGACCCAGGTGATCTACAAGACCTGCATTGATCTCCGATGTCTGCCTGAGAGTGTACGTTATATAACGTGTACTTGATTAATATTAGCTTTACGGGCTTAATATTTATAGGGAAGAAAAACCTACATTTGGAGTCCAACAATTATTCTTCCTTTTGGTTAAAGTGGCATTAACAATGGACAGAAAATGAACAGCTCTGACCTACCAGACACAATCATGAACAGCTCTGGCATACCAGACTACTCAGATTCCTTATATGTAAAAAGCGGGAAATTAGTGCATTAAGCATGCTGAGCCAGTGCCAGAAATATGCACTGAATTGATGAGGTGTCACTTTCACTAAGAGTCACACAATTGCACTGACAAGAGCCTCTCTGATCCCTCCCTTCCTGCCTGTCTGCCACCAATGAGGCACAAACACTGTGATTTGCATGGTCCGCACAAAGAAGAAACGTCCTTGATTTTGGGAAAGGTTGCCTTGCTCTCTTCAACCCTGGCAAACACTATTGGCATGCAAACTGCAGCACCACTGGAATCTTCACTTTTTTCTCCCACTTAGTTCCAACATCCTATTAGCCCACAAAATATTAGCAGAAGAATCAGCAGCCCAGTAACAGGAACATGCTGCTTTTCCTCAAATACTGTATCTGTGTTATGATTTAATTTGGTAATAAATGACAAGGCATACTAACAACTGTAGCCGACAGCATTTATCCCCAGCAAATGCTTATACTTACATTTTGAGATCAATTTCAAAACCATGTTAATTAATTTAGAAGACTGCTAGCAGCACAATGCAGGTCACAAAGGGCAAACAAGTTACAACATCAGTCAATTAGAAACACACAAGCGCTTTACTTTTTTGTCATAACTAGGCCAGAGCGAGCGAGCAAAGATATGACAGATGGAGTTTTAAACGGTAACTGCATGTGATGTGCAGAATAGAAAATGCTGCATATTTTCTTTACTAATCACCATCATAATTTTGTACATCAAACTTCTTGATGTACAAAACTGACTTTTCAAGTCTGTTTTCAGAAATATGATGACTATACACAAAATCAATGCAAAGTAGCATTTAACAGTGTGTCAATGACAGATTGTCTTTTTGAATATCCTGTGTCTTAGGAACAGCACGCCCGGCGCCTTATCATCTGGTTGTTTTTCAGCTAATTAACTTTCATCGCTGCAGATGACTATATTTATGTGGTCACAATTTGTTAATCAAAAGCATGGATGGTTGATTTTCGCATATTAGTTTTAAGATTTGTTGTGGACTGTATTTAGGTCTAATTATAACTGCTTACTCTCTGGACAGAGGAATCAGTTCTTCATGTATCAAAAGTGGAAATGTTAAGTGATGAATTCATCAACCTGCCTCTTGAGAAAAGGGGCAAATGAGTCTGAAGCAAATGAAGCAGCATAAGCTCCTGTTGGGAGAGTATAACATGTTCATTCCAGACTTGTGTATGTAGAGTATAGACTGAAGAACAGAACAGATCAATAATTGTGAGTATCCCACAAGACTCTAAAAAGGTAAATTTATAGGAATCCTTATTTTGATGTGTATGTGAGTAAAAAAGACAACATTTCAAATTATCAAATGAAAGAGCTGAAGAAATAACTACAGAAGCAGAAAAGCCACAACAGAGGGCATCTGTGACATCTTAGACAAACAAAACATGCTTGACTTTGATTTTTCAAGAGACAAAACTCCAAGAGGTTTTTTTTTTTATCTTCTCTAATGTAATGTAAATATGAAATGTCAGACACCTTGAGCTTTCATAAGAGTAATGTTAAATACTGTTTATGTTTACATCAAGAGCCCCTCATAATGCATGCTAAATACAGCATTGGTGAATTTATGTGAGCACGACACAACGTGCATTGACAATAACCTCTGATTTATGTGAAACAGGGCTCCCCTGCAAAATGGCAAACCCACAGTAAAGAAAACCTACAGGATGAGACTGATATTTTACAACTCTCTCAGTCTAAACTAGGGGATAGAAAGGATACATGTCCTGTATTTCACAGTTTGTCTTTCTATTCCCCCAGAGAACATACCGAATTATAATAAAAGGTCAGACTATCTGTGTAAAACCCATTGGGGATAAACTGTTTATGCTGGGAAATGATTTTGTGATGCAGATAAAAAAAGGTTTGGGCCAATATAAAGACAACCTATGAAATCATCTTATTTAAATTACTGCTAAGGTGCTTTGATGATGAATGTTTCTGAAGTTGAACACAATAAGAGAGAACCTCAGGTCACCGTTGAAAACACAGAAATACATTAACAGTGAGACTCATTATGTAAAATGCATCTCAGTGGTCCTTGATGTAAAAAAAAAGCACAGATGAAGGGGAAATGTGTTCAGCTCTTTTTTGAGGGGAGTTCACATGGTTTCACACAGAACGGTGTGTCTTACATACGAGCACTTTTGCAAAGAGACGGACTCAGTGTAAAGTGCTGCAGTAAGGAGCTGTGGCCTTACCTCATTAGTGTTCCACCGGTGTCTCTCCTTTGGCAGCGACGTGCATTTTGGTAGACATTCAAGCAGCTTCTTGGGCAGGTATATTTTCAAATGTCCATGTTCATCTGCAACAAGAGCAAGACAAAACAAAATATTTAGCACATGCCTCACACCCTATTGACTTGCTCGTCTCGGGCTTTATCAGTTTATCAGTCTCTCTGCAGCAAACGCTGACTATAAAATAAGTATCCCCAAATGAATTAGAAAATTAATTTAAGAATAGAATACTGCATACACTTTATTTTGTGCTCCGCTAAATTATTTTACTGTGAAATGCATTCTGTCAGGGGAGTTCACCAGAAATTTTTCACTGTCAACTTGTAAAGACTGTGTCTATTCATTATTTAGACACAATAAACACCCTTGAGTGATTTTATAGTGTATGGGGATTTGTATGGGAATCTATGTACTGCATGCCAGAATGTGGTATATTATTCAGGGAAATAATTACAATCGCCAGGCCTAACGCTTACATCATAATGCATGTCATTCAATCTATAATTTACATTTCATAATCAGTTCACAAACAGGGTGGTTTAAAGACACCCTAATGCATGGTTGCATTCATTTCATTCTGTTTGCTTTCTTACTGCTCAAATATGCAGATGGCTTAAGTGTAAAACATTACATTTGTTAAGAGAGGCAACAAACATGTTGTGAAGTATCCCATTATGTGAATGTTTTTTTTAGATGTAAGCCTATGTGCTATTAACTTCTGCAATTTACATAAAAATCATGAGGATATTACAAGCATAGGTCTTATAAATAATTGCTGAAATGCCAAAGAGCACACTGACAATTGTAATAGAAATGATAGAGGGACTGTAGATACTTAGAGACAATATGCTGTAGTGTTCTTTCTATGCAAATGTATAGAAAACATTTGGTTTGTTACAATCAATAAATAAATATTTCTGTTTTGGATTTATAAGAAACAACACCAATATGAATCTGTTTCTATCTTTGTAGCTGTAAATTTCAAGCAAATACTTTCATCTGACATTTAGAACCTAATTATCATAGGATAATAATATGGTAAATAATGTAAATTATCAGCTAATCCAGGTAATGTGCAAGTATGCACAAATTAAGCCTTTTTCCGTTTTCAGTATGTAAATAATCTTACAACAGTTTACAAAGAGAACTGTACTTTAACCTCAAAGAAATAAAAACTAAACAACAAATGAAGCAGACTGAGTTCAGATCTTTCATATATTGTGTTAGGATATGGGTGGAAGAATTGGGCATGTAAAAGGAGAAACAAAAAAAAAAAAACAGTGCTGACTATGGATCCCACGGGGGCCGCTGATATTAGTAGTTGACTGTGGAAAAAAAGACAAAAAAGTTCAACCAAAGCAAAACCCCACTTTAAAGCCAATACAAATAATCCACTATTGCACTTCATTATGGGGATATAAGAGGAGTCTATGAAAGCTGCTGTACATTACCAAAAGAATAGTGTGCTGCTGCTGCTGCCCAGAAACCACCATATGGAAAATTCAATGGGAAAGAACACAGTTGGTCCACAGAGATGGAGGCTGGGAGTCTCTGAGTGTAATACGGAAGGTGGAACATCAGTATCGCTCCCAGAGGAATGTGGGAGTAGCTCTTTAGATCTGTTATATTTGCTATTTCCATCTGTACCTATAATTCTGCTTGTAGACTCAGTTTCATACGAGCTAGACAGGTATGTGTAATCATTTGCTTCGCCCAATTAAGAATCACATACAGCATCTGCTCCTAGGTACCACTAGAACCATTTTACTGTCATAACTAGAAAACATGTTGCAAGTGAATGATCAGAGATGTGCCAAACCAAACCAAAACACTGAGATTCAAGCACAAGGAATATACATTAACGATAAAGAATCAAAACTAACTATACAGTACCTGGCCATATTGTGATTCTTTCATTCTTTCTTTTATGGAGGTACTAAAAAGGGGAAATGTTTCAGTACAACAATAAGTTGAAAATCTAGATGCAGGTATATAGATATATGGTCTTCTACAAGGCTTTTTTGTAAACAACCGACAGTCTGCCTCTGCAGGTTATTCAAGATTCAGCGCTGCCCTCTGGCACACCCACCTATGACACCAGCAACACAAGGCAGAGCTGGATTGGAATGCATCTCAATTATGTAAAAGATTTTCTCACAAAGAAAGTTTAGATAGAATTCTGCGAGGAGGATACGTCTGCCAGAGGCTACTGATACTTGAGATGAGAACATAAAGCATTAGGCATCTTGACAACTTTAAAAAAAAAAAAAAAAAGAAAGAAAATGCAAGTCTCTCACGTGGTTAATTACACCAGTCATTGCCCAGCAAGTTTCTGTGCAGCTGGCTCTGCTGTTCTGTATGCGACGTACCCCTGTATGTAAAATGTATCTCAGTGCGCCGTGCCAATGAAAAGGTGACACAACAGAAATGCAATTCACTTTGAAATGCAAGTCTCATCTGTCAGCTAACATGTATACTGGAAAGACTAACAGGTGTTAACTGGATTTCTCTTAATCTTTCAACTTTACATTTTGAAAATTAGGTTACTGCCAAAACTGGAAAATGATCACTTACGACTAATGTGCATGTACAGTGAAAGTGAAGACAGTGCTCTGTTATAAAGACATCCTCATAAAAGCCCTAATTACGATTAAGCAGTTTCTTTTTACAGGAGACAGTTGTGACATAGAGAAAATAACCTCTTGTAAAACACTTACGCACACTGGGTGCAGACATCCTAGATGCCACAGTCTGCACTGTTTTTCCCCATATGTGATACATTCACAGGCATTTGCAGTTTTACACTGTAATTTCAGCAAAATACCATTTTTACACATAGCATAATTTTTCATTGGTTCAACAGTTCTATTTTGTGTGTTTCAAATTTTGCGGAAGTCATTTATTAAATGCTTTATCATACTAACCTGAGTCACAGGCCTCCTGCATTAAAATGCTGTGTAGATGTAACAAGTTTTAAAATCAAATTTACAGACTATATTAATCTCATATCTGTGAAAAAGAGATGTACAGTACTTGAGCTAGAAAGAGAAGTGATTTTTCATTATTTAGTTATTACTCCAGCACTGGATTTAGAATTAAACATTAACTAAAAGCTTAAAAGCCTTACACAGCAGCATTTCACTCAAACAGAGCTCTCACTTAGTTTGTTGGATTAGGTGATGTTTTATCAACATGTTGGTATTGTGTGCACCCCAGTATCTATCTGACACTCCTATTAGTTTGTACTTACAGTAAGAGAGGTACCACCGTATAGGTTCATAGATCAGTGAGTTGATGATGTACCGTAATTTCAGTGTAGACCTAATAAGCCAAAACATGTAATTCACCTCTGAACAGGGCTGTCACAATGCTGACCTTCAATTTCAGGTGTTGCAGTGTTTAGATTTAGGGTTAACTGTGTTGAAAGCCCATACAGATGATGATATTTAACCAACATACAGACATTTCTTACAGCCAAACAGTTCTGACGGGTAAAGCCCATCACCTGACCTCAATCCAACTGAGCATGTGTTTCACTTGCTGTAGACCAGACTGGAAGCAAAAAGCCCCGAACCAGGCAAGAAATGAATATGGCTGCAGTGCAAGTCTGGCACAGCATCACAGGAGAAACTGCCAAGTGTCTCCTACTGTACGTCTATGGATCATGGATTTGAGATGCTCATTGAAAAGGATTTGCAACAGATATAAAATATAATTCCAGCATACATATATGGTTATTTTAAGATGTCCAGCGACTTTCTGTCCAGTTGCTTTCACATCATATTACAAAGAGGGTGCCTGTTTCAGACTGTACACTGCGCTGTCAAATATGGATGCAGCACTTACGTCTCAGATGTTCAGCACTGGCCCTCTTAATCTAGCAGTCATTGTCCAACATTGTTTTTACACAAGAACAAATCTTCCATGAACAGACGGTGCTGCGGTTTCTTTTCTACAGCATTAAACTGTCATAACTTTCTTCTTTCTGCTGCTATTTACCCACACGAATAGTGTTTCTAAGGCTGCATGCCTACTTTTCCTTCCACCGGGCATTTCCACAGATAAAGAGAAGGAACTGTGAGCCAAAAAAGTATTGCTTACTAATTAAAGATCTGTCCGCTGTGGCATGGAAATCCACGTATATAGTAGTTTGTGCATCAACTCAAAACCACCCAAGAGGGAATAGCTTAAATGCCAGATTTGGAATAGGTTTACAAAATATAGCCAAGATGAGCTCTTCCTAATCAAATTGTCTGATCTGATCAATGCATGCAATACCAAATTACTCACAAAAATCTGGCTTTGGAAATGTAAAAGTTGCTTTTTCCTTTACTAGAAGCTGATCAAAGCCTAAAAGGCACTCTTCTTGTTTGCATTTCCTGTGGACTCCCCTGTAATGTTTAATATTTATTTAGGAGTCTAAACACCAGGCTTAATGACTGCTTGTACATTAGCCAAGAAAAGGATACACAGAATGAAAACTACTATTTGGTTGTAAAACACTAAAGTGCAAGACAGGCTGATACTAGAGCTTGTTACATGAGAGGATGTGCTGAGCTGAGCTGGCACAGTGGAGCCAATTACATTCTTGGTCTTGATGAGAGAGTGCACATACAAAGGGCTAAACAAGGAGAGAAAACAGAGGGTATAGGTCTTAGTTCTCATGTTGCCATGACTGGCCTTTGAGTCCTGAACAGTAGCAGCCTGTGAATGTCCCTTCATAATTCACATCATCTTCTGTCGAAGGAGTATAAGATATATATATCTGTGTGCTGATGTTTGGATTATCACTGATCCTGGCTGCTAAGCAAACACTTGGGCCGAATTTAAGGGTATCTGTCATGCTAGCTTGCTCCAGCCCCACCCTAGAGACGAGAGCGAGGGTCATGAGACTGGAAAGGCTGACAAAAACAAATCTTTAATCAATATCTGAGCCCTGGACGCAAAACCCTCTCTCTTCCGTCTCTGTCTCAGAGCGCTCTGGGAGTGACAGTTTTTCTTTTTAATCTGTGCCCACATTGTGGAGAAATTGCAAGCTAATGTTTTGGCTATAGATCACTCAACAAATCGCTGCTGGCGGTGCATAGCCAAAGTAACAGTTTGAATGCAAACATTTTCCACACAGTTCAGTGGCTAATAAGGCTTAAGGATATGGAGGGCAGTGTAACAGTATCTGCTCTTTTGTGACTCCACCTGAAGAATGTAGAGGTGAATCACAGAACAAATTTGTGGATGCAGATTGGACTCTTTCTTCTGTCCACTGAGAAGTGCTGTGGAAGTGAAATAGGCCTATAAAAATGTATGTTGTCATAAGGTTGGATGGCAGCCATCCACTGGGCTAGAACAAAAATGTCCCTAAGAGTTTTGCTCCAAAACTAGAATGTTAAGCCAAATAAGCTTAGCTCAGACAAACAGCATTTGAATGATGAAACAAATGCATCCTCTTTATCTACTGCACAGAAATTGTAACCAAACAACATGTTTTCAAAAATAGTCTGGAATGATAAGTAAGTGGGGAAAACTCAAGCAGCCTTATTTCATCTGGAGAGGCATCCTTATCTGTTACACCTCCTCATCCTAGTTTTTTGAAGAAGCAGTGGTTATTTTGACCAATTAATCCCTGTGTGATACAGACAGAATAACACGAGTACATTTAGACAGTTACAATGAACAGGAGAGACAGAAGAACATAACATTTACTTTAAATCATATTACTTGCAGCAGGGGTTTTAACATAATGTAGACAAGGTATTTGACACCTATATTAAAGCATGCGTGCACACATAGAATCCAAAAGAACATGACTATGAGAATGAACAGGAGAGTAGAAAACACAAGGCATGAATCCCATAAATTCAAAGCAAGCATGTACATGCAATATTAAGCATTCACTTGACGTTTACTGATGTATGTAAACAGAAAGACATGAAAATAAATGTGAGAACAGGCATCTGAATTTAAACAATCCACAATTAGAGTAGAGTGCGTGGGAAGTGACATGATGGCAGGTAAAAAAGACGAGATGTCAAACTAGTAAATGACAGCTCATATCAAAACTAAAGGCGCTCTCACAGGCTAACTCACAGGGAAAACAGTTACAAGATGTTGGCAGAAAAAAAAAACAGACAAAAATACATTTGCTTAAATATGAAGCAAGGAGGAATTCAGACAGCCAAGGAGCAGTGGTCGACTAATGATATGCTGTCAATTAAAATCGATCAATCTGGTTGTGAAGCGTGAAAGAAGAAGATGAAAAAGGTAAAAAGGGGGGTTTAACCTGCGGTAGGCTATTGTGATGGTATTTAAAGTAATGGGATACTGGCTCTGAACGCTTCACATCGGGCCATTTACCTTTGATTAACGCTGAACCTCAAAACTTCAGCTGAATGCGCTCATCACTGTGACTAAATGTCTTGACTCACGGTTAAGTTAACATTTGAAGAGACCTTTAAAGCAAACAAAAATCTCTAAAAAATAAGTTGATGTAATTAATTCAGCCTGAAAGATAAATAACCTGTATATTGTATGCATACGTTTCACATATTAGCTCATCTCTTCTAATAATCACCTACAACCCTTCTATGTTTCTATGACTGAGCACTAGATTTGGGTGCACGTCGTACTAGGGGAGCTCCCAAGCTGAGGCTTTGTACAACAGTGAGGGATTTAACCAGTGTCAGATTTCAGTGACAGTAAAAACAATGATCTGCCAATAGTTCAGTTATAGTTGCTCAGTCTCCCCACAGTCTGATGGCTGTTGACGGGGACACAGAGAGGAGCATGTAGACTGAAAATAGCCACGTGTTAGTGTAGGACTGGGAAACCAATTATCTTTATCATTTGGCCTATAGCCTATTCAGAAACACTCTAGCATACAGTGATATTAAAAACCGCCCACAAGCAGAAAAGTCTTTCTGAACTTCACCATGGTGTTGCTATGTTACAAACAAAACTACAAAGAGAACATTACATGGCTTCTAGCAATAGCATCTAGAATAGGTGTTTGACCTGAAACGCACAGAGTATCTGCTGTTAAAGATGTAAAAGGTGTTTTTTAACTTCCAATGGGAAAGATTTAAAAAAAAAAAAAAAAAAAAAAAAAAAGGGTGAGTACGCCAGTGAGGGATTTTGAATTACACGAAATCTCACTGGACACCTTTGCATATGCTCCTGCCAGACAAGACGCAACATGTGCACGGTGGCAGCCATTCACTATTTACAATTACACTGTTTACAATTCCTCATTAGTTATAGTGGACACATTATATCTATGGGTAGTTATAATAGAACAATATAATAAGGGAAAACTGTCAAGAAGTCAAACCGTTGAGAAAAAAATAAAAGCCTGGGCCTATTACTGGAAGTTCAACAAACATGCACACACGGTTAACTGCCTGCAACAAACTGAAAATGACTCTTTATGTGTTCTCAGCCCTCACCAAGCTCACCCATCCATAAAAATCCCATCTCAAGGAGAGCAGAGGTGAGGTCTCTCTCTCTCTCTCTCTCTTGCTCTCTCTCTCTCCCACTTTCTCTCTCTTGCTTTTGTTGCCTTTTACTTTCTCCCTAAACACATGCACACCAGCAAAGCCCTTTTTCTGTATCATAACTACTACTACAATTACTCAGATCAGTGGTTTACCTGACTGTTTTTGAGCTGCGTTCTACTGCAGAGTGTCCTGGTGAGGCAGAAACCTCCAGGCTGAACGCATTAAACAGGGTGTCTGACATGGTTACAGGATACTGTAACACCACGCAATAACATGAGGGAAAATAGCAAGACTGGCAAAACGTGTTGTCAGTCACAGCTGTCACACTTGAGGGAGTCGTGCGAAAGTCTATCAGCGTCGTCCCTGTGACCGTCTTCATCAAGAAGCCTCCCTCCTTTTTGCTTTAAACAAAACGTTGTGTTTTAAAAATACCAAAAGCTTTGGTGCAGTAGAGCTCGCCCAGTGTCAGATATCGAATGAGAAGTCTAACAAGGGGTTGGGGGTGATTTCAGAGTCTCTGTTTAGAAATGACAATACATGAGCACACTTAATTACCCATTCTCTAGTCTAGATCAACAGAGTCTTCCAGCAGCGAAGAGACTGGTGTATTCATTAACAATGAAGGGGCTCCATTCTGCTGAGAAACAATCTGCTTTACAGAGGACAGTTTTTTTCAATGAGTAAAAACAGAGACTAAAATTCCGACACATTTTCTGGAAAAAAAAAAAAAAGAAAAGGGAAAATAAATCAAGGCTTTGGCCTATATTTCTGAATGATTTGTTTTGGTTGTGCCAGAAAATAGCACAGTGCACAGACTAGTAAATGCACTGAAGCAATTCCCACAGAAGTTGGATTTTACAAGTCATAAAAACCTCAGCAATGACGTTGTGCTGTCTTTGTTCTTTGCCCCTATAGAGCACAAATGTAATGAGAGGCAATCTAAAGTGAAGATTAATCAATTTAAATGAAAACTATCATAGGATATAAATAATTTTAAGCATTGCTAATGTATTTTGGTCAGTGCAGTTGGATTTTGAAGCCCTAGCATTAACTTGGTTTGATTTTTTCACTCCACTTGTCACATGTGAGTTTTAAAAAAGCGGGAAAAGGCAAGTACAGGGCTGTAATTGATGGCTCAAAGTGTAAGCTTTCTCTCTGAGGGTCTATGCAGGTCCTGATCCCCTGGCCTCAACCTGAAACAATCACTCTTAGTTAACGACAACACTTCAGCTATTGACAGCGTGATCCCGTAAAGCAGACACTTCAATCAACAGAGCAGCCTGAGGAGGTGTTGTGTTGGAGGAGAATAAAAGAAGGAGGGGAGGGGGGCATGGGGACGAATGAAATCAAGAAGTAAATAAATGAATCGATGAATGAATAATAGATAGGCCAGCTAGTGGCCTCTTGGAGCAGCAATGCAGTATTAATAACTGACTCTTACTGTTCGTCTCTGTGTCATCACTGATACTCTTAGGTGGACCATGGCCAGCATAACACACTGCTGATCTGTACATTCGATCCGGATTACGAACTTTCTTCAGTCCTTCAGGAGGCAAAGAGAAAAGTAGAGAAAATCGAGGAAAAGAAGCATTCTCCAAGCCTGTGATAACTAAGCACACTCCCCATGCAAGCAATATCAACAAAAGCTAGATAGTAAATTGAAACACATTTAAAATACATAAAATCTCTTCAGAAAAAGTTGCTCATACAAATTTATGATAAAATGCAAGAAAAACAACAATAAAAATAACAGTAATAAGCGTAATTGGGTTTGTTTGTAATTGATCAAATACATTGGCTCCTATGAGGAAAACGGCCAGTGGTAAGGGTCACCGTAGCTCTCAGCCAGTTTGATAAGGGTCAATAACACTCACTTTTGTGTCAGTGGTAAACTGGATGAATCAATACAATCAATCAGTAGAGGCTGTGCAAAGCAGTCAGTAAAAGTCTATTACAGGCAGACATCAAGAATGATACGTCTCAGCAAGCACAGACCGGACGTGGGTCCCATCCATCCACACCTCACTGATTCAATTAAGAGGCTGGGGGAAAAAATGTAGCGCCTGATTCAACACAAAACTGGAAGACTAAGTCATCCGACATCACGAGGAGGTTAAATTCATCCTTCTTTTCAAAACAGCTCAGAAATATTTATACCATTGCTGCACAAGCACTTTTGTAAGTTAATGGCTGACTGCGTGCTTACTTGATGTTTTGCTGCCGCTTCACCCTGAACTTTGAATGAAATGATAACATCATGAAACTTTTTTAAGCTGCACCCGCGTTAAAATTAAAGAGAAATATGACTTACTGCACAGCTGAGGCTAAAGGCCTAATTCAATGCCAATTTAGAGAGCAACATTTGTTACCACTGTTTCAACCATTTGTTGATGAACTACTTCATTTTGTGCGACAGAAAATATGCTTGACCTTGCATGGATTTGATTTTTATTAATGAATGTAACATGCTACACTTCGGATAAATGCTGGATATACAAAACACTAGCACAAAAGCTCTGAGCTTTCTGGTTAATCCAAACATCACAGAAGTGTTAGTGCTGTAGCTTTTTTGTTGACAAAAGTCTCAGTGCTTGTTTCATTTCTGGCTCTTGTACACCAATATTTTTATGAGCGTCTGCTCTGGTAGATTCATAAAACCTTTGGCTGTAGTTTTATCTCAGTCTAAGACATATCAAGCCTGTCTTTTCTGTGCCCTCCAGGCCTTGTACTTAAAGTAAAGGACCCACAGTGCATTTTATGAGTGTGAAGAAAAAAAATACCCCCAAGGGCCCTGACAATCAGTTAGGCTGGAGAGAAATACCCCAGGATGTAAACATTACACCACTGAGTAAGACTGGGTCATGGCCCCTGGGTTTAACACAAGATGTAACCCTCAGTTGTTATGGGCCATCATAAGAGCTGCCAAACAACTATGAGAGATCAGTCCATGCAGCACTTCCCGCATACCACAAGGACAAAAGGTTAAGGAAACATGCCGGCTCTCTCAATGGCTGTCTACCATATGGGAAAAAATGCCATTTACAGCTATAATGTGCAGTGAAAAATATATATTTGCATTATTTATATTCATGGACACACAAAACTAAAGGCACACTGAATGCAGGAATAGAGATTCAGCAAAATCTTCCAAGTGCCACGTTTGCATGACACGACACTGCATTCACATGAAATCATGAAGCACACACTATCTACACTCTCCTTCCTCCTTCTCTTTTTTTTCCACTGACCAGCCTCACAGGAACACTGAAAATAACTTAACCTGCTCAGCAATGGGACTCTCAAGTCAGGGTTTTCAGTGACAGCTCCCTGTGTTCGAGAGGCTTCAAGATTAACAACTGGAGCCTATTTGCTAAGTTCTGCTATGTAGATGAATACATTAGGCCTACACACCACAGTGAAGTCATTACTATCATAAAACCAGATGTCTTCATTTTTTTGTCACAGCCACAGACATATCATTCACAGACTTAAGTGTGTTTCTGTAGCTCAATAGCACCCCCTGGTGGGACTATACTTTCCTCATTGGCACACTGACATCCAAACAAACTGAATGCCCAGTGTTTTATCATTTCCTTCAGATGGGCAGAGGCAATTTGTTTACACTCTTTTGAAGCATTAAAGTAATTCTCCATCAAAAAGAATTTGTGTTTGAGGTTGCTGACACCAAAGACTATCTGTTCACAATTGCAAACCCTGCAATAACAAAAACAGTTGGGAACTGACAATTTCTGTGAAAGTCGTTTTGTCTTTCTCAAATTATGCAGCCAATTTAAAATGATGCGGTGACATTTTGCTCCGCCCTAAGGATATACAAAATAACTCAATAGATCTAAACAAAAAAAATAAAAATAATAATGATAAAAAAAAAATAAATGGCAATCATGAAAAGAAAACAGGCAACAACATAATGTAATGTACTATTATCATATCCAATTCTGCTCATCAAATAACCAAACCCCTAAAATGTTATAGGCTGTTATTGTTAATGCAATAGAACAAAACACAAATAAACTAAACAATATATAGATTTGGATAAGGAATGAGCCTCAGGTCAGCAAAGAGCAGTTAAAGTTGTTTTGTGTTTTATTATATAAAACTGTCCCCTTTATCAAATATTAAACAGAGATTGAATGCCTAACTAACTCTAGATTGCACGCCAGCAGAAAGCTGCCATCTGGGTTAAAAGACTGGTCCCTTTTAGGCTATTTTATTTGATCTGTAATTCTTGTTAGCATTGTTTATATTACTTTCCAACAAATTCCACTGGCTGTGCTAAATTAGACCACAACTCATGAGCTACGGATTTGTTTTGCAGCAAAAATACCTCACTAAACAGGAAATAAGTGGGTTTAATGCGTTCCATTTTAAGTTAGTGAGCCGTATGAAATAAGCTAAATGTGGAAAAGTCATCATTTTGCCCTATGTGTATAGCAGTGTAATGTGGCTGTCGGAAACCTTGCTCTCCATCCTCCCTGTTTCCTCTGGTGTGATGGCATTTAATTTCGAGTGCGATAGGGCATTACCGGCGGAGCGGGCATTACAACGTCCTGATGTCCGTGTCTTGAAGCAAATATAGACCAAGTAGTAACTGACATATGGGCAAAAAATACACACGCGTTGGAAAAACTGCATCACTTTTGACTCGAAAATACTAGTCGCGGGAATTTCTTGCGCTTTTCGGGGAGGGAAGAAGTGAACGACCCTCTTGGAGAATATACGAGATTTATTTTAAAAAGATATGCTCAGACTTGTCCGTTTGTGGAACATACAAACCTGAATTGGTATAACACTGGTTCCGAAACAAACTGCATAAAGCGGCTGCAGAAGACAACCACCCCGCTTTATAAAGCTCGGTAATAAGGGAAGAAGTTAGTCGATTCCAATGACATGTTGTCATTAACTTAGCCTTGTTGTTAACAACTTAAACCGGTCGTGTTTTGACAAGGACCGTGAGCAAAATAGGCGGTAAACGCAGTACTTTTATCACGCTGACTATTTGTCTCCGTGGCGTGCTTTAAATGTGGGCTACGATAGGAATAGTAGCTGGCTAGAATGCAAGCTAATATTAGCTGGCTAGGTGATGTCTCCACGTTTTAGCAGCCTATTCGGAGGAAAATACCGGAGCCGTTTTCTACCAAAAAAATTATCCACTTGCTCTCACGCGTGTGTCAATTCCGCACAGAGTTAAAACTGTTGTAAAATCACACAGCGGTCATACTAGTAAATTAATCCCATTATATTTCTCTTACCTTCCGGCTTGTTTTCGGCAGCCATTTCCCCTTCACGCGCAACATCCTCCTCCTCCTCACGACCGTGGGTACCACGCGCGTGCACGGCGAGGACAGCACGAGGAGGGACTGGAGGAGCAAGCGGCGAGTCGGTCCGACCGAGGAGAACTTACCATTGGCTGTGAGGCGGTGACTGACAGAGAGGCTCCGGGATGAAAAACACATCTCCCCTCACCTTGGCACCAGCAGCCGTGTTTTTGTTTTTTCCTTTTTTTTTTTTTTTTTTTTTTACAGTGAATTTAAAACAGCTCAGAGGCGCCGCAGGTCGAGCACCAAGCTTTCGTAAATAATAGACTGTGGTGACGCTTTACAAAAAAGAAATAACTTCAGGTTCCGGCTGATGGAGCATCTCTTGTCATTATGATAGGAATACATATGAAGTAAAACATGAATATTAAGTTTGCCTGTCATTCCTCCTAATAAAGTTATTTAACGCTTGGTAAACAACGTGGTTCCTCCTGAATACAATATTAAGTGTTGTTGCACCGCAGTGTTTAATATATGTGAAAAGAGTAGACTGGATCTCCATTGTTTCCTTCAAGTTATCTTTGCTTCTTTACAACTCACAATGTCATTTACTAGAATGACCGTGAAACGTGTCTTCATCCGTGTTAATTCACCGCCAAAAATGAGTTTTTATTTCAAAGCAGCCACATCTAACAACAGTATTCTGTAGATGTAATGTCCAATAGCTCCTTAATAGACTGCAGGAAGTTACTGTTGTCCACAGGAATGTGTAAGAGGGACTGATCCCTCCAAGCCTCGACACTTATGCCAGGAAATCATGGGAAAACATTATAAATAGATTTGAAGATGCTAATTCTGTCCATTGTCGACGCGTCCAAATGCATTACGGCACACTTGCATACACTTTGCAATTGTACGGCCACGTTAAATGACTACAAGCAATCTAATTACAAATCATTGTGCTTAATAGACGTAGCCTTTGGCGCTCTTGTCAAGCACAGCACTCAAGGACAGCCTTCATCCAGTGTTAACAGTGTGTGGACGGCCAGTGCTGAAACAGTGGAGTTGGAGGAGGTGGTGCTGAAAGGACAGCTCCTCCACTGCCTAGTGCTGTACAGTCGATGGGTTGTTACTGCAAAGAAACCAATAATGGAATAATGAAACCACTAATGTAGTGAAGTTATTTTCTCACACTTTGCCTGAATTAGTTAGGTGGATGGAATGTAGAAATTATCCCCTTGCAATTAGGCAAAGGCTACGTGTGATGTGTTCCAAAGGGCCTTGAAATCATAGATTATGTATCAGTCTCTTACCAGAAAAAAACACCACTCATTATTACTCACTATTTTCTGTAATGCTTTGGTTATTTCAGATGTGATATTTCCCTGTTTATCTTTGTGTTTTCTTCATTCAACTGTGATAGACTGAGGTGGGGAAAAGGGTAGTATCAACACTAGTCAAACTGTAACAATATTTAGTTATAAAAGGCATTGACAACGGCTGCTGTCTGGTCTTAGGTTATCAAGAAAACTGTTTTCATCACACCCACACATTTCTAATGAAGTCAAAATGTGGTGATTTATAAAAAGAAACTCATTTACATTGAATGTTTTTTCGTAAGATAAATTATTTATTTTCCAAAGGTATTAAATGAATGTTTAAAATATGTATCTATAATATTTAACTGTTACTATATAGTCGTGAAAATGTAGTTTGAAGGTTGTTTAAAACATATACTGGGGGCAGTCACGTTGGTTATAGTCATTTTCTAACAGCCGAGATGCTTTGGGATTAAACTGGATATTGGGTATATTTTTGTGGATTAGATAAATTTCCATTTAAAAGGAAATTGGTGTGAAATTTGCACCCCGCAATTTGCAATGAAAACGGGTAGAGCCCCATGAGTAAAACGTCCTAAGATAAAAGGCAGGTTGTGTTCACCCACAGCGCCAGGGGGCGACAGAGAGCTCAACCAAGTCTTTGCACCTGGAGACGAAGAAGACATGACCGGGTGTAAATATGGCGTCAGCCTTGGACGATGATGAGATCTGCAATGATGATTATTATTCCCTGTTAAATGTCAGAAGAGAGGTACGGCATGTAGTTTTGATTAGAACAGTTGTCTGTGCGCGTCCTTGTGGTAGTCATTCTTTAAACTTCCCTCGCACACTTTTTGTCGGTCACACGTGTAATCAGATTTAACGGGCGCTAGGTGCCTAGCTTGTGACCCTCGACATTGATTTGAGTGACTCTTCGGCTGGATACTTTACACACAACAGGTTGTGATCTGTGACGCTTCCAAACAGCAGCTGTCTGTTTAATACCAGACAGATTGGCTTGGGTTAGTGTTATAACGTGCCGCCCGATGTTACAAAACTGAGACATTTTACAGTTTTTTAAAGGCATCGTGGACACCTGAAAGTGCTAAGAAGCTAATGCTAATATAAATGAGTGAAACTATAGTTACTTTTTGATGAAGCACTGAACCATGAACTAGGTTAGCATTTACATAAGTCTTGTAATGTTTAGTTATAATAGGTTTTAGAGGATATTGTGTTTCAGTGGCAAGTTACCAAACAAAGTTTTTGTAAAGAATCTTCAGCAATTATAAATTATCATTAAATTTAATTTATAAGTGATATGTTCAAGCACATGTGTAAAGTTAAGAATGAACCTCCATATAGAAAAGGGCAGCTATATGTTTTACCAACTATGTTTGTAGTCAATGAACTTCAATTATAAAACATAAATGTCTTTGTAGTAGGTTAAAAGTGAAACTAGATGGCTAGGCTGGCACTTTTCCAGATAAGGAAACTGAATTTCAGTGAGAGCAGCTAGGTGTTATGAGGACTATTGCTGGAATTGTACTGTGCAGGTCAGAGTTTTCCTGCAAATTTTGTGATTGCTATTTATATGTTTTCTGTAGGCCACACAGGATGAGCTGAAGGCAGCATACAGGCGACTATGCATGTTATATCACCCTGACAAACACAGAGACCCCGAGCTAAAGCGACAGGCAGAACAGCTTTTTAACCTTGTACATGAAGCTTATGAAGGTAAGAAAAACCTTGGACACATAATGCAGTTTTACCTGCTTTTTCAGCCATGTACAATGATTATGTTTCATTCAAGTGTTAGGATCTACATGAGAAAGTATTTATGTATCCACTGTTATGGGTACTTTTGATGCATAGTATTGGTTGTCAATCTCTTTGTAGTCCTCAGTGACCCACAATCACGAGCTATCTATGATATCTATGGAAAACGAGGACTTGATGTTGAAGGATGGGAGGTATGTCAATATCTGGTCATACATTTGTAAAAATGTTAGAAACTATGGGTATTTAGAGTGTACTACTAAACCTAAAATGTAAAAAAATATATATACATGAAGAATATTTAAGTTAATAAATATCTTCATTGTTGATTTAATATGTCAAGTATTTTTGTGGTTAATTGATTAATTGTTTGATCTATAGAAAATCAGAAAATGCTTGAATTTTTTTTCCCAGACCAAAGATAATGTTGTCAAATTTTGTATTTGGCCAATGATCTTTCCTGCATTCCCTGTCTGTTACTCCATTTAGGCCACTTTAGTTCAGTAGATGTCTGTGATGGGCATTCTGTTGACAGCATTAGCACATTTGTTATCTAGACCAACATCAAAAGGATTAAACTGATCGGCATAAAACTTAACTCTATGGCAGTTCTTTCATGATCTTACTGATCAGATGGAATTATCATAATAGGTTGTGCTTTAGCTGCTAGAACTCACCCCGTTTGACATAACTTTAAACGTAACAGAGGAATACATGGTCAATCAAGTCAATAAATCATACATAAGCATCATACTTCAGCAGCATAGACTCCTAAGTGAGACCTGCATTCATACCATTAGAGCACCCTGCCACCTGTGAAGCAGCCAGTTCATCATTTGCTCTGCATTCAAATCCCATTTTTGCATTCCAGGTGGTGGAAAGAAAAAGAACTCCTGCAGAGATCCGAGAGGAATATGAGCGTCTTCAGAAGGAGCGAGAGGAGAGAAGGCTTCAACAAAGGACCAACCCAAAGGTATGTTCTCTGAAAGATAACAAAGCCAAATGCTGAAATGAATATATAGTAAGAAGTGATTAAGATTCTGGAGCATGTTGAACATATAAATGAACCATGTGTTTATTGTTGAATTTATTCATAGGGAACTATAAGTGTGGGTATTGATGCCACAGACCTCTTTGACCGCTATGAAGAGGACTATGAGGATGTGGTTGGAGGAGGAGTCCCACATGTGGAAATTAATAAAATGCACATATCGCAATCCATAGAGGTAAGGTATTTTAGTCTATTCTTATGTGTAGCCTTAGTCCACTTTCATACTTTTCAAAAAAGATATGTGTGACAATTTTCATCAAAGAACTTTCACTTTATTTTGTATATTTTCTGCTGCAGGCTCCTCTAACCTCAAAAGACACAGCAATTCTTTCAGGCTCCTTGTCAACCCACAATGGAAATGGAGGTGGCACCATTAATTTGGCCTTGAGAAAAGTCACCTCAGCCAAGGGGTGGGGAGAGGTATCCTACATTCTTTCTGGCAGACTATTTTGTTTTGTGTGCCGCAAAAGGCACTCTGTCTGTCTGTTCAGGACAATACTACATGAGGTGTCAAACGTCGTCTGCTGTATCTGTATACACAGGTAGAGTTTGGTGCTGGAGATACCCACGGGCCTCTCTTTGGAATGAAGATATTCCGAAACTTGACGCCTCGCTGGTAAGTGTAGAAATTCAAGCGGGGGGAAAAATCAATACTTTGTCTTTTACTACAACATGAGCAATCCGTTCAAGTTGTGAGATGATTTTTTTTTTTTTTTACTGTGTTTGCTTTAGCTTTGTGACTGCTCAATGCGGGCTCCAATTTTCATCCCGGGGTGTGCGACCTGGTTTTACCACTGTACTGGCCCGCCACCTAGACAAGAACACTATGGGCTATCTGCAGTGGCGCTGGGGGACCCAGTCCTCAATGAACACCAGCGTAGTCAGGGATACCAAGAGCAGCCATTTCACCTTTGCAATGCAGGTGAGCAGACGGCTACATTTAACTTTAATGCTAAGAAGGACGCAGATGAATAAAGTGCTTGTCAGGGCTGTGCCAGAATAACCATTTAGTTTTGTTTCTGCAGCTTGGCATTCCTCACACTTTTGTGATGATGAGCTACCAGTATAAGTTTCAGGATGAAGACCAGACGAAGATTAAGGGCTCAGTAAAGTATGTAGTCATATTTGTTTTGTTTTGTTTTTTGCCAGTACAGAACAGTCATTTTGGTGTAGGTCATAAGATTTGCTCAGTGACTGTTTCTTCGTCTATTACGATGTAATCAGTTTTCTTTGCATTTAACAACAGATACAGAGATCACAGTGACTGTTTTTACATTGTAGATCAGGTTTCTTTGGGACTGTGCTTGAATACGGTGCTGAGAGGAAGATCAGCCGACACAGTGTCCTGGGGGCGACCATCAGCGTGGGAGTGCCCCAAGGTGTCTCCCTCAAAATAAAGTGAGTGTGTCTCTTTGCTCTGTGTTACCACGTATGTGTTGTTTCCAGTGGATTTTTGTCAGAGCGCTGTTACCATGGTGCCCATAAAACATAACATCATGTCAGTCAGCAAGGTATTAATGGCTAATTTGTTGTGATTGTATACATGCATTAAACTTTACTGTGTAAATCATGCAGGACATTTTCATAAATGTTCTGTAGAGTTTGCTCCAATGTAACTTGGTCTGGGAGCACAATTCAAGAATCCTTTGTATTTTTCTGCTATTGTCACATAAAGATAGTCTTCAACAGAACAAACCTGTTGATAATGATTATCTAATATATGGCAAATTATCAGCAAATGACACAACAGTTATGTTATCAGACTGAACCTTATCTTGTTAGCTTAGTTTACATTTGTACAATATGCTTTAAGTCTCAACCTGTTGACTGTTTTCTGTTACATTTGAATGATAAATACTTTAACCCATAAAGACCCAGTGCTACTCCTGTGGCGGTCCCCAAATCAACTTTTTTCCTTTTATCCTTCTGTAAGTGATTTATCATCACTAATTCTTATATTTTTCTCTGTATTTTGCTTTTTTCCAGTGAAAATCAGGTATTTTCCTATATTTAGTTATTTGATCTCATTCGTTTAGCCAAGCTCAGAATACAGATGAGGGTTGTTTTATCAGAAAAACAGAGAAAACTGAAGAAAAGGGGACTTTATTAGAAAAGATATCAATCACTGAATCTAAAAACAAGTGTCTTTTGCCACCAGCAATTGTCAAGCTACATAGGTTTTATTGGTGTGAATCAATATTGCGGAAGATGATGGTGTTTCCATGTTCACTATGGAGCCCTGAACATCCAAATGGTTCATATCTGATCAGCATGAAAAGATGACAAAACTGTATTTTACCTGAATTATTTGATTTTAATTGAGAGGTGTAGTGGTTCAGAACTTGTTAAACATCATAGATCAGTTGATGATTTTGGTTGCCAGTGGCTGTTTGGGTCTTTAAGGGTTAAATGAGAATGGGTAATGCCATTGCAGTAGCAGGGTCACAGCAGGATTGTACTTTTTAATGAATTTGGGCTTAACTTTAATATTTAACCTCAAAATTTGGCCATTTCAGATGGGCATTTCCATGGAGATTACGTGGCGCAGTAACCAGCATGGAGTTATCATCCAGTTAGCAGGTGTTTAGCTTTAATTAATGAAACCCTCTCTCCTGTTGGCAGACTTAACAGAGCCAGCCAGACGTATTTCTTCCCTATTCACCTGACTGACCAACTCCTGCCCAGTGCTGTATTTTATGCCACAGTTGGACCACTGGTTTTCTACCTCGCCATCCAGCAGCTTATTATCCGGCCCTACGTGCATGCCCAGAAGGAGCAGTAAGAAAGCTTCACCTTAAGTTGGCTATTTCATAAAGGAAACTATTGGACACAGCACACCATGTATTATTATGGCCGTATTTTATGAGCTTTGAGTCTGTTTTTTCTCCCTTTATCTTTGAACTCGACAGAGACTTGGAGAAGCAGCGGGAGAGCTCGGCCTCTAACATAGCCAGGAAAAAACAGGAGGCAGAGGCTTCTGTGAGTATTTTATGTAGCAGTGGCACCGATCCTGCATTTTTATTCAGTGTTAGATGCAGGTATTGTGCACAGCCTTCCAGAAACATCCATACACCAATCCAAAAGTTCTACAAATGAAGGAAGTAAAATGGGATTAGAGAAATGTGGTGAAAATTCAGCAACAAAGTGAATTCACAAAGAATAAGTCTCTCCTAGTATTTATAGAAATACCAACGTATGCATATGGGTCAGACTGCCAGCACGGAGATAGGGATACTCATGGTATGCACAAACAGAAAGACAAGCAAATGCCTTTAATAGATCATTCCGACCTACAGTGTCTGACATACTATAGGATAGCCTGTCTTCTGAAAACTAAAACCTTCTCAGTTTTTCAGTCCTCCCAGGGTTTTCCACCTAAACAACCTTACCTGGCACTGATAATCAACAACATCTCAAATAGTGAGGAATATTCCCATAGCACTGTTGTGCACATTTAGCACTTTGCCCGGGCCTCAAGAACAAACCCTGACACATAATAGTAGCAGTAGAGTAATATAAAGTTTGACATTTTCACTGCAATGTGATCTAACGCCTTAGTCAAATTCATATACTACTACTGTATATACTGTACAATGTGAAGTCTCACTGTTTCTGTCTTCCTTTCTCAATGTGTTTGTTTTCACATGTACAGGTCTTACTCATGCAGGAGTCTGTGCGAAGGATTATTGAAGCTGAAGAGTCCAGAATGGGTAAGATTGCTCAAATTTTTAAGGCACGATCTTATCTTGAAATGTTTTTTAAGCAGTTTGAGAAGTTTTACAAATTTAGATTTGTCTGTCTGAATATTGCTTACTTTTCCTTCTGCTAAATATAGTCCATCAGTTATATATATATATAAAAAAAAAATCCAAATTAAAGCAGAATGCACAGTTGTTGTTGTTTTTTTGGTACAGTATTTGGCTGTTTGCTGAAGTGTGAACAGTCTGTAAACTTCCCAGAGGCAAGACAAGTGTGTGGGTCTCCAGGGTGTCATGCAAGACAAAATTAGAATGTATGGGGGTCCTTCCTGCAGAAAAAGAAAATAATGATGGAATTGTCTGCAATTTATTAGGGTAAAAACTGAATATGTATTTAGCAATTTTCATGTAAATTTTCTGTGCTGTCACGGTTACTGAAAATCTGAAAATGACACTCTTACATTAGCTTTTTCTCCGCTGTCACTTTTCATAAAAAAAAAGCTAAATATTGTCTGCTTCATCCCCAAGCGAATTAAGGAGCATGAATTCACATAAAAAAGATTTCACAGACAGTGCAAATTAAGTCATAGACCACAGCTATTTCAGTTATAGAAGACATGAACCTACCAATATGGTAACAGCTGCTTCAAACACAAACTAAAACTACAGATGAGACCGTTCATCTCACACAGCAGCTTCAGTAAAAACTCTGCAGTCATTTGAAGATCCATCATCACCACTAGTCTAAATGCATATAACCTCTATCCATTATTATTAGCTGACATTATTATAATCATTATCCTGTTGTTGTGAGAATCATCATTAGCCTGTTCACTTAAATCTTTGAATTAAATCTGCATACATTTCTGTACAGGAAATATAACCTCACTCGCCTACTGAAGATAAATTACCTCTTGAAATGTTAAACTCCTGATAGAAAATATAGGCTTTCTGAGGCCGAGGCATTTTATATTATTTTATTTGTTGTACTTTATTTTTAGATTCATTCATCTCTTTGAGGGCTGCTATTCACGAGTGATCTATGTGTGTATTTGTCAAATGAAATTAAATATACAGTGGGTGATAGACAGTGGGTGAAATGAAGATTAGAACCAACTGAATACCCCAACCCGTGCTCTCAGTAGACACAAGTTTGCCCACTCTGGGCTTTGCACTTAGTATGGGGAGATTAACTTTGGTTTACACTCAGACATAATAGGTGGCCGTAATGCACCAAAACAGAGGATGCCAATTGCTATAAAATAGGGACAATAACAGAAGAGGATGTTCTTCCTGAGCTAGTGTAGAAACATAACAGGTTCTGTAAAATGTGGCCTACTCCCTCTGTAGATACAAACATGTTATTAAGTGGTCATAGCAACACAACAAATGCTATACTTCACTATAGTATACTTTTGGCTATTCTATTCCATTTCTGCTGTTAGATCCTCTTCAAATCTACACATTGGACCTTTTAAGTTTGTATAACTAAATTAATTTCAGTGTCACACTTTTGAAAAAGGAACTAATGCTCTTCTAAATGCTGAGCAGCACATCTTTAAGCTGCAGACCAAATGATGTTCAGTAGAAGCTGTATTTGTGTATGTACCAAGATGTTTGAGAAGAAACCAAGGAAGCAGAAAGTTATTATGTAGAAGTAATTGTTCTATGGTATGATCAGTAGAATATATTTGATTATTACGGAGTTATAATCACAACTCACACAAATTCATACATATATATATATATATATAATGACACCACTTTTGGATTTATCCATTACAGACCTGTGGAATTATGCTGCATTTCAGAGTGCTGGGAGGTACAATATATGTCACTTGGAGTTAACTACAGCCTACCTAAAAGTATTTCAGGTGATGTTGAGCCGACGGTGAGGTCGGGGTACTTCTATCTGGCCATGTTGCATCCAGAACCTCTGGCTTGGACCATCGTTCCAATGCCTTTCACAGAGTTGGACGTCAGAAACTTCCCATCTCCCAGCACTGTGGAATGCAGCATTACTGTACAGGCCCTGATGGTGTCTGGGGTGATTTTGTGGAGATATTGGTTCTTTTTAAAACACAGTTAATACTGTTAATAGAGAAACAGAGTTCAGTGGATGTTTTAATGACCTTCCTGCCTCCATTTCAACTAGTGATAATTGGAGTTTTTTAGTCCATCTTTGACAAGTAGAATAACAAAAAAAACCTCTCTGCAGACAGTCTAATTTTCATCAGGGGGAGTAAGTGATAATTGGCTTTTTGACACCCATTATTGAAGAGGTTGCTTTGAGTTTAATATATCAACAGAGGCAGACTATGCTCTTGTAAAGTAACAGTTAATAACAGTGTGTTTGTGATGACTGACAAACAGCTGCTCTTCCTTATTCATTGGATTACACTCTGCGTTGGTTACTGTATTGTTTATGCAGCTCACAATTAAAATTAATTGCATCTTTTTTTATGTAATTGCACAGCGATTTTAACAAACAGTCTCAAAAACCTACGCTGGCTGTGTTGCTGTATAAACAGTTTTGGCATGCAGGCAAGATTAAAATTACACAGTACTGACAGTGGTGATTTGTTATGGGCTTTGAATACCAATTCATCAATGTCCAGAATTTATTGTCACTTTTTTTTTTTTTTTTGTCCTTGGTTTTCTGAAATGTATTCTTAAGTCAACTCCAAGAGCATTACATTAGAATTGAAAGAGTTTACAGTTTTACCCTGATTCTTGCCCATTATGTAGGTCTCATCATCCTCAACGCCTGGTACGGGAAGTTTGTGACAGACAACAGCAGAAGACATGAGAGGGCAAAGGTCATTGATGTGACTGTGCCTCTGCAGTGTCTGGTGAAAGACTCAAAACTCATCCTCACTGAGGCCACAAAGGTATATACAAGAACTCAGAGCAAGATTTGAACACCTACAGCAATGATTGTCTGCCACAGTATAATGTATTTCCCAGTTGTGCGTAGGAGAAGGCAGCATCGTGTATATATGTATGCTTTGTGTGTAAACTGATGTCTTCAACCTGCTGAAAGATGAGTCAGTTTGTTGCTGACATTGGATTGTCTTTCCAGTCAGGGCTCCCTGGTTTCTACGACCCCTGTGTGGGGGAGGAGAAGAGCCTGAAGGTGCTGTATCAGTTCCGGGGAGTCATGCATCAAGTTCTGTCAGGAGACGCAGAACCACTCAGGATACCAAAGCAATGTAAGTCTCTTGGGTTTAAACAGCAGTGACTCTTCTACTGTAAGAGTTGATTCACCTTCATTGTTTTTCTGACTTTTTTGTCCCTGTTTCTACTGTACAGCCCACAGAATTGACGCAGACACATAAGAACTACTCTGCTGACTAAAAGGATATGTCTCTCAACACACAGAAGATGGGTAGACCTCTGTTTTAGATAACACGGACAAGAATGCTTGTTACTCGGATCAATCATGCATTTATCTTTTTTTCTTTATATTGTTTAAGTATGCAGAGTTAAGTAAAAGCATCACTGACTGGATTCATAGTAATTCAGTATATATGGACAGGGTTTTGGCCTGCTTGAAATTCTAATGTGGCACCAGAATTGATGGATACCATCTTATTTTCTGGGTCTTCTCGCCTTGTTGGTATCCATTTATTTTTGGTATGGCTTGTAACGTATATGGATGAAGTCTTTGTACTGTATTGTACACAAACTGCAGTGCCTATGTGATTTGAAGACATGAATGCACCTCTGTTTATTTGCCATATTATTAAAGATCTGTCTCTCATATTGCTGAATTGTTGGGGTTTTTGGTTTCCTGTTTAAAAAAAAAATGCAGTTTTATTACAGCAAAAGTTGTTTTTACTGGTGATTTGAAGAACTAGACATTTTTGAATATAAAATATGAGATAACTAAAAGCTGCTCTCCTCCCATACCGAGTGATGACAGAACTTGTAAAAATGTTTTTGACCAAGGTTATTTTGAGGAATTGCATCATGTGGAAAATCCCCCATGAGATAACACCTGTAGTCCTGTTTCAGTTTCACTTTACTCCGATCTGCACAGACACTTCAGTATCTATATAAATGTAATCAACAGCAAACATGAAATTCTGAAAATAGCTGCAGCTCTTTTCCTCCCCCACAGAGAGATCATAGAACCTGTTAGTCCTGACTGGAAAGTCAACCTGATGACATGCACTATCAGCAGACTGAGTCATGATCCAGCAAGTGTAAAAACTTTTGTATACAGAAACGCACTCATCCACTGTCTGTACAGTACCAGTAAGCCTACACATGTCCATTTTGATTTAGTCATTTATTCTCAACATGCAATGATATTTAATATATATGTGAATAAGTCAAACATAATACAAAAATCAACAAGACAATCTTCAATCAAGAAGACATCCACAGTAGTTTCAGATATCTGTTGTTCCTGGTATCTGCTGGAGCCATCCTCCCAACTCTGGGGTCACTGCCCCAAGTACCCTGCTGCCTTCAAACCCCACATTTTCTCTGTTTCCTCTTTCAGCCCTTGGTATTTTTCGAGCTTCTCATGGTCTTTATTTGTGATGTTGCTATCACTGGAGATTGCTATCACTACCACTGTCTTCTCATGTTTATCGATCACCACTATGTCAGCCTGATTGGCCATCACCATCTTGCCTGTGTGGATCTGGAAGTCCCACAGGATCTTGGCCTGTTTTCTCTCACCTTTGATGGTGTCTCCCATCTTGACCCTGGGACCTCCAGTCCATAGTCTGTACAGATGTTCCTGTTCACTACACTCGCTACCTGGTTATGCTGCTCCATGTATGCCTTGCCTGCCAGCATCTTACACCTTGCTGTGATGTACTGGACTGTCTCAGGGGCTCCTCTACACAGTCTACACCTGGGGCCTTGTCTTGTGTGTTAGACCACGGCCTCTATTGCTCTGGTGTTCAGGGCCTGTTCTTGTGTAGCCATGAGTAGTGCCTCTGTGCTGTCCTTCAGTCCAGCCTTTTTCAGCCACTGGTATGTTTTCTCTCAATCAGCCACTTCCTCAATTTACCAGTGGTACATACCATGCAAGGGTTTGTCCTTCCATGATAGCCCCTCGGGCTCCTTATCCTAACCAGGCTTATGTTGCCTGAGGCATTCGTTTAACAGTTGGTTATTGGGGGTCATTTTCTTGATATATTCCTGGAGATATAAGCCACTGCTAGATAGATTAGTCTGTCTTTCTGTCTCATACGTCTGTATACACATACATTTATACATACACACATTCACATATAGTCTTCCACCTATGCATTTCTTAACTGCTGGCAAAATATAAATAAATAATAAATAAGTCAAAGAAAGAAATATATACATAAACAACAGTGAACATATGGTGGCAATTAATAAATGTCATCCAAATATCTTGTGAAAAACATTGTCTTGTAAGTGTCACCACCATTTTCACCATCACAACAATAAAAAATCTTTTTTTAAAAAAGTCTTAATTAATGAACCTACTAAGACCCAAGAAAGTAAAGGTGTAGCTTTTTAAAATATTAAACAACTCTCTTGAATGGAAACAGCATAATCCAACAGTTTTTTCAGATACATGTTTATGGAATGTTATTTGCAGTTTTCTTTCTTTCTTTTTTTTAAAGTAATGTTGTGAAGTTTATCTCCTCCAGAGTACAAACATGAAAATCTGGTCCCCCCCC
>JAPSES010000236.1:567435-581852 GCA_029822895.1 Maxillicosta whitleyi
GAAAATTTCAAAGTGATCCAGAATCCAGGATTTCTTCTGGATCACCCCCAAAAGTTAATCATTTCTTCCTTGTGCCAACAAATCCTGAAAATTTCATCAAAATCCGTCCATAACTTTTTGAGTTATGTTGCATACAGACACACAGACAGACAAACAAACAAACACTGGCAAAAACATAACCTCCTAGGCGGAGGTAATAAAGACATAACAAGGTGACAAATTTGGAGATATCTGAAAAAGTCTTTGTGAGAAATATAAAAGTCATTTTTTTATTTGCTCAAATGTCTTAAAAGAGTGAGAGATCAACAAGGCAGTAAAATCAGAAAGACCTTTAGCGGACCGTTCTGATACACCAATAGCTCTGATTTGATGAGGAAAATCTGGATTCAATGATAGAGGTGACCAAACAGATAAAATGGAAGGGATTTTTAAGTATCTAATTCTAATATCTCTCCAGACCAGCAGTGTAATGAAGAAAATAGAATTATATTCAGTTGATCTATATTATTGTTAAACAATAGCGACTTTAACTGTCTGGGGTGAGAAGCTAAAGGCTCCAGTCCTACCCAAAGAGAATCCTGTCTGTTTAAACACTAATTTGCCATTATTTTAAGTTGAGAGGACTAGTAATATAATTGTACATTTGGGAGGAATAAGCCTGTGGAAGGCATCATTGAAGAAAATGTAATTTCCAAATTAATTCTATTTAATACAGATAAATTCAATGATTGGCATATTCTGGAGAATGGTGGTAACCAGTGGACAATAGAGGGACTCATGGTGCCACATCCAAATGAGACGATTCAGAAAAACTTTGTGACTTCATACGGGTGAGTGCTCATCAGAGATCACATGGTCACTGTTTTATGTGTTACATTCATGCTATGCAGTAATTGATACATTTGCTGTTGCCTTTAGCTTGTGCAGGAAGTCCCAGGTGATTGATTTGGAATCAGAAGGTTACAACGCATCATTTATGGATCAGTACCAGCCAAACATCAAAGTATCTGACTGGTGAGTACACATGATATCTTTTATCTACATGGTTTCAAACCAAGATTAGAAAAAAAATTGCATCAACAGTTTTACATATAATCATTTGCATGTCCTAATTTAATGTTTCCCTAAGTTTTTTTTTTTTTTCCGGGGGACCTACTTTTAAGAAATGACAATCCATCACAGTCCATTTCACAACTGGCTTTATCTATAAATCATAAGAGTAAATTTATGGACACATTCCTTACCATTTTTACTGAAATTTCTCCTTTACTGTATAGTATTATTTTCATTGTAGACAAGGCATTTAGGAGAGATGCATCCATTTAACCCATAAAGACCCAAACATCTACCATCGACCAAAAGTATCTACTGATCTAAACTATTGATCCATGAATTATATTAATACATGTCAATAATTGGTGTAAAATACAGGTCTTTGCCTTTTCATGATCAGCAGATATGACCCATTTGGATGTTTAGAGGCTCCGTAGTTACCATGGAAACACCGGCATCGTCTACAACATTGATTCACCAGTAAAACCCATGGAGTTTAACAAATGACAGTGGATGGACACACTGGGTTTATGTTCTGTTAATGCTATATTTTACAAAAAAAAAAAAGACCTTTTCTTCAGTTTTGATACAATAACCTTTGCATTTCTTTGACCTTTTATGAACATTTACAGGATCAGTCAATTTAACATGGGAAAACGGATGATTTTCACTGGACAAAATGCAAAATTCTGAGGATAATATTATTATAAATGGTGATAAATTGCTCACTGCCGTAAAAGTCACGCTGGGTCCTTATGGGTTAATCACAACTTTCTTGAATGTGTGTGATGTTGGATTGATTAAAAAACACAGCACATCCTTGTCATTGTGAAAAACAAAATAATGTACATTGTTTCATACTAGGTTTTTTAAGCACAATCATTAAAACTAAGCAAACATTCAGTTCTATCAAAGGTACCCTTGAACTTATCTAGTCATCTAGGTGCATACTCTTGTCTTTCTGTGTGTGCAATGTTCCAGGTATGCACCACGATGGGATTGTAGCTGTGAATATTCAATCTCTGTGGAGCTGCTGAACCGAAGAAAGAAACCCGTCCAGAAATTTGCTCCTCAGACTATTTACTTTGAGCAGTGGAACGACCAGCAGTGGAATCAGGTATTTAAAGAACACGAGGCAGCCGTTACTATAAATAAAATCAGAAGACGACTCTAGAACTGCTAATTTTTTTTGTTTCAGATCACGCATGTGTTCAAGAACTACGGTCCAGGAGTCAGATTCGTCCGTTTTATCCACGGAGGGAAGGACTGCCAGTTCTGGGCAGGATGGTATGGAATACGTGTCACTGACAGCTGTATTGAAATTTGTTCAGAAGTGGACACATAGCACAAGAGATGAACCAAATACTAGCTTCCTGCCTTTACTGGAAAGAGCTATTTTTCGTCCTCATTGCCTTATGTATCCATGTCCCTGTATCTCCACAATTATGAATGTGTATCAGTTTGTCATTGTCAATAAACATAAAACTAGAAAATATAGAAGGGTGAAACATGATCATGTATTAATTATAATAATGGTTTAATGTTTATACTGATGTTAAAACCTCTGCTCAGAAATTTTGCACTAAGAGTTTGGTGGTTTTGAATTAAGCTTGCACTTTCTTTTTTCATTAGGCAACTGGGCTCTTGATAATTGTTTCTCATATTTTCATATATGAAGGGGTGATTGCACATGAAGTAAAACAATTAGTAATAACTAATTTCAAAGGGGAAGACTCAGATTTAACTGTATGTAACCTGTCTCACCACTATTACACATTATTGGTTTGAAGTTTTCTCACCACTGTTTTGTGTGCTGTAAAGATAACATGTCTAATATAACTTTTTTCAATGTTCTTTATCCTTGTTTATACTAATGACATTCATGTAACCATCAAGTCAGTCAACAACATTGTGTTTGAATTTAACTTTATTCATAATACTGGTTTTATGTGACGTTTCATCACAGTTAAGATACAGTACAACTCAATAAAGAACGTACTTTCTGCAAACTGCTACAGTTAATCTGATCTCATGTTTAGTCCACCTCCTAATCTCAGTATTGCGAACACACTAATCAGTAATAAGTTAGGAATTATTCTCACTATATTCACATATCAGATTTAAACCTACCACCCAAGCAGAAAGAAAGGAATAAAATGCAAATGGTACTAAATTGTAAAATACTCAGGTGCTCAAACTGGGTGATGTTCTGTAAACTAGGTTCCTTTCTCATATGCTGCTGGGTAGTATTTTCAATTAGCTCAATTTCCAAAATGACAAAGCAACAAGTACTCAGAGAAAAAAAAAAAAAAAACGGTCAGTTTCCTCAAAGTCAAATTCATGTAAAAATATGGTTTAATGTACTGAATGTACTAACTTGGATGTACGCTCGCTACATTAATGTCACTGGACTATTTTGTTTTGGCAACATAAAGTCAGGGCCTAGTCTACAAGCGTCAAAGAATTCTTTAATCGACTTTGTCTGGTATTTTAACAAGTCTGTAGATATTAAGTAAAATCCAAACGTCTTTAAACTTTTTATTAAATAGATGTGAAAAATGTTTATTGTTGGGAAAATGAGTTATGACTTAGGACACATATGCCTAAAGACCCTATAGGTGATGCAGACCTTACTGTGGCAAGTTGAGTAAGACAGTGGTAAATGAGAAAAAAACATGACTTGAAAAGCAGAAAAATGTAAATAATTGGCAATACAACTTCAGCATCTGACAAATCCATCTGTATCAACTTGTGTCTCTTAACAGTGGTTACAGTTAATCATATAAGAAAAGCATTTATAAGTGAAAACATGAACAAACTGTGGTCAAACTGCAGGGTCCACTATAGTCTCTGAACTATCCAGTGTTTACATCATGTAGACAATTTTAATGGCATAAAATCATCACACAGAGCATCAAATGTTACTCAATCGTACAATCACGTTCATTCATACATTGAATATGTATTTAGGTTGAGTCAGTCATGATGTCTCAACTCTCGCTGGAATGTGCATCTGCAGCAGAACTCTTCAGTACTGTTAACCTAGATTTAGAAAGGGGTGTGCAGAGGGCTGGGACCAAACTTAGAGAAGTACACATTTACGCTTTTTCTTAGGTTCAGGAGGCTCCAGGGCAGCCAGTATTGCCTCATCAAACACATTCTTTAATCCTTTCTGTGGAAACAAAATATTAATATTCAAAACAGAGTGATGATCCAAACACAAATTAACATCTACAGGGAACTAATTGCAAAAGAACGTTGAGGAGAAATGGGAGCAGGGCAATCAAAATTTTCCTTTATTCAAATTACATTATACAAGACTTTCCTCATGATCATGTTGTCTGAGTAAAGACAAAAGCTGATGGAAAATTTTGATTCTGCAGATGATAGAAGAAAAAAAAAAGGTTTTAACTGTCCAAGACCTAATGTTGCATGAATGCTTTATAGGTTACAAGTGATGCTCAATAGTTAAATACAGATAACAGAATGTTAGTTGGTTAAAAACCAATACAAATTCAGTCATGTCCATCTACACAGACTGGTACATGTGCTGACAACAGAAAGAACAAAGATTGGCACTGTCATAATTTAGGCAGCATGGCTAAATGTGATTAGGCCAAGTTGAGAAGAAAGCACACATGAACAAAAGGAAACAAAACGTTAATGGGCACAAAGTTTAAAAGAGCATTGTGTGGTTACTGTAGTGACAGACTTTTTTTTGTTTTGTTTTGTTTTTTTACAATGAGTAAGCAGCAGACGATCAAGAGGCAAAGTAAGACGCGAGAAGACATCAGAACAAACAGCATTTTCTCTTTCTCTGAGTTTCAGGGGGCTCTAAAGCGGCTAGGATAGCCTCATCAAATACGTTCTTCAGTCCCCGCTACAGAAACAGGAAAAGAAAGGAGAAAGACAGGCACACAACACAGAGTTAGATGGCGTTTAAAGCTAAATGCTGTTAGCAAAAGACAAAGCAAGGCATTTCCAGCTGTGTTAGGAAACAGACATTTAAACACATGCCATTCCAGCTTTATGGTGCTGAACAGGAATCTTACCTGTGTTAGGGCTGAACACTCGACATACTTGACTGCCTTGAGGTCACGAGCCAGCTTTTCTGCTGTCTCAGGGGTGATTGGCTTCTGTTTGTTCTTGGCTAGCTTTTCCACTGTGGAGGGATCATCTCGCAGGTCAATCTGAGTGCCTACCAAGAGGAATGGGGTCTTGGGACAGTGGTGAGTTATTTCTGGAACCCACTAGAGGGAAAATGGAAGACAGAAAACAGAAATGCTCATCACAAAAACATCTTTAAGATGCCGGATGAAAGGTTGTCATGTTATATCACAAGGCTTCGCTATGCAAGTGTTTTGTTTGCCTGTTTTTGTATTATGAAGCTGTTTCATGTCCATTTAAATATCCATAACAAGACAGGAGCAGCAAGATGAGGAGCAGGTTTTGTATACATTTTGATTATATTCCTATATCTTTTACTACGCAAGTCTTAAATCAGAAGACCCAGTTTCTCAAGTCTATGAAGAAAATCAACAAATATTATAAATACAAATGCAATTATTACATAAGATAAAACTTTTATGACCCCTTAGGTAGAGCCCTCTGGACATTAAGGATCTAGTAGCAGTACAACACTGAATGTAAACATAAGAAATAAGACAAGACTAAAGGAAAGAAAATAGTAATGATAACTATTTTTTTTAAAAAAACAGTAGTGAAAAAAAAATGCCCATTTTCAATGCTCGGGGCACTGCTTTAAACTTTTAACTTCTTGCCACACTGCAATGAAACCAAATAACTCAAGTGAATAATTCTACTGCTTGTAAATAATGTCACACGCTCACCTTTTCTTTAACGTTCTCAAATGAGGATGGTGAAACAACTGAGAAACAGACTAAGAAAACATCAGTCTGTGGGTAGCTTAGTGGTCGTAACCTGTCGTAATCCTCCTGACCTAAAAACAAATCATACTCCAGATTAATACAAAAAGGAAACATCAATAAGTGTAGGCATATGAAGTAAAAACAACACTAAACAGAACAAATAAACTGATCTTACCTGCTGTATCAAATAAGCCAAGGGTGTATGGTTCACCCCCAATCATTACAGTTACTGCATAGTTGTCAAACACCTGTGACAAAACAATGACAGGTATTGGTGTCTGTAAACACGGAACGCACTGTGAAAAGAGCAACTCCAAGATTACTTACTGTTGGTACATATTCCGAGGGGAATTTGTTGGTGGTATATGAAATCAATAGGCAGGTTTTACCCACTGCTCCATCGCCCACCACCACACATTTGATAGTCTGCATCTCTGTGCTTTCTGTTTTTGCTGGAAGTAACGTTAGCTGTCGAGAGAAGTCAAAACCCGTTACGACATTTAATATTTTGGCCCTTATAACCATAACTTGTGAAACCTTTTATACTATTAACAATGTCCCCCAGAGCTACTGCCAGATTTGATGACGACGAAAACTTTGATTTGGGGTTAAATATTGAAGTGGCACACCCCATTACCAACACTGTCTGAAGGCTAACGTTAGCATTTACCACAACACACTTGCTAACGCTTCAGGACTTCTGTAATTACCGTCTGAAGTAAAATTCTTTGGCAAAACATTCAAGAGTCCATCATATAACAAGTCACTCCCAACGTTAACAAATGTGTACTGCTACTGAAAATGAATATATGTCTACCTGTCGTGTTGGAAAGGTAATACAGAGATTGCAATCACTACAGGATACTAGCTAGTTACGTAGCTAGTTTAGCAACCGGCCGGCTAACGCTAGCTTATTAACTAACGTTGATGTTGTCGCTTTACTTGACTTCTACATAGCAGGGCAAAGATCGTAAATCAGATATTGTATTGTTACATAAACTACACACAACAATGTGAGACAATGCTTGGATTACGCACCGATTTCCCGTCGTCTCTCCTTTAGCTAACGTTAGCTAGCTATGTGTTTTCGCCGGGCGTTGGCACCAGCCAGCAGCAACTTACTGAAGAGCCAAGCTTCTAAGTCCAGACTTCCATACGACGGTCAAGTTAGACAGAATAAAACCGGATATGAGCGTCAAACACCTACCAATCATTGTCAGCGCACAGTAAACTGACACAAATATAAGCATTTCTGAATGATATCTAAAGCAGGTAATTGAAAATACAGTATGATGTGATATTTTGTATAGCTCCAGAGATATTTGGATAATTTAGTGCTACAAATTTTATTGGAGCCATCTGGGCTTTTATTTTTTTACAGTTCACTTTCTTCTATCATGGATGGTAACTTAACACAAGTTCATACATGCTGCAGAAAAGGTGACGTCACCTGTCCAGTCCTTCATACCTGTCATACCTTTCACCTTCATTTTATTGTGATTACTGTCATGGAGTGTCTGATGTTCTGTATATTCTTGTTATATTAAAATTTTTGTATGTTCTATAATTTAATAATAATTGCATTATTCATATAATTAATTAAATAAATAAATAAATAGAAATAAAGATGTGATTTGCAGTGATTTGACGACCATTTAAAATAAAATAAAAAAAAAAAAAAACATACTTTAACCCTACATTTCTTCTGTCTGCTCATTGCAGTTTCAGCACTTTATCAACATCAGCATTTAATATTTAACGCATCTAAATAGAAATCTCGACAAACTACAAAACATTTCCATTTCAGCTGAGCCATATATATCAAGTTTCTTCATAACGTCCCATATTTGCAAATGTATCCACTGATAAATGATCAACCATGAACAACCATATTCCAACCATAATCCTCAAACAATTTCCTATTGTGTTTCTGAACTGTATTAACAATCATTTTAATTAATTGGAGTCAGTCTCTGTGAATTGTATTATAAATATGATTTTTGTTTTTGCTCTTTGTCTTGTCTTTGTTCAGTGTATTTCCCAGTCTCAGAATTATAAAGTATTTTTATTCTGTTTTTTTTTTTTTTTTTTGCCTTCATTTATAACAGATATCCTCTTAACCCACAGACCCAAATATACACCAATAACATAAAATCCATCTACTGATCTAAAATGTTCAATAACTTTAGAGCCTCTAATCCTATCAATCCATGTAAATGACAGGTGTAAAATGCAGTTTGTCATCTTTTCACAGTTATCAGATATGACCCATTTGGATGTTCAGAGGCTCCCTAGTGAACATGGAAACACCATCATCTTCTACAACACAGATTCACCAGTAAACCTCATGAAGTTGGATCAATGACAGTGGATGGATTTGCTTATGTTCAGTTAATGATATATTTTACTGAAAATGTCACTTTTTCTCAAGTTTTCTCTGGTTTTGGTGCGATAACCTGCAAATATAATCTCAGCATGATTATTAAAGTAAATGTAAAATAAATAATGGAAAATACCTGATGTGTATTGAAAAAAAAAAGCAAAATGGCAAAGGTAATATAATAAATGGTGATAAATCACTTAAGAAAGGTTAAATATAGGGGGAAAATTTGGAAATAACACAAAAGGAGGAAGATCTTTCTGGTTGGAAATCATGTAAAAATTGGTTGCCAGTACCTACTAATACATTTCAAGTTCCTGAACTATAATTCATCCTTTCCACATTATCTTGTAAATCCTTAGTTTTATTTCTCAGTTCCTCTGGATTTTCAGCAGATTCAGACAAGGCACCCAAGTGATATTTCTCTCATTCAAAACCGTTTTACAACATGAATAAGACACAAATCTACTATCATTTGAAAATGTCTATTGAAATGGTAGCATCAATGTTTGGACTTGTTTGGAGTTTTATCATTGTGTTAAGTGAATGAGTCACACCACAGGGGTCAGCAGACTTCATTTTAAAGGTTGTTTTTTTTTTTTTTTTTTTTTGTCTCTCTAGAGGAACCACAGAATATCACATCACATCCTGTATGTCTCAACACTATTATTCCACCAGTGAAAATGACCATTACCAGGTTTGCTTCTAATGCAGCTCCACACATGATGAAAAATATGGACGATAAAATAGAGACAAATAATTAAAACGTGCTACTTTGCTTAAATTAAAATTGGAACAAATTACATTTTGTAGAAATGAATCACATATAACATTCTTCTCCCTCTAAATGAAATTCCTCTCTTTCAAGGGAAATTAAAAAGAAATTTCATCTTACTGTGCAAAAAATAATAATAAAAAAAAAATCTATGTGTGCTACATGGACTGATATTGACGCAATTTATTTAATCAGAGCTCTAATCCCTTAATCGATTTGGTCAGTGCCATATCAAAGAGGAGCCTTTCACCACTACTTCTTTGAGAATATAATAATATTTTGGGCGGTTGGGAGCATTAGAAATGAGTTATATTCTGATGGAAACTGCAAGTCAAAGTACATGTAAAATATCTAGAAATAAGTTAGTATCTCAACTATAGAGGACATCATGTATGACAGTAAATTAATCTGAAGAAACTACATTTCTGTTAACTTATAGGAATGACAGGAAAGTACAGCACTTTATTCCATTGGTAAAACAGAATACCACATACACTTTTGCCCATAAACTCAGAATAATTTAGTTTCAGACACATTCCTCTTTGCACTCTTATTTAGACACATCAGTAATCACCTTTAACCAAGTATATTATTACTTCCCAGTTACACATTATCTATCAAGAATGAATCAAAATGAAAAAAATCATTTTGAGATGTAAAAATTAATTATTCCAACAGTGTAAATCACACAGGTTTATCCATGTATTCAAGTATGTAATCTGCAGGTACCAGATTTTTAGATATTTGAAGTGTCCTCTTGAAGTGTGCGATTAATCATCCTTACTGAATTGGTTTTTAAAGTTAGACCTCAAGTTATCTAAGAATCAGGCACTAAAATAATGAGCTTTTTAATCATTTACACTAAGAAAAAGGACACAGTCTTTCTCTTCATAGTTCATTTCATACTTTAATTCCAGTCGTAGGCTATGGATCAAATATTCAGAGTGAATTTCCATTTTTTCTTATTGCTCCAGTATTCATGTGTTTTGGGTTTAACCCTTTCATGCATGAGTCACTATAAAACTGAATCTGATTATTTCTCCCAAAAGAGACTTAAGTCTAATTTAATGATTTGATTTTTGTTTGTACATTTATTTGCAGTACTTTTATCATAAATATGTTCTAAAAGCCTCTCTCCATAAAGGTAACATCCAATTGATTTAGGAAATTAGTGTAAAATGTAACTGTAGTGGGTGTATATTACAAATTGAGATGATCCATGTAGTAACTTTGGTTTTGTAGAATTATATCTAGACCAAATTAGAAGCAATTATTGCAAATATTATGGACTGAAATGAAGTTTGAGTGACACCATACATTAAAGGGTTAAATCGTGGCAACACTGGATGTTTCTGCATAGATGTTTGGGTTTTCTCCTTGAGATTGTCGATGCAGGTGTATTGTCTGCGCAGCTTTAATCCTCCAAATGGCGATGTGTGTTGATACCAAACAAGTCAACAGTAAAATACAAAGGATCCAACGAAGAGTTGCCCACCAACTAGTTAAAAGAAAAAATAAAATACATTAGTTTTGTGGCACGTATCTACTCAAATCTTTGATATTTTACATCCACTCACCTGATTTCATTTTGTTCCAGAATTGAGGATGAATTTGTCGTTGTCATAACGGTTGTAACTGTGAGAAAGAGTTAAGACAAAAAACACAAAAAAACAATACATATAACAAAAAAACAAAAACACACACACACACACACAAAAAACATAAAACGAGAACAAATGCAGTAGTTAATTTACCTGTAATGTGTATTTTTCTGTTATGATGAACTATTATTGATCTGAACATTTTCAGTTATTATAGATTGCCCATTAACTGCAGCCTTATTATAAAGCTTCTTCACAGCAGGCACGCTGACTTGTTAAAACAGAAAATACAGCTGAAATTAGTATCATTAAAAATGCCTGCAGCCCATTTAGGTATATCAGTTTCAGACCTTGAAAGTATGCATTCTGGTTCACTGGAATGACCTCCTGGGGCAACTAAATGGAACAGAATATAGTTAATGTTTTCAGCAACAGCTGTGCTTCGCCTGCTTTTATGAGCCAAAATGTCTGCTGTGAAAAAGGTCTATCTGACAATGAGACGATACTGATGTGATATATTACAGCCAGAAAAAATAGGGGTGTAAATACTAAGACTAACAATGGCTGGATTCCATTTGGATACCACCGTTTTTTTTTATTACTGTCTCACTGTCGTCCCTTAGAGGTACATGTGAATGCAGCAGAGTCATCATTAATGTAAGTAAACACCTGTGATCTTCTTGCTATAATTAGCCCAAATAGTAATGGAGGAGAGATGTGAGGAGGCTGAGCAGAATGGCTAATGCTCTACCAGTGGGATCGTACACTTTCCATTGTGCAATGTTTGTTGTTGTTAATGTAGCTTTTATTGCAAATCATTATGATTATCCCAAATTATTATTATTATTATTACTTTATACATATATATGTATTATTGTTATTATTACTGTTACTTATAATGTGCAATTGCATGTTTGTACTACTGTTTTTATAGTTATTGTTGTTATTATTTTCTTTTCATGTGTACATATTTGTATGTTGTGCTGCTATCGGAATTTCATGGATGGCTCTGCCCAGGGGATCAATAACGATCTAATCTAATGTAATCTAATCATCCAATCCAATTATCCAATCTAATAATCTAATCTAATCTAATCTTTCTTTAACCATAAAGACCCCAAGATCCACTGGCAACCAAAAGCATCTATGAATCTAAAATGTATTAATACCTGTTGATCCATTAATCCTATTAATACATGTAAATACCTGATGTAAAATGCAGTTTTCCATATTTTCATGGATGTTCAGAAGCTCCGAATGTGGAAACACTGTCATCATCTACAAACTTAATTCACCAGTAAAACCCGTGGAGTGGGATCAATGACAGTGGATGGACACACTTACTTCATGTTCAATTAATGGTAGATTTTACAGAAAAAAAAGTCACTTATTCTTCGGTTTTCTCTGTTTCTGATATAATAACCCTCAACTTTAATCAGAATTTTCTGAACATCTACATGATCAGTAAATTAAATATATGAAAATGCTTAATTGTCACTTGAAAATAATCAATATACTGAGGAGAATATCATAATAAATGATGATAAATCACTTAAGGAAGATTAAATAGAGAAAAATCTAATTTGGGAACTGCCACAAATGTAGCGCTAGGTGTTTATGGATTAAAGACATAATAGAGAAAATGTTCTTTAAATTAAAGGCAGCACGTTTCATGAACTGATGCCAAATTTAAGAACGTTACCAACAATTAGCTTAATTTCAAGGCAAATAACATAATTAGATTTAATCATATTTAAGTTTTGCCTCAGAATAGTATTTGCACATAGTGTCTCAGACTATACCTGTGTAACTGTGTGAGATCCGAAGGCTGACAGGACTGTGGTTATTCCTTCCACGTCTGGCGATGACACACCAGTACGTATCCTGATCACTTTGTGACAGCGAAGTCATAGTTACAGTAAAGACCCCTTTGTCCTTATCATCAGCTATGAGGCATTTTTTATTATTTCGGTTCTTGGGGGTTTTCACGACTATTTTGCACACCTCATACACCGGTCCTTTACACCAGTACTTTGTGTAGTTTCTGAACTGAAGGTCATACTGGCATGAGACTGTGACAGATCCACCAGGTGCTGCTTCTACCACCTCTGGCGCAGACAGCTGAACTGAATCCACAGTGTGTTTTGTCAGCCAGAAGACACAGAAAACTGGAGCTGCAAAAAGCAAAATAACTCACATGACATCAGCAGTCGAACAAAGCAACATCATCCATGGAAGTTAATTTATTTTTCGAATAACGTTGTAATTGTAAAAAAGAAAACTTACCATTAAGAAATATGACCAGCATCCTTGGATTTGGGGTGATTTGAATGAAACTAATAGTAGAAAGGGGAAGCAAAATGGCCAAAATTTAAGGGCTTCTTCTTTTTGCCTTTGTGGGCAGATTGTGCAATCAGAGTTTGGGTAATATTTACACAATCACGTGCAAATAAGAAATATTTATTAAGTTGAATATGACAAACAAAGAATTAGCAATATCACCATCTGACCTACTGTGCAGTAACAGATGAATGACCAGTTTATTTACTTAAACAGCAGGTGGCACTAAAGATCAGGCCAATTAATGCACTTTAAGTTATCCTTGAGTGTGTCCTTTGGTATCCTTTTCACATTTTTAGTGGATAAAGACTTAATAAAGAAAAGGAAATAAGTACCCTGTGATGTAAAATGTTACTGTGTTTGCTTAATCAGACATTACACTTGTCTTCCTCTTTTTGAACAGATATCTATCTGTCTTGTGACCCCACAGTACGTTTCCCGTTTTCAGCAAATCAGCCTCTGACGTTGTATAATGTTTTGTAAATCTACTTGCGACTGTAATTTACTGTAGGACAAACAGCGTTATCATTTGCCTCATTGCTTCAAATCCATTGCATTTGTCTGCATGTTTCCTCAGGCTTTTCGCTCCTTTAATTTGATTCTCTGCTATTTTGTGCCACTGTGCATTTTTAATGGCTTAATAATGATGTAACTGATGCCATCATTATCATAAAGGATTATGCTTTCACTTCTTGGTTCATGGGCTTTTATATTTCATATGCATATTACAGTCCCAGTGGTTGACTTTGTTGTTGTCTTGCAGCTCAGTTCTGTAGATTTTAACAGTATATATGTATTTAGATTGTAACTTTAGATAGTATTCATTGTGAAGAATCTTAATTTCTGTTGTTATACTTTGCCATATGGACTTTGCACATAACGTTTTATGATTATTTTACCTCTACTATGACTCAATGTTTACTACCCGATACTACAATATGTTTTTATAATTTATGAATTCACTACTCATATCATTATTTATTTTGAGCTACAGCAATTTCCCCTGCGAGTCACCTCAAAAAGTAGTTTTAGGTTAGAGATATTCCTACTGGGAAAAAAAAAAAGTACCACAGAGCAAGACATACTGAAGCAGAAGAATATGAGTGGGACTGTGATACAGTTTTTATGAGGCAGACTGACATATTTGCTACAGGGTCAAACTGAGCTACTTGAATTTTGAAGACTTTCCCCTAAAATTTGTCCACTACATAAAATATTTAAACCTCTTTTGAATCTTTTAAAGTCCTGGAGAAATAGATTCTCAGGGTTTAGAAGGGAATTAGTCTAATGTCATTTGGGGGTGTTGAGGTCATAAAAACAGAACAGGATGTTGTGACACATCAACTAGTGGTGAGAAAATGTCACCAGAAGTCACCCCC
>JAPSES010000236.1:597785-615235 GCA_029822895.1 Maxillicosta whitleyi
GGGGTGACTGAATGTGGCAAGAGCACCTGCTGTCTTCATCCCAGATTCACCGGGCAAACAGCGTTCTCCCTCTACATCTGATGGACTGTTAACAGGACAAAGAAAAGAGGCCAAAACAAAGACGACACGACAACAAACTCTGGACTCTATGATCTTCCAGTGCTCACTTGTAGCCGGTGCCCATCTGGTGATTATTTAGGTCTCTGGTTACTATTTTAAACTTTACACCCAAACTGTGTCAACTGTGGGCACAGAGTGACCAAAACAAACTTTGTGTTACTGCTGGAAGATAACACAAGCGTCAATCCGGATGAAAATGCTGGTAATGTAAGCTTCTATTTACAATCGGAGGATAAGTGACTGGAATATTCAGCAACTGGCTGTAAAGATCAACTAGAGTGCCAGGACTGAAAGGAAGGGAACAAACACAATAGTCAGCCCCCCTACCTCAGCCCCTCTTTTATCCCTTCCATCCAGGGCCCATGGGCACTCCGCCAAGTTGGAATCTTAAGAACTCATTCAAGGAAAGCCAAAGAAAGGGACTTGTTTAAAACCAGGACTCATTCTCTTGTTTTTCCTTACATTTCCCACGTGAAGAGGGATTTCTGGTTGCTGTTTTCTCTGACATCGCATCTGGGGATGGAGTGGGGGTGTAGGGTAGGAGGTGGGGAGGATTTCTAGAATTGCTATTCATGTAACGTTTCTTCAGATTCATGGTTTCAGAGTATTGTGAGCAAGTGATCTCCCTTCTGAGCCCCCTTTCTCCCTCTCACACTCTCTCTCCAAGCTTTCATTCTGCTTTTACTCAGTCTGTCTCCCTCCTGCTCACATAGTAACTCCTCCCCCCCACTACCCATTGTCTCTCCATACAGTATTAGACTGAGGGGATGCCATACTCGTTCCAGCGGAGGGACGCAGGAGAGGGAGACGGAGGTAAGAGTCAGATTTATAGCATAAGAATGCATCGGGCACTAAATGCAAATCACCATTCCTTTCAGACTTGTGCTGGTCAATATAAATGTTTGTTTTCATTAAGACTGACATTGATAAAAGAGATTAGCTTCACTGCTGCTCTGGGGCTTTAATGTGTTGTATGCAGTATTTTATTTTAGTGTGTTTTTGGTTGTCTAGCCCGCCAGTGAAGCTAGAGTGAAACTAGATGTTCTTGAAACATGACAAAGAATGAGACATAAGATGCCAGGGATTTATCTTATCAAAAAATGATGTAGCATTTCAAATTGTTATCATCAGAACCTGTTTGTATAGTGTAATAAGTCAAATATTGGTCATTTTCTGGAGTGTAACAGCAACAGGGGCCTTCTATATTTACAGTTTCTATGAGGAATTTTCACTATTGTTATTATTCTTCTGTCATGCAAAGGAGAGACATGTACTGAAAAACATGGCCACTATCTAAAGCCATTAAAAGCATCTGGCCACTGACGATTTGGCGAATTGGCTCCCAGCAGAGAGGAGCCATGTACGATGTTTAAGGATTAAAACTAATCCTCCCTGTGGCTGAGATTCACCTTCTTGTCTGGACAGAGTCTGACACCGGGCTTTACTAATTTATGCTGAGACATGCATGAGCACAGGCTCCCTGGAGCTCAGTGGCAGTGGGCTTCTTCGAAACATGGCTGATTGATTAAACATCTTTTCTCAATCAGCAGGTAGTGCTCGCAGTCAGAGGTCACTTGAATATCCAGCCTGAGTCAAGCCAAGGAGAGATTAATTTCAATGTGCACTTCTGCATTTGGATAGACTGACATTTTTTAGAATATCAGCCTAATCAATAGTCAAACTCTGAGCTTTGAGTGTCAACTTCTGTGTTTTCAAAAAAGAAAGTTATGATGACTTCTGTTAAAGTTTGGACAAAAGCAACTGCAGGCATGAATACGAAGTTGAACTGCAGTAAAGGTAAGAGAAAGTCCTAGAATATAAAGTTTTTCTCCTTCACACTATCAGAACAACTTGAAAGAGGTGCATAAAAGATGACCAGAAGTGGCTCTCTCAGTACTGGACCGTTGTAGCATAGTACAGGAAGCTTTGTGTGCTTGCTCAGAAGAAAAAAAGAAGGCTCAATGGGGCTTTTGTTGTTTGAGTTTGAGACAGTAAAAGCACAAGAAACACTGACTGACAAATACCTGGCCCCTCTGTGCCTCAAATACCTCAGCAATGCACTTGATACAATGTCAACAAATGCCTCCTCTGTCCTCCATAGTAGCCGATTTCCTCTCTGTCCACAAGATTTTTTCATGTTTTTATACAGACTACTGTTTTCTGAGCAGACATGTGGATAAGCAGATTTGGGCTGCAGAGCTACAGTTCCGAGTCTAGTCACTGAGAGGTAGGAAATGGGCCAAAACCTTTTAACAGTTCAGTTAAGTTGAAGTAAATTATGTGGTAATTCAGAGCAGATCATAGACACGACAATAACTAAACTACACTTTCATCTGACTGGTTCGACAGTTTAAGAGTTACTGGAGTATGAATTTACTCAACATTAAATCAATCAAGCATACTAATGGAACACTCTCTTTCATGGACAGTGTTTCTGTGCATGAATGATGATTAACTCATCTACAATGACGGCTTTTATTGTTGAAATTGAAGCTACTTCTTGGAAACATGCTGTTTGTATGTGCAAAAATATTGTGGTCATTAACAGAAACTTCTAAGCTTTCTTTGCCAAGCAATTAAATGAAAATGCTGAAGTAATGATCTCCTTTGTGCTTGCAGAAGTCAAACAGTGGGCCACTACAGAATATGGAAAGAGTTTACTTAACCAGTGCTGAATTCAGACAAAATCCTTTTGATTAACACTGCACCTTTCCTCAACAGACGTTGCTTTAAAAGAGCATTTTTAATCAAAGATTATTCTACGAACCCCTGCGGAATTGAATAGCTAGCAGGATATTGATGTGATTCAAGCACTGGGTAAAGGGTCAATTTATTTGAGTTTTTGCTGTGAAAAATAAAATTCCTACTGTCTAAAGCATCACAAGACAGTTTCATTTTACTCCCTCGGGCCTCAGATGAAGACTTCCAGTTTCTTTGGTTAATTATTCATGCGGATGTGAGTTTTAAATCCTGAATTCTGTCTGCAACCTGCTCCTATTTTTTTTCCCCCCTCTTGTTCTTATTTCAAGCTTTCAGTACTCGCTGCATGACTTCTGAAACTGCATCTGTGTTACTGATTATTATTGTCTCCCAAATGAAGCCACAACTGTGTCTTATGGCTTTCTATTCCTATGTGAGTTCTTTCAGGCATGTCATGTAGGGTTCAAAGCCATTGGATACACGGTGGACAGTCAACAGTGGCCGACAGTTATGAGTTCGTTCCCAAGACATTATTATTAGGTTTTCTATTATTTGCTCATTGTACTACTACCCACCCGAATCCAAATATGTGACCAACATTTAACAATTTATAGCCTTTATTATATTTTGAGCCATGCTCTTATGAAATGATATTAGACTTTTTGCCTAGAGCATCGTTCCTTCTGTGTCAAACTTCCAAGGTTGGGAGGACAAAAACATAACTTTCTCAATCATAAAGGGACACAGTATTTTGGATTTAGGCTAACATTGTTGGAGATGTTTTGGGATTCGACTGCCTACTTTCAGGAAAAGTGGAGTTTGCCAGATACTCAAGGACTTGAAATGGTTATTTTTCTGCTGCTGTCAGCCTTTCTACACCTTCTATGAAGAGCTATGAGCTTTTGTTTCTACTGGGGAATTTACAGCCCTCTGCACTCATGTATATGTCTGAGTCTGGTATAATCCATACCATCCACTTCAAAAGACTCGGTCGACACCCAATAGTGAATCAAAGGAGATTTTGTTTGGGTCACCTTATAAAGTTGCTGCAAATCTATTATCAAAATTGTTATTTATTTACTTCATAGTATTTGATTGTGCTTATAAGATCTACGCAGTTACCCATAAAAATGAAAATTAATATTTTGTACCTCTTCTCATTATGATTTATTCTTGAAAGATAAAGTGAAACTGGGACTCAGTACGTCATCATTGCATCTGGTCAAAGGTGATTATTAATGTGTATAAATAGGAAGGAAAATAGAAGTGTGTCTGAAAACAAAATTCAAACAACTTTTTACACAGTGTAGTATCATAAAGTGGAATATAGCAGATTAGAATGCTGTCTAAATGCATTTATTTGGTTTTATCTGTAAAGTATTTAGCAGTTTTAACAAATGCATAAGGTAGTTCTACTATCAAAGTTGCTGATTTATATACTCAAGATAAGGTTATAAGGATAGCCAGGAAGATTAATTTATGCACTAATTTGGCTCTTGATTTACAGATTTGATTCTTTGTGAATTAGTTGTAAAATGAGTCTCCAGGAAAAAAAAAAATAAATAAATTAGGGGAACACTGGCTTACCACTAAGATCTCCTATGTGTCATTTCAGGTGAAAACATTTCTCAGTAAAATCAAAACTGTGAACTACTGTTGCAAACCTTGGTTCTGCTCCCTGATAATGACTTAGCTTGGAGATTTGTCACCACCCCCCACCTCGCCCCAAAATAATAGATTTTTTCGCAAGAATTTAGTTCAAAGCAAAAGTTATTTTACTTACATGATAGTAAATAAGGCTGGATCCCTTTGTAGCAGGTACAGCACCCTCAGCTCTTTGAAAATCCCCTCCGAAAACAAATGCTGTTTTCCTTGAATCGTAATGTGTTGATCCAGTCCCAAATTGCTACAGTTCAAGTTCCCGAGAGTACACAAGGCACAGCAGGTGATCAGATCGGTTTGACTCAAAACCAAATATCACTGCATTCATTGTAAACACCTGCTGGCTTGGTATTTAGCATTTTGCATGTGCAGTTGACAAAGAGATTTTAGTTGTTTTATTAAATTTTTGCAGCTATGGCAGTCACAAGAACCAAATTAGTCCTCAAGTATGTTTCAAACCTCAATCAACATTGATGTTTATGCTGACAAAAGCCAAAACACGTTACTCATCGAGGTGTTTGTGAGTTAAGGGAAAAAGCAAATGAAAAGCAATCGGGAGACAGACTCCTTTACATCAATACCACTTGGGGTTAGAAATATGCAGTTGTTCCACTTTACTGACATAACCTCAGTGGGGAATCGTTTGCTATTCTGATACAATTTTATGCACCTCACAGTGAAACACAAACTGCAAACTAAGAATGCACACTGTCAACTTTATACCTTGAAATGTCTGTTCTATCATTTCTTTTTTTTTTTTCTTAGGATGAACTGTTTTTTTTCCTTGTGAGCAGAATCTGTTCATAAAGCAGAATAATTATTGTTGAGACAAGCTGTTATTTTTAACACTAAGTTTGAGTAAAATGTGTAGCTGGTTACACACTGATGAACCGATATTCTTGGTTTTTTGGTTGGTTTTTGCCATCATTTTAACTAAATTACTTCCCTTTGATTGAAGTTTGGTTGAGCAATTGGAGAACCAAGCAACACTTCTGGAGAGCAAGCTTATTAACAGAAAATCCGGTAAAGTAATACCCTGATGTTAATGTTGCTTTGGGGGAAAATATCATATAATCATTTTGATTCTGTCAACAGGTAACAGAACAAAGGACTTACCACTACAGACGACTCTGCTGTGAGAATGCAGAAGCAGTTTACCCCCGCTGCCCCTCTTCTGGAAGTCAAAGGTAGAAATTAAGTTGCACTGTAACCAAGAAGTGAAACTCATGTCTTGTTCTATTGCAAAAGCATCTGCAGCAACAGTGTATTTTTGCTGCCATTACGGGCTGAAATCAGTTATTATAAAGCGCCATAGAATCATCTTTTTCCTCTAACCTGTGTGTCTACATTTTTCCCTACTGTGTAAAAATGTACATGAATTGAAGTAAAACTTTATATTTGTTTAGTATGTAAGACAACATCTATATATAAACAGAGATACCTATGCCATATTAGACTGAAAGTAGCTGTCTAAAAACAACCACAGTTTTGCCAATTTACTTCAATTCTCTTTAATGTAAGGTTTCATCTGTACTACTGATGTTCAAAACTCTCACTCACATAGCTGAAAACACGACTACTGAAACCACCAGCAAAATAACGCTGCATTTCTGTAAAGCCTGAATAAATTACAACCCTCATTGTCTAAGTGTCATCAAGTTTTCTTCTTCAAACTAAAACCTATAACCACTTATCCTGGCAGTTGATTAAAATCACAGTGTGTCTTATAACCACGCTGCATCAGCTGATAGTTTACATTATAGCTCTGGTAGTTTAGCTCTGTTTTTAGACAGAAAACAGCCATAATAAAACCACAAATTAAATGTTTTTTTTCTGTATGGTTTGCATTGTCAATAGTTGCACTAAAGATCTGTTTCAAATCATCCAAACAAGATCAGAGCTGTTGCAGTTTAATATGAAATGTAGATCAACAAACAGTGAACTTAGTGAACATAATAATATTGTAACTTTTTACCTTCATACACCTCTAAATCAAACTCACCCGAAAAGCTGCCATTTCAACATTTCTGCTAAACTGATTTTTCATTGTTTCTGTAACAATGACAGTATATATTCTATTCTATTCTTCAGCTTATTTCTTTACCTGTCACACGCTGTAAACCAGGGGTCCCAAACATACAGCCTGCTGGCCAAAACCTGCAAGAGGGTCCAATCCAATTTGGCCTGTGGGATGAATTTGTGAAATGAAGAAATTCCACTGAAGATATTAACAGTTATAATGTTAAAATCATTTTGGCTCAGGGGTCAGACCAATATGATCTCAAGTGGGTTGAATCAGTAAAATACTACCATAATAACTTGATAGCTCCAAATTCCTCTCTTGGTTTTAGTGTAAAAAAATAAATAACCTGAACAAATATGAATATGAAATGTCTTAAGACAAGTGCAATTTTAACAATATTATGACTGTTACTAAATGTTTTGTATATTTGTAGATCCACTGTGACCTAATGAAGTTGATGTATAATATTGTTAAAATTGCACCTACATTTATGAAATTTCAGCTTGTTCATGTTAGTCAAACATTTTAAAGGATAATTTATAGATGTAAACATTTCCATAATGTAATGTTATTCTTGCACTCTTAATCATACAAAAATAATTTATAATTGGCATTACTTGTGATTTTATTTAATTGGTCACATCGGGCCCATAAACTAAAATGACTTTGATAAACCAATAACATTTTTCTTGCAAGCACTATAAATAAATATAAAGTCAACATATAGGAAACAATAAAAGGTCAAATCTAAGCGCTTTCAGCTAGTTTCATGCATATTAATGAACAGGGCTACTTTTTATAAACAGCTAACTGTCCTTGCTAATGCTAATGCTAATGCTAAATGTAGCCTATGTGAACCTGTTGTTGCGTTACACGTTGTCAATCAAGTGTTGAGTTGCAGCTGTTCCCAGACCAGCCAGTGTGTACCTCACACCGCGGACACGGGGGTTACACTGAGGAACAGTCTCCACTCGGTTTTTTTCCGCCCAATTTCTTTCTTTCTTTCTCTTCATTTTTTTTTTTTTTTTTACCTTAATTTACAAACAGCCTATAAGAGCAGATAAACACCGTCGTTGACCTTTTTCCCATCGTGTTCCTGTGCTATGCCGGTGTTCGCGGAGGATCCTTCTCAGCTTTCCAAATCTAGGCTGAAGTCAGATTTAATTGCCCACAATGTCGCTCTGCCACCTGCCCAGAGCAAAAAGGAGATTTACGTGGAGTTACACATGAAACATATAGATCAGAAAAACGCTGCGGATTTCTCCAGCGACGAAGAGGATCAAGGACAAGATGTAGTAGTGAGTTCCGCAAACTTCTGCAGAGGGTTTTTACACATGGACTGTCAAGAAAGTGCCAAGAAAAGGACAAAACATTTAATGCGACTGAGAAATTGTTATCAGTTTATTTTAGTCATAATAAGCAGCTGCTGTGGATAATAATCGTTGGTTTTGTATATGTTTAAGCCGGTGCAGTGCATGTTCAACAGCTGTGAAAGTGGAAGTGGGGGTGGGGGGGTAGGCTGCAAATCTGGGTCACTTGCTGCCAAATAGTCATCTCAGCTTGCTGGAAGCATTTGGGGTCCTTGACCACTGAGACAGCAGCTGTATAGTGTGTAGTGGGGTGGCTATATATTTTCATGTAACTTGCACATGGTTGGCACACCTGTCATGTTCATTTATTTGTGCCAACAAGAGGAGGAGCTCCACAAGTTATTCCTGATTTGGAAACCATGTCTGTTTGGGAACACAGTGTTTAGTCTATTTGGGGAAAAATTCCATTATTAAATCAACTGTACTGTTTAGAGGAAAATTTTACATGAAAGAAGCTCCTTGAAATGTCTTCAAAAGAGAGATTTTACCTGTATTACCTTACTGTAATGTAGTTTTCCCTCATTTGCACGATATATAATAGCATGTTGGTTGGGTTCAAATGTTCAGATTACATTTATTTACGCCCCTATTCTGAAGTTTTTCTTGATTCATGGTACAAAACTCCTTAACAAATTGCAGCTTTTCTCATATTTTCAGGTGCATTCAGTAATATGACAGCTTGTGTGTGTGTGTGTGTGTGTGTGTGTGGACTAGGAGGAGGGTCCAGGGGATGCCGTGATCCTTGACCCCAGTGTTTTGACTGACGATGACCTCAAAGCTGCACTACTCAAGCATGGGGTGAAAGCAGGTCCCATAGTTGGTGAGTTTCCATCTTTTTATGATCATGTCTACCTCTGTGTCTTCACTTACATCTATGGGGTTGTTTGTATACAGTATCTTAAAAAAATTATTAGACTATCAAAAGTCATCACGTCCAATGGTTATGCAATCAAGTACTAACTCCTGTGTGTGTCATGTGACTAAAACAAATGGAAAAGAAAACATGGAATGCCTAAAAGCACTGTTTTTGTCAGTACAATTGACATAGATACTGATGTCGTCGATTTTGGTTATTATCAAGAAAACCATGGAAAATGGCAGCTTATCAGCTCTGAAATTTAGCTATTTTTGTTGTTATCATTATATATGTCCAACAAATGTACCCTTAGTTGTACCAGGCATCAAAATGAACAAAAAACTGAAGAAAACAAGGGGTGGTCTAATATTTAAGCAGGATTAAGCTAAAACAGTAGCACTGATTTTCATTAAACTTAGTGGAGATAATTTAATAGGCTTATGTTTTACCCTCTGCGTTCATCTTCAAGTTTATTTATTATTTGCATTTAAGGTCTGTGCACAATAAAATTGGGTTTGCTCTACCTCTCTAAACCCATAAAATCTATAAAAAATACATAAATAACGCAATAAAAACAATGTCAAAGAATAATGAAATAAAATTGTAAGCAGCATTGTTTAGCAGCAATGACAAATAAAATCAGTGGTAGTGTCTACTACTCTACTATATTTCCATTTCGTATATTCCTCCTGACAGATAAATAAACATGAATAAACCTATAACCTCTATGGTTAAGATATTGAATTGTTATTCAAGTTGAATGTATTATTCAGCATAAAATTCCAAAATCATCTTCAAGGGATTTGATTCAATGACGTCTTTCAACCTCAGAAACTTCAACGTGGATAAAGAAAAAGCTCTCAAACCCTTAAAAACCTCCAGAAAAACCCCTGATACTCTTTAACCCTTTAACCCCTGTGACATTATTTCAATGAAACAGGCTTTGTTCAGTGGATTTGCTTTACTTTGTGTTTTAGGGTCAAAACAGGTTGCTATAAGAGAGAAAGACAAAAAGAGGAGTTGAAGTTTTACTCTGGATGTGCTGGATGTACTGAAAATGTACATCAATAAGAGATTTTGGATGTTGAACGTGAACCGGAACACACTGAACAACAATTTGGGACCTGGTTGAACTCTAAAAAGAAATTACACATTCAAAACTCAGTAAAAATACAGTAAAAAAACTGTGTAAAAAACCCCAAATTGTTTACTTTTATAGTGAGCTGTTATCACTCACTGCTCTGTGTTTTGAGCAAATGGTTGAATTTTTCTGAATATTTAACTAAACCATCAAAACCGTCACCACAGACACGTCAGGGGTTAAAGTGTTAACAGGGTCAAATTAGCTAGTAGCAGTCGTAACATCAGTCACTTTATTAAGAAAAATGCCAACATTTGCGGTTTCTGAAGAACTGCCTGTTTTTTTGTTGAAAACTTAAAAATAAAACTTAAAAATACTTGCCAGGAAAACTCTTTGTATATATTTACAATACAGGTTTGTATTAAATGAGCTGGTATCTACCTTTAATGTGTCTTTTTAATTGTGATTCTTCCCTGTAAAACTCTTTGTAATCGTCTTCTATCCCTTTTCTAGCCTCCACCAGGGCCCTGTATGAGAAGAAGCTCCGAACCCTGCTTCAGTCTGATGGACATGACACGCAGAACGGCGCAGACGAAGCCGTGTTGTACTCTGACAGTGAAGAAGAGGAGGAAAATGCTGAAGACAAAAATGAAGAGTCAGGTAAGAACAGGGGTGTGAACAGACACTTTTGTTGCTTGTGTCAGTATTGTAATTATGCTGTAACACTCTTCGTATTTCATTGGACTTTCACAGATACTGAAGACACAAAACAGACAGTTGAACAGGAGGACGAGGCGGAACAAGAAAGCAGTCAGGTGAGAACATGAACCAAGGACTTGTACCTTAAATTGACTAGAAATACAGCCTTTACTTTACCTTCTACAGCTACACTGATGCTTTTTATTTGATCTCATTTTTGCTTTCTTTCTAGTAACTAGGTTTTGGAGTCAGTCGTTCCTGCAGTGCCACTTAGTGGTTACAAAACGCAACTGTAAAACTCAGAAAAACAGTTTTCATTTTGACTACAGGTGGTTTTTCATTTTCTTTGACTTGTTACAGGTAAAGCTGCCTTTTCAAAGTGGCTCTTATAATTACCCACAGTGCTTCCTACCATCATCTCGACTGGTAAATACTATAGATATTCACAGGGTAGTGTAAAGTAAAACTGACATCAAAAGTGAGGATGCTGCTGTCTTGTCTTGGTTTAACTGGGCTGGATGTTTTTTTGTTTTTTTTGCAGCGTGCTCATGCTTCGAAACACAAGGAACCTAGTCCTAAGTGGAATTCAAGGAATGTGTTAAAATCATCAGAGCGGAGTCGGCCTTACTGCTCACTGATTCCCTCTGGCATTAGTAAGGCATCATCTGTAGATCAGCGTTCAGGATTAGCTAAAGGGGTAGGCTGGTCTGTTGTGGATTTACATTTTCAGCATTCCTTACTCAGATTATCAGAGTAACTTTTTTTTTTTTTTTTTTCATCCTTGTGGCACAGTTAGTTTGAGGAAAGCTTGCTTTAAAGGAGTGATATTTTGCTTTTTTTAAATGAAGTTATACATTTTCAAACATTACCCTATGGTCTACATAAACTGTAAATGCTCTACTTGGGTCTGAATTCTTCATTAATGCAACTCCACAGGTCCATCTTCAACCCTATTTCTGAGTAATGACACTGAAAAGGTCATTTTCAGCACTGGCACTTTAAATGCAAATGAGCCACTTCACACCTCACCCCCTCCAGGTTGTTGACCGTGCTGCTCTGTCCTGTTCAGCCACTTGAGTTCGTTAATACAACCAACAACTGAACATTTTAGATAATCGGCTTGAAGTTTGGACATTTTCAGGTTTTACTACAACTGCTGATAAACAATTATGTCGGACTCAGAGAAATGTGCAAATGCTGTGACGTAACTAGTTATAGACACAACAAATTAAGAAGGAATTAAAACAGGTTGCAGAAATCCACTCACTTTTTGCCAGAATGAATATAAAGATAGTTTTGCAGCACCTGGAGGGTTCAAATTCAAACTTTATGAACTATTAGGGTCCACAAATACACAAGTAAATGAAGCAAAGACTAATAAAAGTGGATTTAGCAAAATATCACCCCTTTAAAATGGTGACCGGTGAAAAGATTTAGCCATGAATGAAAAACACATCCTTTGCTGTTGTTAAAAAAACATTGTTTTATTACAGGTGCTATCCGAATCAAACTCAATTATATCCATCAGCTCTTCAGTTTCATCCCCGAGCTTCAGCATCACACAGATGGTTGAGGAGGAAAGTCAAGATTTTTACATTTTCCTACCCATTTTCTGAATCTTAAAAAAAAAAAAAAAACAACGGAGTCTGTCATTGCATTTTAATTGGTTGTTCTAAGTAATGGGTTCTGGGCTCACTCAATCATGTGCATTCTTGCTCTGAACAACAGATGGAGAGTCGGAGGTCTCTCTCATCTCGTGAAGACATTAAAAGAGAGCTGAATAGAAGCAATGAGCAAGACCATTGGTCACAGTCCAACAGGGTCAGTAGTGCTTACATTGCTCAGTCACACTTGAAGCCCAAACTTTGCAACTGGTTAAAGAATTGAAGAGGTTCACGAGGGTCGGAAGAAGACGCAGACCATGAAAATTCAGTGTACTATAATCTTTTACATCTCCTTCCTCTCAGCTGGACACACCAGTCCCGGTTGATCGCACCGTGAACACCCCATCCCTGTTCTACACTCCCGTGGCTTTCCCCTCTGAACGGGGAAAGAAGGCACAAATATCTTCTTTTTTTACTCATATTTATTTCCTTTTGTTTTTCTTCTCTCAGCACCTGGTGTGGGTGTGTGCATCATCTAGAAGAGCACAGTGGCTAATGTGTAACTCCTTCCATATATCACAAAATTGTAAATGCTGAATCATACGTAATAATAATAATAACACAGGCTGCCTTTTGATGTTACATGTAGTGTATGTGTCACATTGTTTTGGTTTTTATGCCAATGATCACCCTTTTCTTTGCTGGGCTTTTGTCTCCGCGGGACACTGCAGTGGGCGTCAAAAACGTTTCATTGTTTTTTTTTTTTCTGGTTCCTTTTTTGTGATTTCAAGTTTTTTTTTTTCCCACGTTTTTTTTTTCTTCCAGGAGCCTGTCAAAGATACTTGCAAAGACTTGTTTCTAGACGCGGAGCCTACACCCACAGGGATCTAGTAAGTACAGAAGTTGAAAGCGTTATACCACACCTATGATAAACCGTGGACAGCTTCTTGGGAAGTAGCTAGTTGAGCAATAATCCAAGAGGTTAAACAAGTATAATAAGTTTGTTGAGCAACATGCGCATGCCACATATTTTGTACTTTTTGTGATTTGAGTATCCATGCCTACCATTTCAGTGCTACTCGCCGAAGACCCATCAAGGGTGCAGCAGGGAGACCCATCCAGTATGCATACCCAAACACGCCAATCAGTCCTACAACCTTAGAGCGGCAAGAAGTGGAACGCCGCCTGGTGCCCATCTACATACAGATGTTTGTGTTCCTCAGTGTAGCCTGCGTCCTCTACTTCATCTATATTTGTGTCGAGGACAGCACATTCAGCCCCCTCATGGCCTTTCTGGACAGCCTAGACCAGAGGTTAGAGGACGATGAGGGGCTTTTGCTTCAGGATGAGACCCAGGGCACTCCAGCGTTCTCTGAAGGGGAGTAACTTTGGGTTATTTTTGTGCTCAGGTTGTGTGAATTACTCATTTGTTGTTTCGGTTGACAAGCCAACAAGTACCCGAAGTTCTTGAAGCATACATGTTTTTACACGTCGTGTTGTTGTTCACTGTATTTGTGTTTGTACAGAAGTGAACCTTGAAATTAAAGTTTAAAGAGCTAAGTATTTTTCTGCAAATGTATAATTAATAAGAGGAACGCTGCATTTTTGTATTTCATTATGTGAATTTATGACAGTAGCTGTTCAGCAAATTCTCTTGCATATCATTGTGTTGTTTTTATATTTATGCTTGAATAAAGGATGCATTACTTCATATCTATTCCTGTGATGTTAACTGTGTTTTCAATTACTAACCTTAAGCTGTAGCTGCAAATTTCTAAGGATCCTACATATTATTATAGACCTCTGCCAAGCATCTATATTTTGCATTTACTAGTGAAAATTAATAAGTATGTTCCACTGATCACATAGATGTTCATACAACCTCAGATTAAACTCAAGGGCTATTATTAAAAAAAAAAAAAAAAAAAAGGGAAAACTGAAGAAAATTTGACTTTTTCCAGTAAAATATGCGCAAAACACACAGGAGCAAACAAATAAATAATTTTAAAAAAGCAAAATCAGAAACAAAGACAAAATTTGGAGTTGACAGTATTTCTCATTTATTCTATTATTATTTTACCTGTCTGGCCCACGTGGTGTCATACTGGCCTGTGTGTGGCTCCTGCATTAACATAAGTTGAACACCCCTGTACGTGTACGTTTCCTGCATAAGGCCCATTGTTTTCATTCACCATGTTTTCATTCACCACGTGACCAGTAGGTGGCTCTGGTCCACAGTCTGTCCAGTCCAGTGTTGCCAGATTGGGCGGTTTTCCGCCCAATTGGGCTACTTTTGATTACATCTGGCGGGGGAAAAAATGCATTGGGCGTGTATTTGGGCTGCTTTTTCCAACAACTGGCGTTTTTTGATATTGTGAAAACTGCACAACAAACAGTTATTTTATGGTTTAAAAACAATACAAATACAAAATTTCACTCACTCGTATAATGGTCATCGCAGTGAGTTATTCACTCGCTATAACAACGTGACGTCACATCAACAAACTAGCGTAGTGCGCCGACGCAGAAGCCTGAGGCAGAAGCCCTCTCTCTCAACTCTGATTCTGCGTAAAGGTAATTGATTTTTATTATTTAAGCCATGACAGCTTTATTAATTGCGTCCACTTTTTTAATGTATTTACTGACTGGCTTAAAATAACTTTTCACGGCGTTGTGTGCTCTTGATCCATGTAAGCTGTCATACTGTAGACTAACAACTGTAGCGCCGTGCGTCTCTCAGCACCCTGGTGGAGTTACTGTTCATGTAAATATGCTCTCCATGTCCATAGTAATCTTTTTATGTGTAAATAGCAAGTGGTTACTGCTGCTGTGTTAACTTGGGCCTGGCAATGGGATACACGAGGTGTATTTGGCAAGTTCTGTGATTGTTTTATGCTCTTTTTGGTTGTGATTTGTATATTTCTGCAGTGTCGAGTAAGGTCACAAGTGGGTGGTGCCTACTTTTTGTATCGTGCGCAGTATCCCCCTGCCACACGGACTTCTATTCTCTTTCTTATGCTTATACAGTATTGTCTTGTAAATGGTGATATCAGCCTACGCTGACTAATAAACGCAACCGTTGAGATCTGGAAGCTTGAGCCTTTGGGCGGAATTTTATTGGGCGGGTTTCAAACTGTGATTGGGCTGGAAACTGTCACTCTAATCTGGCAACACTGGTTCAGTCCAACCAGTCGAGTTTCGCTGTCACATCAGACATTCAACATGACGAACTCAGGGCACAAGTTCAAAATAGTTAAGTTTCTGAAGATTATTTTTGGTAGTTTTTTAGTTACAGTCGTAGTATTACTCACTGTAGCTTCTATCAGGACCTTCTCTCTGGATGTCAATGCTGGACTCCAACTGGCAAACTGGGAAAAGAATAACATCTCGTTTTCCATAGACCAGCATCAGAGAGAGCAGCTTTTTGCTAACTTTAAAGGTAGGTCGTAGTTGAGCGCGGCACTGACAAGCTGAGACGTTGTAGTACACACATTGAGAGAAATGACGAGGCTAAACAGTCACAGAAAGTGTGTGTGTTCATTCGTGCAGAGTGTATCCAGATCCAAACTGTGTCCTACTCAGAGACCTACATCAACACCACCGCACTGCTTCAGTTCGACAGGTTCATCCGGAAAGGTAAACTGTAACTGCCAACCGTTTTCTCTTTTAAAGTCACAAATGTGTCTCCTTATGGCCTGAAACGACTTAAGAGAGACGACTTTGCTGTAACTGTACGACTGTAACTGTAGCTAACTCTAAGTGCTAGCTTACGTTTACCGTTTATTTCTATACAATAAACAGCTAATGCGCATTCACGAGCATGTTCCGTTTTGTGGACTGGTTTTTATTTAAAGGAACATGAAATAATTGTTAACGTGTAGAGTCTGTCAAACATCTATTTGCTATGGTCTTCCACAGAATACAGTTAAAAATTAACTATGAAATGTCAGCCCTGTTTTAGCATGTGACCGTGTACATTGTGTGTGCATTGAAGATAAAACTGCATTGTTTTGCAGACTAATCTTGTGATGTATTCACCTTATATTGGTGTTGGTTCAAAATAATATTGTCTGCTTCTGTTGTACCTGGAGTCATTTTCATAACAGTGCTGTATATTTACAGTGATGCTCATAAGTTTTCATGCAAAATTTGTGAAACATTATCAGTTATATTTTATTTAATTATTTCATTTATTTATTGAACATGATTCCTAATTTAGTTTGAATCTAACTTAAAATACAATAAATGAGTTTTGCCTGATCACTCATGTTTTATTAAAAAAAAAAAAAAAAACGTCAGGGTCTCTAAACTTACTAACACAGCTGTATATAGTTTTGACCACTCATGAAAATAACAGTCAAAATAATAGCAAAAATAATAATAACAATACTAAGGGGTAATTTCTGCCCCTCTAAGTGGCCATGTTTTTTCTTGGAATTCACCTTAAGAGCTAAAAAGTGCATTATATAACTGTATTAACAAATCTTACTTTGCAAACAGTTGTGATGGTCTGATCAAGTCAGTAAACTTTTCTTGAACTTAACTTTTTTTTCCCACTGTTTGTGTTATTACAGCTTTTCCTACAATTTTCTCTTCAACATTGGTAGAGCATGAAGTAGTGGCAAAATACAGCCACCTCTTTTGGGTTAAAGGTTCCCAGCCTGACCTGGTCCCATATCTGCTGCTGGCCCACATTGATGTTGTACCTGCATCAGAGTCTGATGGATGGGAGGCACCGCCATTTTCTGCCAAAGAAATGGACGGCTTTATATACGGAAGAGGGACCATAGATGATAAAGGCCCTCTAGTGGTGAGATAAAAGTGATATTTTGCATGTTTAAAGCTTTACGTTACAAACTTTATTCACTGAATAATTCTTGTGCAGGGCTTAATTTATATACTTAATTTTCTCTAGGGAATTCTTCAAGCATTGGAATACTTACTGATGAAAGGTTACGCCCCACGCAGAGGATTTTACATTGGCCTTGGTCATGACGAAGAAGTAATCAATAATGTATTCCTAACTTTTATTTAAAGAGATAAGACATGTGTCTGAGTCTGATATCTTTTTGATTTTTTTAAAGGTGAGTGGTGCCAATGGGGCGATGAATATCATGCGCATATTAAAGGAGCGTGGGGTTCAGCTGTCGTATGTCCTGGACGAGGGCCTGGCTATACTTGACGGAGTCATCAGTGGTCTGGAGGGACCTGCTGCCCTGTGAGAAACCCACTGATATCTAATCTCAAACATTAACGATTAAGTAAACTTAAAAGGTTGATTGTCTTCATTAAAATATTTATGTAATTGTAGTTGATGAATTAACAAAATTCCCCC
>JAPSES010000236.1:615335-641983 GCA_029822895.1 Maxillicosta whitleyi
TATATATGTGTGTGTGTGTGTAAAGCAACAACAACAACAACAACAAAAAAGCCTGATTTATTTCTAAGTAGAATGGTGCTCTGATTTAACAAACACAATAATAAATGTTGTCCTTGTGATATTATCTTCTCTTATAGATTGTTTCTGCTTTCCGTCAGGCTGTTTTCACCAGATAAATAAAGCCAGATAAAATGGCTAATTCTGGCTCAGTCACAGTCTTTTCTTTTGATTAACGAACACTTCATCTGCCAAACAAAACAAATAAAAATGGTGAATGGTACAGCTTGAGTTTAACAGACCGCACACCAGCTCATATTTTACATTTTATATGTCATAGTTGTGTTATTGTACATACCTAGGTGTGTTGGAATTCTCAACCTGGAATGGTTAACACTACCAGTAATGGAGGAAAACATTTTAAGAGATGTGTATATAAATGTGAACAGTTTACCCTAATGCTAAAGGGAGTATCACACTTGTGTTTCAACTGTTTTGCTGCTTCTTTCTTGTTTTATTCCTGGTTAAATAAAAAAAAAAAAAAAAAAAAAAAAAAAAAAAAAAACAAAAAAAAAAAAAAAAAACATCCTACTAAGAGCAAAAACTTGCATGGAAGGAAGATATTCCCAGGAATATTTTATAAAAACAGAACTAACCCTATTGAGAGAAAAGCTCATTCAAAGAACTAGAGTTCAAACCAGGAAACGGTGTTTGCCATGTCGTGTGTAGTGCAATAACATAACTTAAGTTTGTCATTGTCAGTATGTGTCATACTGCCAAAAAAAACCCACAACAATTTAGTAGCAACACTTGCTAGCCAACTTTGTCAGCCTTTTCCTTTTCCACTGTGTAATATTTTGCTAAAGTTAGATCAAGTTTTTGTTTTTGCTTTTGTTTTTCTCCTTTGGAGGTAAATTATAAGGATGAGAGAAGTGAGGAAGGGTGTTTCACCAAACCTACAATCTAACATTCTGTTCTCTGGGTGTGCTTTAGGACACACCTTTTATAAAAAGTTTGTAAGCATTCTTGTTCTAATTGAAACACATTAAAAGTAATCATACCTCTGACTCATTACTAAAATGGAAATACATCATGGCTGTCAGAGGTAGGTGTGTAATAAAATATTCTCTGACACCTTGTGCTCATAAGTAGAGGTGGGTAATGCCAAGTTCACCAAGTCACAGTCCTGCCATGGATTGCTTCCAACCTGTTCACTTAATGCAGGTAATGATCCCATCTACCTGGAAGAGGAGGTGTGCTCATCAAAAGGGCCTGGTTCAGTGAACAGTTTGGAGCCAATACATGGCAGGATTGTGACTTGATGAACCTCAGATTACCCACCTCTGCTTATAAGCAGTAGAACATGAGGATATTAGTCATTTGACATGTCATAAGGTGCAGTGGTTAGTGCTGTTGTATCACAGTAAGAAGGTGCGGGATTCCAGCCCATTGCCTCCTGATCAGTTAATCAGTCTTGAATGTCTTCCATCTTTGCCTGATTGTGGCTGAGATAGACCCTACCCCCTGCAAACCTTCACAGGATTAAGCACTTGGGAAAATGTCACAATGATGGAAGTGATATATTTCACATCTGTGACAGTTGAAATTTAGAATTTGTAAATCATTGTTAAACAACTGACCTACATTGGGTCTTATCTGATGAATAGCTGCTATTTGGATTAATAATTAAATTAAAAAATGATTGTATTTACTGTTGTTTAGACTCACACATCTCAGAAGTAAAATTTACTGACCTGAACCTTTTGAGAATGATCACCAACCTTAATGTTCAGCAAATTCAGAAGAATATTAGAGTTTAATTGACAACTTTAAATGTTAACAGTTGGTGTTTTACGCACACAGAATGGATGTATTTCTCAGTTAGTATTTAATATCTAGTAATTGAGACACATGATCTATGTATTTCTATGAAAAATCGGCTTCAGGCATACTTTTGTCTTTTCTAAAGAAATAAAACACACAAGTTAAGTTGTGATATCACATAATTATCCTTGTTAATCACATGACTTTTATGAGTACAATGAAGCTTTCTTCCTATTACAGATAAATGTTGAAAAAGGGATGGCCATATCAAAATGCTAAAACAATCAGCAAAACACAGTAGGGTTTTCATTAATTTAGTTCTTAATCTCAAAGTATCCTTTATAAATGATACAGGGAATTAACATTTTTTTATGTGATTTATTTGTTGATACAATATAAAGCCTTACAATGGCTAGTTTTGCATCTTGCGCAGTGAATCAATTTATCTTGAAACAGCAAATTTAAAGTCAAATAATTGCTGCTCTTCATCTTCTTAGCGAGCTAATGTGTGTTACAGAAGATGCAATATAACATAAAGGTTTTCAGGGATAGTCACAACATTTGCAGGAATCTCTAAAAACTAAATTAGATGGACAGTCTTGGATCCATGTTATCCCGTTGGCACAGTTGTAAAATGAATTTGGTGCATCAGGTTTGGCATAAACCCCCCCAATCTTTGTAGCACAGAAGCTGTCAGGTACGTTCACTGAGGAGATGGTTGTAGGTCTACTGGGAGGTCTAGCTGGAGGTCTAGTGGGAGGTTGTCCTTTGTCTGTTGGTGGAGTCACTGGAGTTTGAGAAGTTTCAGGAAGGGGAGGAAGATCTGTAAAATCAATTATAAGTTAGTAAAATATCTATGTTATTAAAGCCAAGTGGCCTCTGTGTGCATATGTGTGTGTGTGTGTGTCTTCAGATTCACACAAAGTCCAGAAAGTGCAGACTGCTGCAGTTTGGCATACTTATGTATTTGTGGTCAGGGAACAGACTAGCAAAAATGGCATGTTGATAGGACCAATATTTTGGGAGATATTAATAATTTTGTAATATAATAGCTTTATAATCATGTTGCTATACCCACAATGCTTTGGTGGCGACTGCTGGACAAATGAGGTACAGCATGCATAAATGCACAAAAGCATAAAAACTCCCACATCTAGAACCCGTGGATCCTCACAGGTCAAGATAAGATAATCCTAAAATCTGATGTTTTTCAGTTTTAACTAGTGTCATGAAAAGTTTCTTCTTACCTGATGTCAGAAGTGTACGGAGGTAGTTGATCAGGACGTAGTTCCCTTCATGACAGAACTGTCCATTGAAATCATCCAGGTCCAAGGCCCAAACAAACGCACCTCCAAATCTGTTTTGTTTTAGGTACTGGACCTACATGAATATTGGTGACAATTTTTTTTTAACAATGAGGTATATACTCTTTTATGTTGAATAGAATGTTCAGAATCAATAGATTAAAAGTCAATAAAATTACCTTGGTTTCAAAACTATTTTTGTTGTCAAAACCAACAAACTCATTTTGTTTAGTGGCATAAGGGACTTTCTGTTCTTCGAGCTCATGAACCGTAGCTCCTTGAAGAAAAGTGCAAATCTGACAAAAAGGACATGTCACATTTTGATTTGATGTCCGGTAGTAATATTGTACATCATGTCTTTAAGCTTCATAACTGATATACAAGCACTAACATTGACTGCTCTAAAGTAAGCACAGGCATTTGGTGTTGATTGAATAGGGGGTTTCTTTTCACCTCATAATAGGACAAGAATCCTGCCTCTCTTGTAAAAGGCCCGGCAGCAGCAGGACCACTGGTAGGAGCTCCGACCTGACTGGACTGAGTCGACAACTGGAATGTGCGTCCATATGTAGCAAAGCCCATGTTGAGCTTTTCTACAGGTGTCCCCTTGTCCCTCCAGTACCTCATTACAAAGTCCTGAGACATGAATAAATTAGAATCAGGAATATTAATGTGACACCAGAGGATAGTAGAGTAAAACTGTACTTACTGTATTTAGATAAACCTGGTCTCCAGTTTCATGCGATGCCTTGTATAAGGGGCTGTGATGTCCAGTGACCCTTTCCCAGGAACCATGGAAGTCGTATGTCATCACATTAATGAAATCCAAATACCTGATCAAGTAGAAATGGCATAAAATTGTCAATATCTAATGATGAACCTCTGAAATGATCTGGAGAAATTCTGTTATTTTACTTTGCTATCTCTGCTATTTCATAACCAGCATCAACGGTTCCTTTCCCAGCTGCCACAGCTGCAGATACCATTAATCTGGGACGGCCCGTTTGAAGGCCCTCTACCTCATAAGCCTCCAGGAGCTCCTGTTCAACAAACAAACAAGTCATTTTGTGTTACATGTTAAATTTGAAAGCACAACGTCTGATCTGGGTGTGACCTTGCATAGAAGTGTAAATCTGTGTTTGTCCTCCAGAGGACTTCCTCTTGCAGCGGGGTATTCCCAGTCCAGGTCTAGACCATCAAAACTGTATTGTCTCAGTAGTTTGATTGAAGATTGGATAAATGTATTTCTGTTGGCTTGAGTTGACACCATCGAAGTGAATCTGTGTATTTGATGGAAAGAATGATGCTGTGACACAGACATACATCATACATTTACTATAAATCACATTTATATTAATTTCTCACTTCTGTGTTCCGAAGTTCCAGCCCCCGACTGCTAACAGTGTTTTAAGATTTGGATTCCTGTCGATAAATATTCATATGTTTGTCAATAATGATCTCAAGCATCTTAGCTAATGTGAAACAGTGAGACCAACCTTTGTTTGAGTCCATTAAATGATTTATACAGCTCATCATCATTCCACTCTAGAGTGGTCAGCATATTCGCTTCATTAATGGAAGAAAAGGCATAAATCAAGTGTGTACACAGGTGTGGATCAATATTCGCTGGCATAAACTTCCCATTCCCAGGTCTGTATTGTGACCAGTTGGTGAAATAACACACCAGTCTGGTAGCGGAGACTGAAAATGGAAGAATAGATATAAGGAATAATCATTAACTGCATTTCTAACAATGTAGACTTTATTCACAAACCCAGTGTTCCTTTACTCACCCAAACTGCCCAGAGAAAGACAGAGACCTTTAAAAGTATACATGTAGTCAATCAATGTAGCATTAAAAATGGGATAAACAGCTTTCTATACAGTAGCCTTTTCTTTTCCCTTACCTGCAGTTAGAGCTAGCTTCCTCATGGTGGTTGTGCTCAGATGAATTCTTACACTGCCACAAAAATAGCAAATAATGGCCCTCTTTTGCTGATAAAAATACAGTGACTGTAACAGTTATTAACTAGAAACAAATATATTACCCAAATACTGTTATGGCAAGCTGTTGCTTCATGCACTTAGTCCAAACAAAAACAAATGGAGAAAGACCTTGGCTCCACAGTAATAATTTACAAAGTGACTCAGTGATTTATTTAGATTTTCTTTAAAAGTAACAATAACGTGTACAAACTGAAGTTCACTGAACTAAATAGATTAAGGTGTGACAATATATATATATATATATATATCCCAAACGCTGAAAACACTTTCTTTCAACTGTAATAAAAACAGAACTTAAATGTCAAACTGACTGACTTTTTTTTTTTTTTATTATTATGTCATTATATTGTGTTTAAACTGAGCAGAGTTAACATGAAATTGTGTAGGACAGACACAGAATTAGACACCGGGACTCAGACTGACACAGGTTTTTATTTAATGCCAGTCACAGCATTTGCATCTCTCATTGAAAACAAGACTGGCAGGACATCTCTGCAGGAATGTGTTTCCATGGAAGCACTGATAAAACGTGTTCCTATCTTCCTTGTTCATATAGAGTCCATCTGACATTCTGGTGCAGAAATCAGTTCCTGAAGCAGGCGTGGTGGTAGAGCTGGTTGTAGTTGTAGCTGCAGTTGCTGCAGTTGTGCGTGTTGCTGGCTCAGGGACAGTAGTTGTTTCCATGGGTGCTTGTGTGGTTCCAGGAGGAGGGACTGGAATGTCTGCAAAGTAGATGATGTTATTGGGGGGGTGTTGTAAATGACACTGTAACTAAAAATCCTATTGTTTTTACGGAAAAAAGGCAGCTATATTTACCTCCAACAATACTGTAAAAATCATATCAAACCAGAAACATTTTTATGGAGTAACATGTAAATTAAACATTTTAATAATATGAATTCACCATTGCATTTCAGTGATATATATTGGTTTAAAATGTTACATTTTCCTTCTTTTTTAAAAAAAGTATGACAATAGGCTGTTATTTCAACATTACAGTCTTGCAACTTAAACAGCACTATATTGTTTTTCAATCTACAGTTTTACTTTCTCAAAACATTGGAAATACATAATTTCTACAGGTAAATGTGATTTTGTTAAAATACTCTTCCCATAAAAACTACAGCTGTATTTCATTTAGTCATTAACATGAAAATATTTTCAAATAAACAAGTTTTTTATTGTATTTTCACTTACATATTTTTTTTTTTATCTTGCAATTTTACAACTTTTCGGTGTTAATTCTACAGTATTTTTTTTTTTTTTTACTGTGTAGTAATGACTAAGCTGTATGACTGTGTATTAGTTTACCTGCATCCAGAAGGGAGCGAAGATAACCGATGAGGGGGTAGGTTCCTTGTCCGCAGAATTGGCCTGAGAAATCATCCAGATCCAGAGACCAGACAAATGCTCCACCAAACTTATTGTCTTTCAAATAGCGTACCTATTGGGATAAAAGATTAAAAAAAAACAAAAAACAAAAACAACACTGTTCGTTATGTCCAAGGTGTGATCTTTAGTTGTATAGCAGTTAAGTTACAAATTAAATACCACCACAAAAATGACAAAAAGAATTAGAATTAGAATAAATGTTTGGTATCTTAGATCTTGTCTGTTTAATTAAATGGATGATAAGTCTGGACTGAATGGCACTGGCCATAAAAGGGACTAAAATAAGAGGAACAGGAGGTCTTGTAGACCTGTGGACTGTAAACAGAGGAGCTGTTCTGATTAAAAACACACAGAATGTCTAAAAAACTAGATTAAAAAACTAAACTTTTTTTTTTTTTTTTTTTAAATAAAACTGAACCCCTGATTTTAAATCTGTACATGCTCACATGTGTAGTACCACACCAACTTCTATTTCCAGTTTCATTTAAATACTGAGTTTTGTTACAATGTTGGTCAGAGCACCATAACTTTTAAATTAACTGTAGCATTACCTTTTATTGATTTCTTTTCTGACTAAAGTTAGACATTTCAGCTTGGGTAAATCAGTGCAAGAAGGGGCTGTTGCTCTGATCAATTATAAAACATGTTTCAGAAAATTCCAAAATACTAATGGGGATATCACTAGTTACAAAATAAAGGGCTGATTTATTTTCGATGCCCCTTTCTGTGCAGAAGTGCCTGAAAGATTTATATAAGAAACACCTAAAAATGCAGACCTTCTTTACTATGCATGTTGCCATATTTTTTACTCTGTTGTCTTGAAATAATAAAAAAAAAGTTCTACATTCTTTGATTTGAATCCATTGAGAAATGTGTATTTTATAGAACAGTTAAACCACAAAAACCACAGCTCCTACAATTACTCGTATGTGTTTACAGGCCAGTATTGACATAGAATCCTATATACAGTATGTCTGTGTAGATATACTGTAAATAGGGGGTAAGGGAAACATAATGATTCTTACACACCACTAAAAGTTCTGCATATTATATTTCATATCCTCAATTAAATGCAAAATCTTTCTAAAAATGACATATGAAATTTTGATCAATATACTATGAATTAGTTACATTATTTAAAAAAAAAAAAGTTTTGTGTAAAAGTTGTTAAGATGCAATGAATGTGAATATAATGAGTGAATTCATCCATTAAGGGAAAGATCTGCATATAAAAAGTGAAATATTTTGATGCTAATGCATGCACAAAAACACTAGTCCAGACCTGTAATAGTATTTGAATCAACGTTGCCACATGTGAATAACCTGTTTTATTAAGAGATCTTCTGATCTTCTCATAACAGCTTGGCTCCATGCCTGTACTAATGCAGGAGGCCAAGATCATGATAACTTCCAAGCAGAGATAGTAATACAGTTGATCTTTTGATAGTCATACAGATGTGGAGAGTGATATATTATTTATTACCTTGATTTCAAAGCTCTGCTGATTATCAAATCCAACCCATTCATTGCCTTTTACAGCGTAGGGCACCTTTTGCTCATCAATCCACTGGGGTCTGGTTCCTTTGAGGAAAGAGCAAATCTGTAGAAAAAGTTTAATCACAGGTTAAACATATCTCATATTAAGCACCAAGGAGTCTTGTGTTTAACCTCCACTGACCTCGTAGTAGGACCAAACTCCAGCTTCTCTGGTGTAGGGGCCGGCAGAGGCTGCTCCGCTGGCCGCCACTCCAACGCCGTTACCTGCTGCTGTTGTACGAAATGTGCGTCCGTAGGTGGGAAAGCCAACCAAGATCTTGTCAAATGGAGCTCCTTTTTCTGCCCAGTATTTCATAGCAAAGTCCTGTTTAATATTTAAAACAACGTCAGAGTGGTTCATCAGGGCATCATGGATTATTAGGTTACATGTATGAATGAAGCGTGAAGATTTTACTCACCACATTGAAGTAGAAGTGTTCACCCTGATCAAAAGAGCTCTTGTACAGAGGGCTGTTGTGACCGGTGAAAGGGTCCCATGCACCGTGGAAGTCATAGGTCATGATGTTTATGAAATCTAGAATCCTGTTTGACAGACAAGGTGGGACATATGTAAGTGTCGCATGAAACAGAAAAACAAAGCTATACATTAATGTTGTGTTTTTCAACCTTGGGGTTGGGACCCCTTGTGGGGTCACATGGAATTAAAATGGGGTTGCCTATAATTTCTAGTAATTGATCAAAATAAAAATAAAAACTTACAAATAAAAAAATACATGGCGAATTGAGAAAGACAATCATAACACATAAAAGACATGATAAACTTAAGCTGAAACTGAAGCACTGCGGTACTGTTTATCTGTTAAATGTTCATTGTGGTTGGTTTAAGATGCCACAGCTCTTTCATAATTCATAGTTTGAGTTATTGTTTGTTCAGTATTAATTTTTATCCTTGTAAATCCAAACTGGAATGACTGTAAATATCCTGACCAAGGAAAATCTAATTCTCACTTTGTGCAGTAATCTGAACCTGACTTTTCGACCTCTGTCCCTAATAATATACATTATTTAGACTAAATATCATCTAAAATTAACATTTATTTGCAACAGAGTATAGCAAACTATGATGATGCAGTACATGCAAGCACACACGCAACTATTACATGATCAAAAACAAATTCATTTTAGCAACAAAAAATAAATTAATAAAATTCTGTTTTGAATTTCTGGGGTCACCAGAAATTTGTGATGTTAAAACGGGGTCACAAACCAAAAAAGGTTGGGAATCATTGCATTAATAGCTTCATCTAACTTGAACTTACTGTGCCACATCTGCAATCTCATAACCATTGTCAATGTTTCCTTTCCCAGCAGCCACTGCAGCGGTGAGCAGCAGCCGAGGCCTTCTGGTGTCAGCAGCCTCCTTCTCAAAGGCAGCCAGTAATTCCTATAGCCAAAAAAATAAAATGACAGTTAGATTCACTATATTCACTATATTATTATATATTATATTCACTGACAACCAAAATCATTTACTGAGAGAAAAACTAAATATCTGTTGATCCACTAATCCTATCAATACATGTAAATAATTGGTGTAAAATGCAGTTTGTCATCTTTTCATGGTCATCAGATATGACCCATTTGGATGTTCAGAGGCTCTGTAGTTACCGTGGAAACGAGGTCATCTTCTACAACATTGATTCACCAAGAAAACCCATAGAGATCAATGACAATGTATGTTCAGTTAATGATATATTTGACTGAAAAAGTAACATTTTCTTCCATTTTTGATACAATAATTTTAATTTAACGGCTGTTACATCAGTAAATTAAATATAGGAAAATATCTGCTTTTCACTTAAGCATGCAAAAATGTTGAGTGTAATATGAGAATAAATTGTGATAAATTACTTAAGAAAATTAAAAAATAGAGAAAAAAAATAATTTGGAAACTGCAACAAAAATAGCACTGGGAGTTTGTGGGTTAAATGCAGTTTCTTGGCTTTTCAGCTGCATCATATGTCTTTTTTTGGATGTTCAGAGACTCTGTAGTGAATCTGGATATACCATCGTGTTCTGCAGCATTGATTTACCAGTTAAATCTGTGTATTTTGACAAATCACAATGTTTTTAGACGTTTGTTTCAGCATTTAGTTTGCTGAGGAAGTGACCTTTTTCTTCAGTCATATTTTGATATGATAATATTTGGATTTACTCTGAAATTCCTCTGACATCTAGAACTTCAATAAATGAAATATAGGAAAACCTGCTTTTCACGTAAAAATGCAAAATTCATAATAAATAATGACAAATCATTAAGCAAAAGCTAAATAAAAAAAATAAAACTTGATCTGAAAGTGGCCATAAGAATAGTTGTAGGACTAATTTCATGTGAATTATCGTGTTGACTATTGCTGTAACTGACCTTGCAGAGCACTGTAAATCTTGCTTTGTCCTCAGGTGGACTTCCTCGTGCACCAGGATACTCCCAGTCCAGGTCCAGCCCGTCAAAACCGTGCAGTCTTAAGAAGCTGATAGCAGACTGGATGAACCTCTGACGGTTGGCAGGAGATGAAACCATCATGGTGAACCTGTAAACATGTCAAACAGCCAGTGGCTTCAGCTTTATTGATTCTATTTGAGGTTTTATGAGATAATAAACAGACTTTTAGTCTTACTGGGTTGTTCCGAAGTTCCAACCACCAACAGCCAACAAAGTCTTCAGCTGGGGATTTCTGCAAAAACATGAACATTTTGCATGATTTCATATGAGTTAATTTAGTGATAATTTAATTCACAAAAAACAAAATAACCAGAAATTAAAACTATCTACTTGTCTAAAATGTTTAATAACTTTTAAACCACTAAACCTACATTTACATTGAAATAATTTACATAAAAAGGAGCTTCTCTGCGTTTCTTTGGGGATGTTCAGAGGGTTTTCAGTGAACATGGAAACACCAACATCTTCTCCAACACTGACTCACCAGTAAAACTCATATAGTTTGACAAATAACAGTTATCATTGACACTTGTTTTATGTTCAGTTCATATATATTATATAATATACAAAGTAATTTTTTTCTTCACTGTCTGTATTTTGATATAATAAGGTTTGATTTACTCTGGGTTTTTTCCTCAACATTTACCTAAACAGTAAATGAAATATAGGAATACACCTGCTTTTTACTGAAAAATGCAGAATGCTGATGGTAATGTTATTATAATAAAAGGTGGTAAATTATTTAGTGTTAAGTGTTTACCACAAAACTAGTGCTAGGCCTATAGGGGTTAATTTTTATTGGTACAATTTACAGTTATATTTTAGGCAAAGCATTTTTACCGTATCAGCAGTACAAGTCCTCATTATTCAGTGGCATCTAATGCAAAAACAACCCCCCCCCCCCAAAAAAAAAAAGAACTCAATACTGGTACGTCCCATTTCTATGACGGTGCATTAGGGCCATTCATGTAGGAGAAGATATTTTTTGATACGACGGGATTAAAGTCAACACTTCGACATTAAAGTTGAAATTCCGAGAATAAAGTTGAAATTTGATGTCGACTTGAATCTTTATGGGACATCAACTTTATTCTCCACATTTCCAAGTTTAATGTCGACATGTTGAGTTTACAGCCGACCCATCAAGATTAAAGTCGACATCCAATTTCAACTTTATTCTCGGAATTTTGACTTTAATGTTGAAGTGTTGACTTTAATCTCGTCATATCAAAAAATATCTTCTCCTTCATGAATGGCCCTGATGCTCCGTTGTACATTTCAGATCAAATTTGGCTGAATGTGGCCCCTGAACTAAAACAAGTGTGACAACCCTGATTTAGAGTGTCTTAAATTTTACAAGTATTTAACCACAGAGCCCCATACTACTTGAAATTTTGATGGCCGACCCACAGTATTTATGAGAAATAATAGAGACTCGTCCTTTCTATTACTTGATCCCAAAGTGGTGTGTGGAAAAAAACGGCTCACCTGTTTTTGAGACCGTTGAAGGCTTTGTAGAGAACATCATCGTTCCACTCATAGTTTGACAGCTCATTAGACGGGTTGATTATTGAGAAGGCGTAGATCAGGTGTGTGCAAAGATGGGGGTCAACATTGGCAGGCAGATATTTACCAGCGCCGGGTCTGTACTGGGACCAGTTGGTGAAATAGCAGACCAGTTTGGTAGAGGATGCTTTTGGAAATTTGGAGAAATAAGTTAGATAAAGTCACAGTGATGAAGATTTCAAAAATGGGTAGCGTTAAAAACATACCAATTTGAAGGCACATCAACAGTGACAGTCCTAAAAAAAAAAAAAAAAAAAAGGAAATTAATTTCAGTTAATGCAGTTTTTTTTTTTTTTTCTATGACTTGCAACTCAAAGAATCAAACTTACCAGCCAAGACTGTAAATTTAGCCATGTTTTATAAGTGGCCTGAGGAAAAGAAAATAAGTCAGTATTTCAAATTCTCATTACACTCCTAATTTAATAAGAAATATTTCAGTGAAATATAGGTTACTTACCTGTTTGCTGGTAGCTTTACTGTTCTTAGGTTGGCTTAATGCGCCGCTAATACACCTGACAGTCCTTTATATAGATGAGATAAGATGGGAACAAAGGTCGCTCTTCCTTGAAGTGTAATTGATTCCCAGGGATCATCAGAGAAGGTATGTGTCTTGAACAACGCTGATGATATCTAAAATTTTACCATCAGATAAGTCCGCATCTCAACCTATAAATTTCTATAAATATACCTCTGAAGTTTACACAAAAGAGGTCAACACACCAGGCACACTGATACGGATAAGATGATCTTGATTGACTTTGATTTATTGAGGATTAAAATGGTTTCCATGATGCTCATTTATTGCATAAGGGAAAAAAAAAAAAAAAAAACCCTGTCCTGTACTGACCTTTCTAACTTTTACATAAATCTCTGGTTCCTTTTTTGCTCCAAAAACTGTTCATATTTCTCATCTTCACCATTCGATTTCATCCTCAGCACCACATCCAAGATAACACTAAAACGTTTACAAGACATTTAATTAGTTCAATACTGATAATCCTCCTAAATCTTTTTGTCCTTGTAACATTGATTTAGGAATTATAAATTATTACTCATATATCTCAGTGATCATTTTGGATTGATTTTTTTTTGTGTGTGTTTTTTGGTCACAGTCTTAGAAAGCCTGCTCTCATTCCAGTCTTGACCCTCTTTAGACTTTAGACCCGGCGGTGGAGTTTCTGATAAAAGGCTTTCATTGTACGATACGTTAATCTGAAATGTACAGCGTCGTGGTTTACCGCTTTAATCACATAGATACAATAATAAAACTCAAATACTGTGTAAAGTTTGATAATATAACAGGCTGTTATATCTGGGGCCTGACAGAGTAGAAAGGTTTACTAGATAAGATATCCTCCTTTCCATTAAGTGCTATGATCATTTGGATGACGTAACTGTTAGTTATCTTGTAGGATCAGAGTTCAGTGTAGAAATATTTGAGTTTTTGCTTTAGGGTCTGTGAATGACCATTTATGGAGGGGATGAGTCATTAATAATGAACTGTCAAAGGTACTGCACTGGAATTAATTTTGTTGAATATTGACAGGTTTTTACCACATTATATAATGATACTACTACTACTACTACTACTACTAATAATAATAATAATAATAATAATAGTCTGGTTTAGGCCAGGTCTAAATGTAAATAATAATAATAATAAATGTAGATAACTTTTGTTTTGATGCGATGCTATATACATACATATTATTATTATTATTATTTTAGTAGTAGTAGTAGCAGTAGTAGTAGTAATATCAGTGATATGGTTAAAGTACATTTCCTTATCTGAACCATATACACAATTCATTATCTCAACTGTTTTAAGCTGAATAACTCAAAACTGTAATTTTACTCATAATGTTCAAAATACTTCCACTTTATTTACATTTTGACATAACCGTGGTAATACATAGTGATGTTAGGAGTCAGCTCTTACACTAACATTTTTTTTTTCTTATTTTCCAACAGTGAGTGAAAGGCAGGTTTAGATAGAAATATCAAAAATGTGATTTTACAGCTGGTTTATGACTTTTTACTGATTCCGAAATGATTTGACGTCACAACTGGTATGGCAGTAGAGATAAATGGCTTGTTCCTGGAGATAATATATCTTCCTTTATCTCTCACTGTGACCATCACTAGTGCACGGAACAAAGAAAAGGTGATTCTAAGACATTATGTGTCCACCAGCTCACGTACTGTATGAAGAAAACGAATACCTCATCACTGAAATTAGCAGAAAGACAGATGTAATGACAATAGTTTAGTTGATCCTTTGCAAATGCTTTTATCAACATGATAAACTGATTCACTTCTGTCTCTACCTACTGTGTTGCTGCCAGTGTCTCTCCCGTAATAGAATAATTAAAGATATACACATTTATGAAAGCTTACTGTTTCGTATTTACAGAAAATTTCATACAAAAAAACAAAAGTAAAGCCTTCTTTTCAACACGTACCAAAGCTGCTACCAAAGTGCTGTCTTATTTATTACACAGTTTTCTTTCTAAAATACATGAAATTTTCATTATCTGTAAGGACACACAGGGTAACAGCACCTTGGGCTCCAGCTGTTTGCCCCTCCTGCAGCCACAAGCAGAAACCACATTCACGATGGTTTCCTCAGGTTCTCACATCAAAGTCACATGAGAGAAGCTTCACTTTTGAGTTTCATGCCAGGGAGTAGATGGTGTTCTTCGGAGAATGGAGTTCAAGACCTCCGCCAAAATCCAACTCCCTGACGTCTCTCCTGTTTCCTGTGTACTGGCCGATGAAGGAGCCGTCCTCGTTGAACGGTATCTCGCCTCCTTCACCGTAATCCACCAGACTGTCGTCGCTATCCGACCGCTTCATCATCGCCTCCATAGACGGCTGTCCTCTTTGAAGCCCTCTCTCCTCCTCTCTGCAAAGAAAAGAAAACCACATAAAAACAATAGTAGGAGTGTTTTATGTCAGATCTGCATGACTGATGCTTCCTGATTTATTACATTTTTGCACATTTGTCACACTTAACCCTATAATGCCAAATGTATCATATTTGATACATGAGTGTTGAAGCCCTTTACATGATCAGTGTGATATGTTTTTCTTGAAAAACCTGATGTATACAATTAGATATGTGCAAAATACATAATAATCTACCCAGGGGAAGAATTTGTAGAGCGGGGGCCTTTCCAGTGACACTACAAGATTGTCATTAATGAGGAAGGAGCCAAAACTTAGGAAGGAATTAACAATTTGTTAGACATGTTTGTGTTATATTATGGTTTTATTTGTTCAAAAATAATAAGATTTGAGCATTGAGACCTAATGTATAAAATATGATAAAAAATTGGAACTCATACATGGAAATTGATATTTGAAAAAGCATTTTTTGGTTGTGAAAATAATAATTTTTTTTGCTTTTCCCCCCACATAAAACACTAAATGCAGAGGCTGATATGATAAATAGTGATAATTTCTTCATAAAGGTTAAACAGAGAGAAAACTGCAACAAAAGTACTGGGTCTTTATGGGTTTAATGGGACAAATATGCAAAAATGGGAGAAACCTGGAAGGATTGTACAGAGGTATGATTGGCAGTTATACATTAAAATTAAACAATACATACCGTCGAGGATATGGCAGAGTGGACACACGTGCTATCCTGAAATACAAATGGAATTTGGAAGACACAGTGGATAACTTTATCAAGTTTATTTCCTAATCCTTTCAGTAATTATCTATAACAATGCCAGTCACATATTGAATCTGCTTTTTACTGCTCCAAACTGTATAAATATACAAGAATCCATGAAGGATTGCAGCACAGCTCAAAGGTGAATAGAGTCAATGTGTCAATATTTAGTTGATCCATACCTTTCAAGGGATCTGGAGTGGTGCAGTGCAAAAAGAACAGGTTTAGACAAGACGAGTAGAATGAAAAAAAGAAAATAATGTGAGTATCATCAGTTGTGAATAAGACCATTATTGCTGTGGGCAGATTTGGTTTGTATCTGCACAAACTGAAAGCTGATGCACAGATACAGAGCAAATGGATTATGGATTATACATTATACATTTCATAAGTAAAAATAGTATCGTACAGTGTTACAGGATCTTTAATTATTTATTCATTATTATTATTATTATTATTACCTTTGGATTATTTCAATACTAGTGTGCAAGACATTATTTGAACAGTCTGTGAAATCTTTTACTTTGCTTCATGCTTTGCTACATTTCTATTACTGCTCACCGATAGTCGAATGATCCTTCCTGATCTTTGTCATCCACTGGCTCTAGTGAAATGTCCTTTTTTTCCCGCACTGAAACAAAACAAGCAGACTCAGTATATACATGAAATGAATGAATGAATGAATTTTTCATTTCAGACATAAAGAAAAAAACACAAACAAATAAACAAACAAAAAAATGTATATGCAAAAGAAATGTATTGCACTGATTCTAAGTGTGTGATAAATCTATGGAATCACCACTCTACCTGGGTATTTCCCCCCTCGGCTCCTCTTAATGAAACACACTATAAGTAGGATGAGGACGATAAGAGCAACAGCACACATTATCCCAATGAACCAGCCTTGAGTGGAGATGTCCACCTGGTCCTGAGCATAAACTGTACACAGACGGACACCAAAAACATTAGAGGTTATTTGGCCGACCACAACATGCATCGACACATGAGGTAGATCTTCAGTTACTTTCAGTGGTGTAATGTGGAGACTCCTCTGTATACCACTCTCCTATCCCAATCCGGGTTCGAGCCGCCACAGAGAATCTGTACCGCGTGTAACGGTCCAATCGTCGCACTGAGAAGCTTGTTACATTTGGAGGGAACTCCTCGGTTCGCAGCTCTTCTCCTCTGGTGGCGTTCACTGTGGCGAATACAGACATTTCAGTGAGTACTAAGAACTCTTGATGCCAGTAGAGTGCACACAACTGAGCTTTTAAGTGCCATACCTACTTGGAGATTGCCCACCTAAGTGTTAATTACCCTCTTGACAGCATACTTCAGTGGGCTCTATTGAGTGACTCTGGTCTTTCTGTGCACATGTAAGTGGACTATTATGTGTTCTGAGGAAAACCTTTGCCAGATTCAGTGTATTATGCTTCCTGTTTTTGAAGCTTTTCTGGTTTTCAGAGTATTCAATAACATTACAGTGTTGTAACGGCAGAAGAATGTGTTGCACAAGTCCATATACCAGTCTGGTACTTCAGGGAATATCCGGTGATGATTCCATTGGGTTCTGTTGGCACATCCCAGTCAACATAAATACTGTCCAGATGTCGCTGTTGTATCCTGAAGGATCTGGGAACAGATGGTACTGACAAAAGACAGCAGGAGATGACAAACATATGTATTAGAATAAACATTTTAATTTGTGCTTGGCTTGTGCCAGAAAGAGAACAAATAAAGCATCTCTCTTTCATGCAAACATCCTTTAAAGCCCTTGTTTTTTTCTGACAGATCCTTACCTCCTTCAGGTGTTGAGAAGTGTATGTAATTGCTAGGCGGCCCTTCATACCGATTGTTTGTCACCACTATGTACATCTTGTAATTACTATATGGGAGGAGATCAGTGACAACCCCAGATGGCTCTGGGTTGTCATCTGGAAATGATTTTGACTTCATGCCTCTGTTGACCCTCAGCCATCTCAGCTGGCTGCTGTCCCTCCAGTAATAAACCTGCCACATGACAAAGACAGCACAGAGAGGATTCTGATCTCACAACAGCCCCAAAGTGGTTTGTATAGATTGTTTGGATATACAATTAAGAAGTAGAAGATAGTCATATGTTTCCAATCATGTAGAATGACTTGAAAATAAGCATTACTGTTTATTATGTGCCATATTTATCTTCAAATATAAATACATACAGTATATACATGTTTTGTGCATTATTGTGCCTTCTATGTGTGAAAGTGGATCATAGCTATTACTAAGTCTTTTGTATTTTTAACATCACCATGGTAAGCATTATTCAGCCCAGACTGTGTATATATAGTGAACGAACCCTCCATCATGTCACCCACTGGTTTGTGAAGCCTAAAGATGAGTGACAAGGCAATCACCATGTTAGTTTTATGGGGAAAAAAATTAGGATGGAATTGGACAAGAGTGATGGACAAAACTAGAACTTACCGAAAACATCGGCTAACAGAGTAATAATAAATACCACCAATTAATCTCAGCTACTTAATAAATGTGAACACACTCAACTGTGTTCATTAATTATGAAATGTACAGTATTATGCAAAAGGCCATTGTTACTTTTTTGAGGGGTTTGTATTATATATAAAAAAAAACCAAAACAAAACATGGATATATGATAAGTATGTACTGCATTATCCCATAAGGACCCAAACAGCCACTGGTGACCAAGACCATCCACTGATCCAAACTGTTTAATCCATGTTGATCCATTAATACTATCAATAAGATATTTGAAGACAATAAAGTAAACAATAAGACAAATGTGAGCCACAGATCTCTTAAATACACAAATACATCTCTTAAATACGCAGTAAAGTACTTTTTTTTTTTTTTACCTTTGGGTAATCTAAACAGGTAAATAATATAAACAAAATAATCCTTCCATACAGTTGTCATGGAAGGGGAAAATGAACTATAGAGACCAAAACCATTTTTGTATAAGGTTGTAAATATATATTTCAGCTGTAAAAGTGACCTTTCAACTGCATGTTTACAGGAACTGACCTGTTTTTATTGTCATCCCCCAGTGAAAATTCAGGTTACTGCTGATTTTTACACTTCCTGTTCTAACTTCCTGAACCTTTAAACATTTAAAATGATGGTTTTCTTTATCTTTTTGTTCCAACAAACCCTCCTGACCATAAACCAAGACACTAAATATGTTGCAATGCATACATTTTTTGTGGTCCTCTGAGTCACAATACGCCCTCAGTTTCTACATGACTGTTTGTTTCATACCTTATATTCCCTCAGTTGTCCCATAAGAGAGCCCTCTGGCACCGGGTCCCAATGCACAGTCACCTGGGTGCTCTCAATGTCTGACACCCTCAGGTTCAGGGGGGCAGTTGTGGGACCTAGACAGCACAGAGATAGCGCACTAATTTGTCTTCATGATATATTTACATTTATTTGTTTTATTTATGTGACAGCTGCAAACCAAAAAAGAACAAATAGATAACCTACAATGATTCCTACTGACTGGACAAGTTATAGAGAGATGCTTAATACAGCTTTTTCCCATTCTTGGCTTCATTTTAGTTGCTATATTTTGTGATATTTATAGTGTTTAGATACGTACGATCTTCTCCAGAATAACCGATAACAACTGGTGACTCTGGCCCCAGCCCAAAGTCATTAACAGCCTGGACTTTGATCTCATAAGGAGTGAAGGTATCTGCATCATAGATGTAGTATCTCAGCCATTTGGTGGTAGCGTTCTTCCACTCCTCTCTGGAATCCCTCCTTTTCCACCACACCAGATACTTCAGGTGAGGCCCGTTCCACTCTCTGTAGGTCAGAGGCTGAAGACAAGATCAAACAGGGGAATGTTCTTTACAGTGTTTAGAGTTTTAGTGAGATCAAAAATACCTACAAAAATATTAACCCATAAAGTAGTAGTAGTAGTAGTAGTAGTAGTAGTGACCAACAGCATCTACTGATATAAAATATTCAATACCTGTTGATCCACTAACCTTATCAATACATGTAAATAATTGGCATAAAAATACAGAATGCAGTCTTTTCATGGTCATCAGATATGACCCATTTGGACGTTCAGAGGATTCCGTAGTTACCATGGAAACACTGTCGTCTTCTACAACATTGATTCACCAGTAAAACCCATGGAGTTGGATCAATAACAGTGGATGGAGACACTTCAGTTAACGATTTCTTTGCTGAACAAGTCACTTTGTCTTCAGTTTTCTCTGTTTTGATATAGTATTATTGAATTTAGTTTAGTTTAGAATTTGAGTTTTTATGAATATCGTATTTTTTTTTGTGTTTTCGTCTTGAAGTACCTGCCTAACAGGTTCAGTGTTGTCTTGTTGTTATGCCAAGGTAATCACTGTCTGCAAAACAAATTTAACTACAGGAATAAATAAAGTAACCTTGAGCCTTGATATCCAAATAAAAAATAAAATGCAAAAAAAAAAAAAAATGGAAAATACATGATTTACAGTGAAAAATGCAATATACAGAGGATCATACTATAACCAATGTTGATAAATCACTTAAGAAAGGTTAAATAGAGAGAATGTGCTATAAAAGTAGCACTGGGTCTTCGTGGGTTAAGGTATTACATAAGTCAGATCTCAGTTACCTCCCAGCTGATCTCCATATTATTCCTCCATGTACCCACACCTTTTAGATTCTTCGGAATGATATCTGGCGCTGTGGTGACACCAAAAACACAGCTCAGATTTAAGCTACACATACAATATGTCCGACTGATGTCTGACAATTCAAACCCACGTGCACCACTGGTCTGGAAACGCGAAGATGGACGACTGGGACGACTTGGTCCAATTTCATTTGCAGCAATGACTCGGAACTCATAGTATGTAAAAGGTGTGAGATGGAGAATGACAGAGTTGAGGTTCCCCGGATACGTTGACAGGTTTCTCCACTTGCCAGGCAGCCAGTCATCATCATCATACTGCACTAAGTACTCTGTAGGAAAGAAATAAAATGATTCACTTGTCGTAATTTACAAAAATGTTCAGAACAATGACAAGGACAAACAGATTTGAGAACAGTTTTTACCTAACAGCAGATACCGCACTCAATGCAGGAAAAAAAAATAAAAATCTGATGTGCCATATGTTTTGAGGGATCAGTGCATTGACAGAACGTTTGCTTGTGTGTGACTGACTGTGATTGCTTTTATTTTTATGTGTATATAATTAATGCACTGGTTGGATGACACTTTTAATTTTGTTTTACTTGTTACAATGACAATAAAGATATTCTGTTCTATATAGTATTATATTGTATTGTATTGTAAATGTTGTATTGTATTGTATAGTATTATATCGTATTGTATTGTATAGTATTGTATTATATTGTATTGTATAGTATTATATCGTATTGTATTGTATAGTATTGTATTATATTGTATTGTATAGTATTATATTGTATTTGTATTGTATTATATTGTATTTGCATTGTATTGTATAGTATTATATTGCATTGTATTTTATTGTATTATATTGTATTGTATTGTATAGTATTATATTGCATTGTATTGTATTATATTGTATTGTATAGTATTATATTGTATTGTATTGTATTGTATTGTATTTTAGTCTAAGAGGAAACACACAATTACAATGTTAGTAGGAACAGTATATTATGCATTTAATTTTGACAGACAAATATATAAATATGATAATGTTATTTTTGTACTTTTTTAATGGGGGGGGTTGGTTCTTACCTGTAATTGGGCTGTGGTTGCTGTCACCAGGAACCCAAGTGAGCCTTACAGTTCGCTCATATGGATCTGACAACTGTAAACCAGTGGGTGGGTTGGGACGATCTGCCCAAAAAATGCATGGGTGGTTAATAATATATTGTATGATCAAAGAAATGTCATCCATCTTAGATGTGTCTTACCCATCACCATTAGGTATGCCGATGCAGACTTCTGGTCCAGTTCGCTTTTGATTACACAGGTATAATTGCCTTCATCGCCTCTGTTTACATTGGTGATGACGAGATTTGATTCATCCAGGTTAAGCCTGAGGATTGCATGAATCCCTTTAATAGTTTCTGTCGACATATCTGATTTTAATCTAAAGCCTAGATCTGTACTTTGATTTATAATCCTTACACTATTTATGTAATCCCATAAAACAGTGTAGTACATTCAATAGTAGTATGGATATTCTTTTACTATTAGTTATTTATACTCACCTCCATCCAAGTGTGACTTGTTTTTTGTCTTTCATCCATGCAGTGGTGACAGGTGTGGTGGCATCAGTTTTAACTCCGCATTCAAAGCGTACATCAGTTCCACGAATGACTTTCATATTCTGTGGTTTTGTGACAATCACAGTGGGCTCTGACCATGACAGAAGAAAAGCAGATTAACAATCAAAGTGTCTGTGAACTGAACGTTTTAGTACAAATCAGTATACTAAAAGAAATTCACCTTTGACCTCTACTCGAACTTGACTCTCATCTCTTCCTGCGAGGTTACTGACTACACAAAGGTAAGTTCCCTGGTCCTCAAGGCGTATCCGCCTGATCTCCAGCGTTCCGTTGCTATAGGTCTTAAAACGATTCCCTTCAAGATTCCCTTGTCCATATTTTGACCTGTGGAAGCAGATCAATAAATGTACACACCAGGCAAATCTGCTGAATTCTGCAGTCATTAACATGTCAAACAGTGTTTTCTCACCATCGCAAGTCAGGCACTGGAGACCCAAAATAACGGCAATCTAAAAAGGTACGGCTGCCCTCTATCACCTTAATCAGCTCATTCCTGGGCCCATGGATGCGTGGTGTGGCATCTATAAAGAAAAAAGCAGCGCCTAAGTAGGTAATTTATTTATGCAGCAAAGCACAGACAGCATAGAGCTGACCAACTAACACTAAAACACAGAAAGAAACAAAATACATGGGCTGAATAGATGTCAGATTGTATATACAGTCACGGAAAAAAATAGTAGACCATCAAAAGTCATCAAAAACAGTGGTTATGCAATCACATACTAACTCCTGTTTGTATCATGTGACTAAAACAGACAGAAAAGAAAACATGGAATGTCTAAAAGCACTGTTTTTGTCAGTACAATGACATAGATATTGAAGTGATTTTGGTTTTTATCAAGAAAACATGGAACATGGATAGATATCAGCTCTGAAATTAAACTACTATGAGATATTTTTTGTAGTTATCATTATATTTGTCCAAACAAGTGTACCTTCAGTTGTACCAGGCATTAAAATGAACAAGAAATTGAAGAAAACAAGGATGGTCTAATAATTTTTGAATTAATGAATGAATGAGTTTATTTTTTGGTTTGTTTGTTGTTTGTACATCAATCACAAACTAATACAATAGCCATAACAAACATAAAAACCAAAAAAGGAATAGGTTAGAAGCAAAAGGTTATCATTTTGCCTATCCTTTGCAACCGATACCTGCTCACGTCAAATTAAATGTGTACAGCATCGAGCATTCACATCACGACTGTATATTTTCACTTGTTATTCCATATTTTCAAATGTCATATTTTTGTTCCAAAATGCCTCACAGTAACATCTGAAAGACATGACGGTACACATGAGGTCATTTTCCTCGTGTCTACTATAAACATACACTCTATGAACAAAAGTATCGGGACACATTTGATCCAGGTCTATGGTCATGAGAGCTGGACTACAAAACAGTAACGTCAAATGTCATTTTATATTGTGAACAATAACAGCAATAAACATTTTTATTAATTTGATTTACATTTGTTTGAATTTTAGTTAATTTTATTCAATACCAACAATGTTTATCATTATATTAGTTTCAAGTGTTCTACTCTAGATTTAGTAAATTATTATGTTATGACCACAAATGATCATTTTAAACTACAAGTGCCCATATGGCTTCTATAACTCTCCGTCAGAACAATAAATTAGCTCATAAACTTAAAGAAATATTGATTTGAAGTATGATAAGAATCAACAACTAATATGATCATTCAATTATAAAGATATTTCAAATCAACAGGAATGTGAAATCTTACAGGTTGTGATGTGATGTGTCCAAGATTTTGTGCACGTAATATGAATATTTACAGTGAACATGAATATATAATGTATATGCGTGTTAGCAATTTGCCATATATATAAGTAGAGAATTAGAAAACAGTTTCAGTGAGGCAAGTACCATGAATAGACGACATGCAATTATGAAAATTCATTTTAATGACTAGTAATGACTAGTTACTTACGTAGCACATTGACAAAAGCGTTGGCCAATAAGTATCCATACTCATTTGAAGCGTTGCACTGGTACACAGCAGTGTTTGCTGCATTCACACTGTGGAATATCAGTGTGTCTCCTGACACCTGTCTGTTTGGCTGAGGTGTAGCAACTGAGAGAAAACAATATAACAACACAGCATCAGTAACACTATTTGATTTTTTTTTTTTTTTTACATTATGTTGTGCATTTCACACATACATTCAATTGGTTCCCCATTTATGAACCACTCAATTGTGGGACGAGGAGCTCCATCAGAACGACACACTAAGCGTCCATTTTCCTCTGGGGCCAAAATCAAGTTCATGGGTTTCTCCAACCAGAATGGAGCCGCTGTCAAATATGAAGTATGTTACTTTATTTTTTATTACTGCATTACACAAAAAATGTGTTACAGCTGTCTTACCTTTGACCCTCACAGTTATGGTGTGTTCAATGTATCCAATTCTATTGGTTGCAGTGCACATGTATTCACCCGCATCTTCAAAAGATGCCTTAGGGATCTGAATCATCTTGTTGAAGTTCTTTACTTTCATACGGGATGTCACCGCTAGGTTATCACCATCCTTGGTCCAGGTAATATGAGGAGTTGGCCTTGATGGGGATAAAACAGTCTTTACACAGAATAATATCAAGCAGAAGTCACAGAATAGATAACATGGAGTCACTTCATTTTTGTGATCTGAAGCCAATCACACTTACACTCCTCCAGCGATACATTCCAGCAGCAGCTCCTCACCTAGCAGGACCAGTCTGGAGCTGGATGAACCTTTGGGGGACATCCAGGTGGGGGCAGCCTCGGCCGTGGCACGAGCTGTCAAGATTAGAGAAAAAAAAACAACAACAACAAAAGAAACCTTTGATACATGTTAGGGCTTTGTTGCAAAATCAGCCTTGGTCATGAGGCAACATAAACCAACAACATGTTAACACCCAGAAATAAAAGAGCAGAATTAAAGCAATGCACACACTCACCACACTTAGTAAGTAAAGGTGGAGCAAAACAATGAGGATTCATTTAGAAGGTGAACAGTAGTCTGAAATAAAGCAAAATGTTCCATGGTGTAAGTATGAGCATAACCAAACCAAGGGAGATGAAAGAAAATAAAAAGATGTGAAATATGTAAGTGTTCTCTTATGACATTATTACTGGTAAGAAAAAAGTTCATGTTATATCGATTTAGTTGCTTAATCAGTTAGGTATCTTTTAAGCATATGTTGGATCTTATCTACATGATAATGGATTAGTCTAGCACATACACAAGCTGAAACATTCAAGTTATTTTATTATTTTTTTATTTATTAACTATGGACAAAAACAGGTTGATTCATAAAAAGTTGAATCAACAATAATTTTATATTATCCAAAACACATGTGTATTTCCCCCTCATTATTATAACAATAAATATAGATTAATCTGAACCACAGCAAAAAGACCCTCACCATATCTCAAGACAATCCTTACTCTAACCCAATCCCAGCTCTTGAAAATGCAATGCACATTAATACTTTTGATTTGCTGGTTGATTTCTGTTTCTTGGATTACCCATCTAGGCCTGTGATGTCTATGAAAACCTACAAATCCCGAGTCCTCAAAAACAACATGAAAAATCTCATAATGGTCACATAAAAGTAAAAAAACCTTAATTGTACAGGGTGAAAGTTGCCTCACATTATCATACTCACTTGTCAGCACCTTTACAACCACAGGCATCTTCTGCTGGATGACGTTCTTGTAGGGAAAGCGGGCATTACAGCAGTAATCGGTGGTGGAGTCGTTGAAGTGGACATTTGAAAAGTACAGGTCTCCGTTTATTCCCATGGAAACTCTGCGATCCTGCCGCACAGCCTGCATGGTGGGGAACGCTGTCTGAATCGGCCAGTTGAAAGGTCTCGCGTATGAGCCTGTTGTGGATTTTTAAGTTTAAGAAGTAAATTCAAAGTCATATCCTTCTAAATGTTACACGTATATATGTTCAGAGGGGCACTTACAGCTTGACATCCAGTAGGTTTCAGGTTTAGGGGGGCCTGGTGGTGGGTCACAAGATAAAACCAAAGGTAAACCAGCACTGATCACCACAGGCTCCAGGACCTCCCTCGACCAAACAGGAGCTCCTAAACACAACAGAATGCAAAGGAATGTGGTATGGAAGTAAAGATAACCCCACTGGCTCATTATTATAAAAATGATAGATTTATATGAGGTATTAAATGCAACTAATAGATCAAAATTTTTTACTCCAGTTGACTTGTGTTGTAGATCTTTGTGAATCTTTTCAGATTGTTCACTATTTTAACTGCTGCTTTTACTTTTTTTTTTTTTTAATGCATACTGTCTTGTGCTGCTGTCGACACTTGAATTTAATATATCTTATCTTATTACCTACGCAAAGGAGGTTATGTTTTTGCCGGCATTTGTTTGTTTGTCTGTTTGTGTGCAACATAACTCAAAAAGTTAGACGTATTTTGATGAAATTTTCAGGGCTTTTTTTTTTTTTTTTTGCAATGGCACAAGGAAGAAATGATTAACTTTTGGGGGTGATCCGGAAGAAATCCTGGATTCTGGATCACTTTGAAAT
>JAPSES010000236.1:643857-669671 GCA_029822895.1 Maxillicosta whitleyi
GTTGCTGTGGTAATAATAATAAATGTCCACCAGATGGCAACTCATGTTTTCTCATATAATCCAAATAAATGAGGGACGAAGTGCAACTGCACTTGGCGGAGGTCTGTGCTCTACCGAGTGCCATTCTAGTCTTAATTTTCTAATGCCTCTGTGCACGTTGTCACTGCAGGCACTGAAGCCATTATGCATCTGCTCACAATGTCACATCCAAAGATTTAATTTCACATTAAATCTGCCACTGAACTTACTGTATAGTTGTAGTCTGATCTTGTTGGAATATGCAGATCCATATTCATTGGAGGCAATGCACTGATACTCTGCCTCATACTGTTCTGGATTGTTCCAGGCAGATATATCCAGCGTCCCTGAGCGCCTGCGCATCGACGTCTGAGAGTCACGTGCCACATTAAAATACCTCCCATTCCGCCTCCATGAGAAACTTCAGGATTGAACAAAGCATGAAACAATAACAGAAGATTATGTGAAGTTAATGGCACTCACTTTTGTTTGAAAAAGAAGCAAAAGTGTTGAGTGGGTTGAATTTGGACTCACATGGGTTGAGGGTTTCCTTTGGCTTCACATTCTATGACCATAGTGCTTTTAGGGTCAACAATATGCTCCTTCAAAGACTGTTTAATGATGGTTGGAGGCTGTCTGACTATTTGGGAAAACAAATGAGCTCAGTGTACCAGTTATATGTTGCAAACTGTGACTAACCAGTTATTTCAACTTTTACATCTGCCTTACCTTCCAGCGGGACATCAAACGCCCAGGCACTCTGCCATAAAAGCAGCAGCAGCACTGGTTTAACCAGTGTCTCCATCTTTACAGGGCATAGGTTCCAGCAGCACCTTTGAACACTGACTCCACTGTTCCCAAAATAAATGAAGAACAGAGGTTATCTTGTTGCGTCTTGTTGTCTGTGCCATACTGATCGTGTTTGTCAGGCTTTCATCAGTAGTTTCACACTCTTTATTCACATTAAAGTGGTGTGTAACCGTATCTCATACTGACAGCATCACATCTAAAATGAATGCCCGGCATTGTAGTGGGAACACAGTAAATATAGTGTCTAAGAGCGTTGTTTCCATCAGTATCTCCAACGCAAAATGAAAGAAAAACACTGCTTATCAAGATGTTTCCTGAAAACCTTTAACTAAGTTATTTACTATAGACATACAACACCCTGTCAGTCATCTAAGTATGAATTAAGCTGAAAGTTTTGATTACCTACCTCTTCCATGAAGTCACATCAGGACTCCCTCCTCCCCATGTCTGTGGCTAACTCCAGTAACTTTCTCCAGGAAATTATTCTTGTTTGTGTAGTATAGAAATTAATGCCGCAGTCCTGCAAATATCAGGTCAAGGACCCTAGAGCAGTTGATACACTTCTGTAATAGAGTTTCTGTCTGTCACTGCCACTTACACTCTGCCCACCCTTCTCATGAATAATGAATGAGACCCATACACCACCTACATCTCACCCACTTCATTGTTCTTTGCCAGACTCTCATGATTCTGAACAATCCATCTTCCTCGAACGCAGTCACAAAACACAAACTTCAACAAAATACAATTGCAAAAGACGTGCATAATAAATGTTTGGTTTCATTTCATTTCAGATGAGAGGCAGGGTATATTTTTTGAGTCTTTAAGTGTTACCTGCTTTGTGTTTACTTTGCCCACTAACAGTATTCACTTTAGTTGGAAATACTTGGCTTGGGCAAATGTAAGCAGAAAACAGCCCATATTTTGCATAATTTGTGTTCTTGTTGGTTTTGGTGACATCAAAATGTGGGCTTTATTGTTGACTGGAGAGAGCAGAGGATGAAAGCAATGTTTGTTTCTGTCATGAATTTTACATGTCAAGTCACATGATTTCAGAGTAGATAAACGATGGGAAAAATCCAACAGTTGGATAAAAAAGTGTACAATTTTCAACTACTCACTTCTTAATTAGAGGTTTCTGTGATATAGTACATACACTTATACCTTTTCTAAACTGAAGGTTGAATTAACTGTAGTTTTCTCTTTCGTGGTGATTCTATTTTCCATTCACATGCTTAATCTCAGAGGAGGAGAGGTCATTACCATTCAGCTGAGAGAATCCTACGTGAAGGGAATCATTTTCATTTCTAGAAACAGTGCCAGCAGTGCAGGAGAAGTTGTATTTGTTTTAGACAAAAGCCATCTGAAGATTATTGATAGAGTCCTGGCCTGTGTAGGCTTTTAGGCATCCATGGAGCAGCACTGACTGGGCTCAACAATGGCTGGGTGGCGGGTTAAATGAGGTTTCTCGACAACCTACTTACATTTTTTAAGAACAGAACAAACTTGAAAATGATGTGTTTTAGCAGTATTTGTGATGTAAGACTCAAAGCTGGTGTATTTCATCCTGTGGCCTTTAGCCCCTTCTTCATTTTAACAAGAAACACAACTTGACTCACACTGAAGCAGAGGTGTATGTTAAGCATCTTGGCTCTCAGAATGGGCTTTTCTCTCCATATACATTTGAGAGATGCTGGACTGGCAGTGAGCAGTGATCAGTGCCATGCACCAGATTGCACAGTCAAGAGGCAGAGCCGACTCAGGGATGACAAGAAGGTCTCTATGCTTGTGGGTCTCCTTTGGCACGTGTACCCAGGACTTGGATAAGAACAGATGGCCTGTAGGAGGGAGCGTTTATCCACACAAGCTGTCTGTTCAGACTCAGGGCACCTATCATTTGCACTTTGATGTCACATTGTCACGGCTGGGGAAGGGAGGACACTGCGCTACATTAACTCATCTGCACAGCGCCAAGCATTGTCTTCTTCAAACATTCAGCTTTGTGACTCTGAATTCATTGGTAGATATATAAATTGACAGTAGGTTATGACAACAAACCGACCAATGTAGCTTTAAAGACCCAAACATCCACCATCGACCAAAACCATCTACTGATCAAAAATGTTTAGTACCTGTTGATCCACTAACTCTATCAATACATGTAAATAATTGGTGTGAAATGCAGTTTGTCGTCTTTTTCATGCTCATCAGATATGACCCATTTGGATGTTCAGAGACTCTGTATTGAACATGAAAACACTGTCATCTTCTATAACATTGATTCACCAGTAAAACCCATGGAGTTTGACAAATTACAGTAGGTTGTTCATGCTTGTTTATATTCAGTCAGTGATATATTTTGCTGAAAAATTCACTTTTTCTTCAGTTGTCTCTGTTTTAATTAAATAACCTATGGATTTACTGTTTTATGAACATGTGCATAGATTAAATACAGGTAAAAACCAGTTTTTCACTGGAAAATGTGAAATGGAGAGGATAATACTATAACAAATGCTGATGAACAACTTGGGAAAGACAAAAAAAAAATTGTAAGATGTTGCAAAAATCATTGTGGGTCTTCAAGGGTTAAGCTTGTAAATGTGTGACAAATTTTAAGATCATTCATGTTGGTGGGAAATAAGTGCAATTACTCGAGTACTGTTCAAATTAGGTACTTTATGGAATTTACTGCTTTATACATCTACCTCACTGCAGTTCAGAGCTGCATATTACACATTTTACTCCTTTACATTTGTCTGGCAGCTTAACTATGTTCCTAGTTCCCTTTCAGGTGAAGTTTTTCAACAGTGGATAGTAAAACACATAATAGGCCATATATTTAGGATTAAACCAGCTCACAATCCAAATGCCATGTTAACAGCTCCACCAGCAATAGAGATTTTTCCTTATAAATGTCAAGAAATGCTCAAATCATCCAATATCCCACCAATGATGTATACTAGGAAGAAAAAAAAACTCCAGAAAATGGCAACAGATTTGTGTATCAGTACTCATTTATCATATAATGAGCCCTCTGATTTATAGAATGTACTAGTGTATAAAACTAGACATAAAATAGCTCAAACTACTTCCACATCCAGCAGCTTCAATAGTAACATACTGCTCTAAGAATGATGCTGAACAATAAATATAATAATATATACTTCAATACTAACTGCAAAAAACAAAACAAAAACAACAACTATATAAGTAATTGTAAATGTATTTTTTGACCTGCCTTTTACTCCTTACTCAATGTTTTTATTGCTTGTTTTACTATGTTTTTTATTCTCATTTTTTAACTGTACAGTGTCCTTGAGTGCCAAGAAAGGTAAATAAAATGTATTATTATTATTATAAGTAATAATTCTTTACAGTAATATATTTTAATACCACTCTAAAAACAAAAGGAAATAGTGAAAATGTATGTCAGTCATGTAATAGAAGGTATTTGGTTTAAAGAAAACCGAGTTACTGTCAGTACAAATCTGGTGATGCAGCTCTAGTCCCATCCCACTTCTCAGGTCAGGCTATGACATCATTAAAACCTTGACTTCCACGGTCTTGAAAAAAAACTGTATCTCACTCCTTCACACAATTATAAAGTTACCCAGACATCCAGATTATACCCAAATACTTTACATCCAAAGCCCAGTCTGCACATTTTTCTTAACATTGCAGTGATTCTAAGTTATAAAAATCCTACCTTTCAGTCAAGTCTTTTGCATACACCTTCATGTCTTTTTCCACTTGTTGCCGTGAAGAACTGATTCTCATCTTTTGTCACTGTAGATTCACAGCAGTATCTCCACCCTGACCTTCATCTGTCCAGCAGCATCTTGTTTCAGTATTATTTGTCACTCTGTCATCCTAAAGTAAGTATGACAGGCGAGATAAGCGAGGCTCATGTGGCCCATCAGGATGGCTGTCCCACGCCTCGGTCACACGCCTGGCAAACTGGGCCTCACAGCCTATTATAATAAATCCATTGTGAAATCCACACATAAATATAACGTCATCACCACTGTGATGAGATAGTAAAGTAAAACAAAACTGACATGTCATGTACTTTTTGGCTTATTAGGAGTGGCATGTCATCCAGCTCCTATCTTGCAGCAATCAAGAGAGGCTTGCTTAAGAAATCAAATAATTTAGTCTTTTTTTTTTTTTTGGGCACTGTGTGTACATGCAGTGAACAGTTTCAATGGGGGGCGGGATACTGACCTTGTATCTTTGCTCTGGCTGGCACAAACGCACGCTGTTTTGCACAAAACGTCTTTGTCTGACATAAAGTCAATCTATTGTTGACCAAGAGGACACAGCTTCCAAATGCACGGGGAGGGGGAGTTAACCCCTCACATTCAGATGATTGGATGACTTTTGTTTCATTGATAAACTCTTATGTCATTCACTAGGATTGGAGTGTTTTATTTTTATTCAAGGGGCTGAAGAAAAGTAGCTGTAGTAGGCATTTCAATTCTAAATGCAAACTATGACAGGAAATAATTTATTCATAACATAGTTATAAAATACTGAAAAAATAAAACATTTCTGGTAATATTTTTAGCTTATGTTTGAAAGTAAAGCATGTCTATTTATTAAGTGTTGATTACATTACATGTATAGATTCCAAACCATAAAATAAGTTACAGTAAAGTGCATAAATGTGCTTATTTTACCATTTCATTTGGTTACTATCATCAAACTGTGAGACATATTTGACTTACGATGGCATCTCACCAAGTCACCATTGTCAGTGTGAGACAAGAGCCTAAGAGCCTAAGAGCCTGACTAGAGAGTGAACGTATGGCCTTTCTAGTGACAGTGTGTGAGATTTAGTGGCATCTGGTGGTGACTTTACAAATTGCACACAGTTAAATACTCCACCATTTCTAGCAGTTCAGAGAGCCTACCTACAATGGTTGTCACTTCAACGCTCATATGGACGCACAATCTGGTGGGTCCAGTGACTGATCATCCCTTTATATAAATATAACAGGTTCCTTCCATAGAAAAAAACAATGAGGATTAAACACTAATAGAAACACCTTTTGAAGTTTGGCAAATATACATCTTATCTCCTGTTGATGAGTCTGTCTTGTCTTTGTAGATTCCTGACTTGCATAAGTTCACTAGTGCATGTGTAACAGCATAACCAATACATTTGAATACAATAATCTTTATAAAACTTTGCTGATGCTACAGTTTTCTGGGTGTTTCACATGAAGTTTTCTAGATTATTTTATTTTTGTAATATTTCACCTCTGGTCAGTGTGGGTGTGTCTGCTCATGCCCATCTCTGTTTCATCTCCCAGGCTCTCTCAGTGATCCTGTCCTTCATTTTGCTAGCAGCTGAGCGCTCTGCCCCAAGCACCAAGCAGAGTCTAGCCAGTTTAGGCCGGTTTCTCTCCAGGTAAATGTGCGTGTCTCTGTGCAGCTGGTCCAGAGCCCCCGGTCGACTTTCATCTAGAGACACCTCAGCACTCAGCATAGGGTTGAAGCGAAAGTACACATTAGGCGCCAGCAGGTCGTCCAAAAGGGTGTGGACTCCTTCGGTGTCTGTGGCACTGCAGATCAGGTTGCTGATTTTGGCCCTTAGGCTGGTGGAGGTGGCAGGACCCCTCTTTGCATTGTCATAGCGACCAGTGCCAAGGGACAGCACACACTGGAAAGGCTGTCTGGGCCACAACAGACGGCTCTCGTGGACAGCCAAGGCACAGGGGTTGTTCAGGATAATTCCTCCATCCTACAAGGAGAAACAGAATTCCTGTAAATCTGTAAGCATTAAGGTCAATATCTGATGTAGTTTTACCTCTATTTTTTTAGCCTTGGTTTATACAGGTAAAAACACAGTGAGATCAGGTCTCTTTTTCCAGCGTGACCTGCTCATACTTTTAGCAGTACGAGCCCAAGCTGAAAATGTTAAAACCTTAAATGTACAGGTTGCTGTTTCCTACCTGGTGAATGTCACTTTGTAGGGTAAACTCCTGGAAGTATCCTGGGGCGGCTGAGGATGCTCTCACTGCCTGCCACATTTCATAAACAGAACCTCCTGCGTAGCGGCTCAGAGACCCCGGTGTGTGGTTGTAGTTGCGGAAAACAAAGGCCTTCGGGCTTGTACCCCAGTTTACCACAGCACTGACTGCTGAAACCTGAACAAAGAAAAAGATAAACCTAAACAACAATGCAGTTAACCACTGAATGCTTCAATTGCAGTTACTAAATGCAGATTCTTTGCAGTATTTTAGCATGATTTCAGTATCCATACCTTTGGACATAACTCATCTCTTGCCGTCTTAATAAGCATTCTGTCTCCCATCTTCTCTCTATAAATGATAAAATTGCTGTAAATCAGGGGTGTCAGGGGGGGGCTTATACAGCCCAGTTTGATCTCAAGTGGACCAGACCAGTAAAATAATAGCACAATAACTTAGAAATACTAACCCCAAATATTTTTCTTTGTTAAAGTGCAAAAAACAAAGAATTTGTTTTTGCAATTTATGCCTCAACTTCATATTTATACATATATATACTTATAGAACATTTAGTAACAGGCTGAAGCTCTTTCCTGGTCGACTACCACCACAGCACTAACCACGAAGGCCCAGCAGTGACTTCATTTCCTGAGGATCCTCAGGATGAACAAGCTCGATCAGAAGCTGCCGGTGTCCTTCTATCGATCAGTTATAAAAAGTGTCCTTACTTACTGTGTCACTGCATGGTTTACTAGTAGCACAGCAGCAGACAGGAGGGCTCTTCAGAGGGTCATCAATATGGCCCAAAAGATTATCGTTTGCCCCCTGCCATCCCTGGAAAGCATTTCCAGTCCCCGCTGCCTCAGCAGAGCCAGCTATATACTGGACTCTTTCCATCCAGCCCACCACCTGTTTAATCTCCTGCCCTCAGGCAGGCGCAACAGTTCAATAAAAGCCCACACCACCAGAATGACAAACCATTCCTTTCCCTGAGCAAAACGGACACTTAATAAACAATAATGTGCTATACTCTGCTACTACCTCCCTCCACATGTGCAATATGTGCCTGTTTCACCTATCAACAATAAACTTTTATTTATGCAGTTTACATGTCTGCCTCAGTGTTGTTAAAAGTTGATAGGTGTGAGTTTTATTGTCTAGTCACTTTTATTTTGTCTTAGATACTTTTATTGTCTTAACTGCTTTTAATTGTTTTTAGCTACTTTTATTTTTGGATATAGTATATGTTTTCTGTTATGTTTGGTTTCCACTGACCTGAAGAGCACCTTGAATTTGATCATGTTGAGGCCTTGTGTTGATACAATTACAATAAAGCTTGATTGATTGATTTTCTTAGGAAATTTAACATTGTTCATGGTTGTTTGTTCACATTTTTTGTGATAGTTTGTAAATGTGTGCATCTTCATCATGTAATTTTACATTTTTCACACCAGAAGAGAGAGAAAAATTAGGGGTTTGATATGGATTTGGCAGCTGTATTCAACAACTGCTATATACTCACAATTTTATGGAAGATTAGGGCTAGAGAGAAAGAAAAAATTTAATTTAATTTAATTAGAATATATTGGACCTATATTGAACCTTCCAGTCGTCCTTTTCTGTACAATCTTCCACAGAACACAGCTTTATTTAAATATTTTCTCGGCATACCGTAGTATTGTTTCCCAGGTCTCAGTGTTATAGTAGGAGTGACTCCAGCCCATCTTCACCGTGCCCACCAGGCGGTTCTGTCGAAACACCTCTGAACCAAAACGACGATACATTTCAGCACACTCCTCGAGAGAAAAATGGGCCAGACCCAGCATGAAGGCAAGAACAGCACCTGTCATGAAAACATCAAAAAGCAGAAAAATACAAATAAATCCAACAGTAAAACTAACAAGTATGAAGCTGTTAGAAACATTTGAATATGTTAATCTATTAATGCCATAAGTCTGTTGTATTTTACCTGTGCTTACTCCACAGATGTAGTCAAACAGCTGGTGGATCTTCTTGCCTGTCTCAGCTTCTAAAAGCTTTAACACCTGCAGAGGCACCACACCTCTGAAACAAGAACAGATTACAGAGAAACTGGTAAACTTAAGAGGAGGAAACAAATCATAAAGGATTTTAGCGTACCACAAAGGATGTGAAAAAGCTTTCTTTGTAGTTTACTTTGTTTACTTCACAAACTTTTTCAGCCCAAGAATCAATTTACTGTATCTGTGGGACCCAATTCTACAGAACTAGGTCATAAAAAGCCATATTTTATTGACTCTTCCGCTGTTAATGTTGAATTAAATGGTGAAATCAATTACACATAAAAAGATACAATACAAACAAATGGTAGATACAGGTTTGATACAAGATATAACCCTATGGGGCATTTTATGTAATGTTCACCAAAAACTAATGCTTTAAAGAAGGCTGTATTAGTGACTATGCGATCAGCTGTTATTCAGAATGCAAAATGATACAAACATGAAGTAAAACTAGCGTCACTTATCTGAGTATCAATTATTTATTTTCATCAAGTCACTAATCTATCCTTATGCTAGTTTATTTATTATTGGTTATTGACAATAAGTAAGGGTTTATATGTCTTGTTTCATTTGTTCTTGCGATATTAGTAGTTGTATAGGTGAACTAAATATTGACCTAATGTTTTTTCTTTTTATTTATTGTTGGTTGTTGTCAATATTGTTGTTGTTTTTTTGTGTGGAAGAATTGTTAGAATTACGGTAGTAACTAACAGGGATCATAAAAGTAATATATAGATAAATAGACACTAAAAAGTAATATTGGCTAAACACGAACAACAACTAACAAACACAAAAACAAACATATAATCAAATCTATAAATATACACACACATGGCTGACTGTCTTTTCCATTGTCAAACTATATCTTACTCATTCTTACCTCTGTAGCCTCTGTATTTTAATTAGAAAAATTACCACACATATTATGGTAACACATTTTATTAGCCCAGAAAACAAAAAAAACACGCTCCACATCCCATTTTCAGTCCTGACCGCAAGCCAAGTACAGTGTACTGACATATTCTACACATTAGTGATTGATTTTCTTGCAGTTACCTTGTTCCACCCCCATCAATTGAGAGTACCCTGATGCCACGCCCCTTGACTGGATCGACATATCCAACCAGGGCCAGGGTCTCCCTGATGGCACCCTGAAGCCCCTGGTTGTCTCTGTAGGCTCGCCTGTGTCTCAGCAGTACAAGAGCAGTTTTCTCCTGCAAATAGAAACATCTTTTAAAATGTACTATGGGAATAGGATCCTGTGCAACACTTACAGGACTGTTTATTTTCCTACAGACCTGCCACATTAAGATTTTGCATGATGGATAGCGAATCAGGTGTTCATTGAGCGCCTCCACGCAGGCGGTCAGAGCCTCTGGAGATGAAGCCTGACCCAGACAACCAATCAACCCATGCGTTGTTTCCTCCGCCTGCCTCTGACTTAACACAAACTGAGGATGGAAAACTTATTAGCACAACAACACTGATGTCATTTGAACTTATTTAAACCATAAAGACCCAGTGCTTTTATTGTGGCGGTTCTCAAATGAAGTTTTCTGGAGATGTAATCAACATTTATTATAAATTCACCCTCTATAATTTGCTCTTTTTCAGTGAAAATCAGGTATTTTCTTATATTTACTATCCGGATTATGGAGATGTTCATAAAAGCTCGGATTAAAGTTCAGGGTTATATATCAGAAACAGAAAAAAACGGAAGAAAAAGAGTCTTTCTGCAAAATATATCAATAACTGAACATGAACCTATGTGTCTATCCACTGTCCCAGACAACCAATCAACCCATGCGTTGTTTCCTCCGCCTGCCTCTGACTTAACACAAACTGAGGATGGAAAACTTATTAGCACAACAACACTGATGTCATTTGAACTTATTTAAACCATAAAGACCCAGTGCTTTTATTGTGGCGGTTTTCAAATGAAGTTTTCTGGAGATGTCATCAACATTTATTATAATATGACCCTCTATAATTTGCTCTTTTTCAGTGAAAATCAGGTATTTTCTTATATTTAGCATCCTGACTATGGAGATGGAGAAATTATGGAGAAGGTTCAGGGTTATATATCAGAAACAGAAAAAACAGAAAAAAAAGTGAGACTTTCTGCAAAATATATCAATAACTGAATATGAACCTAATGTGCCCATCCACTGTCATTGATAAAACTCTTTGGGTTTTACAATGTTAGAAGATGAAAGTGTTTCCACATTCACTACAGAGCCTCTGAACGTCCAAATGGGTCATACCTGATGACCATGAAAACATGAAAAAATTGGATTGGATTAACAGGTATTAAACATGTTAGATCAGGAGATACTCTTGGTCGATGGTGGATGTTTGGGTCTTTATGGCTTAAGAGGCTTTTATCATTATGAAGCCGCCGACTGAACACCCTAGTTTGTAAAATAAGAAGAATCATTTCATTTCATCTTCTTATCTACACTTTGCTAAATGTATCATTAACTCACCCTTTTCCTTAATATGGCTCCTGGGGAGGTTATGGCAGGTTTGGCATTATTGGTCTGGGACAAAGGTTTAACTTTCAGGTAAGAGTTTAACAAGTCAGGGATGGCACTTGCAGGGTGGAGGAGGAAGTTCATAATGGAAACAGTTCTCACTTGCTTATAAGTAGCAGATGTTGTGTCTACCTCTGTTAATGCCCCATCTGTTTCCCTCTCTAACCCAGTTTCACCCTTGAAGTATTGATTGATGTGACTAGCCGTTTGGAAGTAGTTCTCCCCGAAGTTAGTTGTGTTGTTGCTGGTGTGGAAAAGGCCTGGAGTCTCTGGGATAACGTCTCGTTTCAGTCGAGAGGCAGCACCTTGAGTTTGTGAGGTAGATTGTTCAGCCAAGTGTTTTTTGTAAGTACTATTATTTTCTACAGGAACTCCCAACTTGTGATCATCTGTAATCTTAGCACTGAAATATTTATTGATGTGTCTTGCAAACACTTGGTATCCCTCTTCCCAGCTGCTGGAGACACCGGTGCTTTCCTTTGTCGCCTGGTCAGGACTTGATTGAACCTGATTGGAGTTTATACTATAATTGTTTTGCATCTTTCTTCTCCTCTGCCTCCTGTTTGTTCCTCCTATTGAAGATGTGTCTGATTTGTCCTCCGTTTCAACATTTGTGGACACTTTAGAAAAAACTGAGTTAATGTGACTTGCAACGTAATTGTAACTTTCACCGAATCTTGTGGCCAACGAGCTGATGTGGAAAAGCTGAACACCAGAGCGTTCCTTGACAGCAGTACTTGTCTCTGATGTACCCTGTGTTTCTTTACATGTTGAGGTATGTGTGGCCGTTTTGTTTTCAAACATATTTCGCTCTCTGTTCGTCCGTTGGCTCTGACTACGCCTCTGTGATCTCCCAAGATGATCTGGAGTTGTGACAACACGAGATGCACTTTCACCTGAAGGTGCAATGTCCTTTCTTTTGAAATACATGTTAATGTGCCTCGCCAGTTGATTAAATGATTGACCAAGGCGTCCTCCCAGTGAACTCAAATGAAGGCTGCTCTGAGCCTCCTCCAGGATCCCAACCGGAGCTTCAGCTTTGAACTCATCCGGGCCGGAGGATGAGTAGAAACGTACAACTCTGAGATGTATAACCTCCTGGTCAAAGCCTCTGAAGGGGTGGTGAAGGATGGAGCCTGGGTCTCTGTGGTGTAAATTTACATTTTTAATGGTGGGTTTTCGTGTGCATCTGGGAGGATGAGGGGGATATCTGTGGACGTCCAGGCGTAGCGGCACTTTAGTTGTCGGTTGATGATGCCTTCTGAGAATGCTCATTAAGTACCTGATTTTGCAGTAAGATCTCAGAGTCTTGTTGAGAGAGATTGAACATGAGTTGAGGTAGCGACCCATGTTTGACCTGTGTGAAAAACAAGGTTAAAGGGTCACATCTGAGCTTACACTAATTTAGACCTTTTGTAAAAATATTGATAAGAGTACAGACTTTTGAAATTAAGGGGATGCAGATTAATTTTCACCGTAATTAAATAACTATAGTATATCTGAAAAATCTTGATGTAAATACAAAAAACTTTTTTGCCACCCCTCCTCTACATGTATGTAGAAACATGTCAAAAAAGCATTAGTGCAAAAATGCAAATCAACAAAATTTATGTTTTATTCTTTATTAATCAGTCTATTATTATTATTATTATTATTATTATTTTTACTGAAAAAAATATCCTTTATAATGGTAAACACTTTGAATGGTAACTGTAATTCAATTGTATATTTTTTCAGAAAGTGTTGTAGACTAAATGTCATTATAATTACCTTTCCAGTTTAATTACATGGCACAAGCACATCTAACTAGTTGAACCTCAGATATAATTAGGTGTCTATGTAATATAAGATACTAAAAATAAATAAATAAATAAAATACATAGTCTATGTTCTTTAATTAACTTCAATAACTATTTACAAAAATCTAAATAATGTCACACATAAAATAAGTTTGGTATATTTGTATCTGCTACATACCTGTTCAGAGCAAAGACACATTGTCACTGCTATAAACAAATCACCCTTAAAAAACAGTGTCTGTTTTTGAGTGCTGATCAGATTGTGTACTAACGTCACACTCCACAGTTCTGGGAAGCAGGTAGAGTCTCCACAGGAATGTAATGTGAAGCCTCTGAACAAAAACACCAGTCTGAATCAGCTGTATGGCAGTAACTGTTTATGGTCTCTAAATATATCAATGTCTGTATTGTGACATTGACATTCAATAAAACGGCTTTGCCCATAAATGCTGATAACATTATGATTAACCTTGCATATAGTGCGTTCATATAGACAAACACATACACAACCAGTGCCTTTTTTTTTTTGATGCAGTAACTCAAATATCTACTATGACTGTTTTCAACTGTCGTGGGGGAAGGTCATGTACCAAAGCAGCTTATGACTACTCTAACCTTGAGAGGAAATGTCTTCTAAAGGCTCAATATTTACCTGAAGCACCACCTAGTTCTTCTGTCTTCACAAATCCTCTTCAGCTACCTTTCTGTTCTTTAAAATCCGCTTCAACACTGCTGACATGATGTCAGGGACACTGGGTCTACTGTGTTTTGATCCCTAATTCAGTCTTTCTTTCCTGCAGGGCCTTAATCTTATTGGTGGAGCTGGGCTGGGGGGGGTGGGCCTACGTGACCAATGCTGGGTAAGACTTCAGGCTTAGGGTCATGTGCCGTCACTGCTGACTCCTGGGAAGGCAGCACAGGTCTAAAATTAGGGAGTGGGTGATAATTCGAGGGTCTCTGGGAACTGGTGTTAACGTCATGTCACAACATAAAGAATAGTTGTGAAGCTGCTTTATAGTAATGCAATTCTTCATACCTGCAAAAAGGCAACAGTGCATATGATATATTTATAATTTACAATATTTACAATACATTTTTGGAAATAATAACATTTCTGTCTACTCTTGTCATATATGCAATCTAAACAAGATACGTAAATCACTGGAAGAGTACAGCCTTAAATGTGTTTTGTCAACATTACTGCACTATAGCCAGGGGTTATTTAACCTTTAGTGAGCACATGCTGTTCTACATGGATTGTTGATAAAGTAAGGTTAAAGAGGTAAAGGCTCCAGTGTGCATTTTTTTTACTACCTCTGAAAGTTTGCTTAAATGACAAATATCATGCAGCTTCACTACTTTTTGTCAGAAATGCTAAAACAATATGCAGTTCTCAGTATAATAAACTATTAAATTGATCATTATTGCTGATGTTTCAAGCATTGTGAAGACAAAGCAATGTTAAATAAGGAGATCGGTCAGATTTATATCAATCAAAATGTGAATCAATACAATAGGAACTATAGTGTCTCTATTATTATTGACTAACAGTGACATCTAGTGGCTGCTAAGCAATCAGATATTTTACAAGACAGGAAATTGATGGCTCACTGCTTCAACGTTTTGCAGTCTTATCTCTGTTTATTTGCAACAGGATGACACTTTTATGAGCATTACACTGCAGCTCTGGTCACATACAAAGGGCTCTTTTTCTGCTCCGTCATGTTTGTATGGTCGGACTTGATTTGTCTGGCTGACTCGGAGATCTAGACGATGAGAACCCGAGCATGAATTATAAGCCTGAAAATTGCGTGATCCATCACAAAACGTTGTTTAGCAGAGCAGTACTCTGTAATAGTTGGTGTTTTCAGTAATGTTTCTTTCAGTGCTTACTGTGAAGCTCAAACTGGCATGAAATTAGATTAAAAACACTCGTATATGGAGGGCATTGGTTTTTCTTTTGCAATAATAAACATCTTTATTATTGTTTTCCCTTTCCATTTTTCAGTAATTTGTTTCACTTACTATAACAATGGTTTTACAAAAAATATGTATTTTTAAAGCCAACACTTGTCTCTTTTGAGAAGTTTGAAGTGTAAGTTATGTGTGTAGTTTGTCTTAACAGTCCATTTACAGTACATATTTAACACACTATTTTCACTGTGGTCAACCCAGTCAGTGTGTTTTCTTTTCACAGCGTCCTGTGGTGCACTCATCCCCACGTCCTGTCCACTTCAGCCGATTCTTCGCAAAGACAGTGTACGATTTGTCCATAAATGGCCTCACCCCAGGCCACATCATGAAGCGTCCCAACCAGCCGATGCCCACCGCACTGTACATGACAGAAAACGCTGGCACCCCGGAATGAACCTGCCACAGGAGGTTTCCAGAGACATAATGCAATACATAACTTTCACTTGAGGCATAAAATAGACAGAACTGCTATACAATGTTTTTGCACTCATAAATAAATTAAAGGAAAAAATTCTAAATAACTGTTACCTCCAGAATGTGAATTTACCTGATTTTTCTCATCAATCACATGCATTTTCTCCATGGCCATCTCATAGCTGATGTTGCTGTATTTTGCTCCATCGTAGTCTGGGAGGGATATATCAATAAAATCCACTTTCTCAGTCCGGTTTTTCTGCAGAAACTGGAGAAACCGGATCTCTACCACACATATTGGACAAACCCCATCGTATAGAACCTGGAAAAGACAACAAGAGGCTGCTTTTATTTTCATTTTAACAGATAAATTAGTTATTAAATGTGGAGTCTGATCTGGATTATATTTTCTCCATTAATAAATCCAATAAATACAAAACACAACAGCAACAAAGCTTAATTTCATTGTTCATTAACTTGTTAATTTTCTAAATTAATTGGATGCTTGTCAGTAAAATGCATGAAAATGATGAGAAATGCCAGTGTTTCACTGACATGCAAGCCAAGGAGGAATGAATAAACCAGATAAAGTTCACATTTTTTGCTGCTTAGATAATTATGTCCAACTCTTGACAAAAGTCTGATTAGTGGATTCATGGAAAAACACTTAAAGCATTTTATGTCATTTGTATGTCCATCTAGAACATTACAGTGTTTTTTCATCACGATTTCCAATAAAATATGCTGTTTGTCCAAAGATATAAAACACTGTAATGATAGTCACTATCACTTCTTAACATTTGTTTATCTGGTAAAGTGTTACAGCAAATATACCACCACCTTTTAAAATGTAATAAATGTTTTTTTTTTTAATCATATAATCGCTAAAATGTACAAAACGCCATCGCTTGAAGACAAAGCACAGATAATCAGGATGGAACTACCTCTCCTTTATTTCGAGCCAAGAAAAACAGATTAATTATCAAAACAATGAAGAACTGATTAATGTATTTATCATTTCAGCTCCAATTCATGCATCTATTTGATTGCAACACAGATATTTTTGAAAACAAATGTTCCAAAACACACCATAAAATATCTCCATAAATGTGGTTCATGACACACCTACATATAGTGTATATTTGCACAAACAGCCATACATAATTATTGGGAGCATTTACACAAATCCAACCCACAAAATCAATTTGTTTTTTTTTAATGCCAGATGTCGATTGTCTGATCTCTATAGGAGGTACATTCCAGACTTTGGGAGCAGTTTGGGTCCAGCTGTTCCCAGCAAGAACTGCTGAGCCATTCTGAGACCACGCTCAGGTTAACTGGACCTTCGACGATCGATTAAACATCTGGAGCCAGCGCAAGTCGAGGTTAGAAGTAAGTAATAATATATTTTACATAAATTCTAAAATGTAAAGTGCACTGATGTTAGAACAGGTGTGATGAAAAACTTTGATTCAACATTTAAGGCTTTAACGCTATAGACTCTACTCACTGTTTAAGTTAACACCGTTTCAGGGGTTGAATGTGTGTGTGTGTGTCTGTCAGATATTTCCCTACAGACCAAACTCTATTAACACTTTTTTTTAACATGAAGAAAGAAAATCACTAGAAATATGCAGTCCTCCAGTAAATAACTTTGCTCAAGGGCAGAAGACATAATGCATTTAGAAAAGAAATAGATTAAATTATGTAGCACATGGACAAAACTGAAAGGTCTAAATTATTTGATATTGCTAAAAATGGTGCTTCAGCTTAAATGGATGCAAATAACTGACTCACACATTATATATTTGAATGCAAAGGTGAAATGACTTTAAATTATGATGCTTACATGTAATGAACCGGCACCTCATATAAATAGATAAAACACAAGATATAATCATTTCACTGGTTTTAATTTAATCTGTTTTTATGCTACTTTACTTGAGTCAATTCAGCTTTTACTCATCACTTATTACTGATTAAATAGTAGCCCATACAATGCATTTTGAATAAAGTTTGTATGTCAACTAAGTATACTTGCACCTATTTATACTGTACAGCCTGTAACTACTCTCAACTATACTGTAATAGGTAAATGTATATTATACTAGACTATTCTCTACATTTTGATTTTTCTGTGTAAATAAGGTATTTTCTTACATTTAATTTATTGATATGGTAGTGGGCGAAAAAAAAATCTCAGAGTAAATTCAACATTATTATATCAAAGCAGACAAAACTGAAGAAAAATTGACTATAAAATCTTTATTTAAAAGTATGTAAGAGAATCAAACCTGACCCGATAAGGTGTAATATGTTTCACAAATGGTTTGCAGTAAAACTCATCTCTGACAGAAGCCAGAGTCTAATATAAACTACTAAATTGAAATTGCTGATTTGGACGGGGAATAATAGCACAAAAAGTTAAATTTGCTCTAATAATCATCTAGTTTTTTATGCTTGGCTCCAGATGAATTCCTTTTGGTATTGGGTGATATGGTTAAAAACTTCAATACTGATTTTTTTTTTTTTTTTATGTCTTTGCTTCATAATTTTAGCTCATTTCTTTCTGAACTGAAAAATTGCTAAAAAAAAAATAATAATAATAATAATGTTGCTTTATCAATCAAAAAACATTACTAACAAAACAGCTGCACTTGCAGGGATGTCATTCTGCAATAATTGTTGTCAAAATGTTCTGGGCAGTGGCTGAACATGCATGGTGAATATGGCAAAACAAATAGGCAAGTAACAAGTTAATGGATTTTTGTTGATTAACATTTCTAAAGGAAGCAATAATCTCACACTTAACCCTCATGGATGTAACTGTTTCGTTATTTTTTTACTTGTACTTATCTTTGACTAGGATGATCAGATTAATGGTTAGTTAATCTAGTTTCTAATGAATTCAGAAATACTTTTTTGGCGCTTTCCTGCTGGAAACAATCATTATTATATCAGCTTTTAAAAATCTACTACTACAACACCTATGCACCAATACCTATGACTAACTACAAACTGCAAGAATTCTGAAGTACAAAAAAAAAAAAAAAAAAAAAACAGCAGCGTACTCATATGGATCAGAGTATTCAGTGAAGTCTGTTGACCTTTTTTAGGTACTCGAAGGTGATTCACTTCATCCAGGAGCCTCCAGTGGGTGGTGGTAGTAGTAGTAGTAGTAGTAGGTATCAACTTCTTATCCTTTGTGGAATTGTTGACACTAACGAGACCCCACATAATGCAAACCAATGATGCAGTCCTAAGTCCACCCATCCTCAAAGTCACTCACGTGATGCTCAGTGACCATGGGGGTAGTAACCCACAGGTGACCCTGCAGGTGTCAACAACCCCACAGTGGATGAATAGTACTGCATCTGGGGAAAACTGGATGAGGTGGCTTTTGGAGTAGATACAGTTAATACCGTTCAGATGAATGATAACTCAGGTTACAGCACATGAAACACCTAAAACAACCAGAGGAAGTGTGAGAGTGATTGTCTTCTGCTGTGGATGTCCTGTAGTTAATGCTTACCTTGACAGATGCAGGCTCAGTTTGGGATGAAGTGGAGGTCTTATGTCTACACAGGGCAGGTCGACACACAGGTCTCACCGACAAACCCGAGTTCAAACATAGTCTCACTCTGGAAAACATCTGGGAATATACAGATCGAATCGTATCTATGAAACAGCCAGATCTGAGGCACCTAACCGTGTCCCTTCACACAAAGTCAGTGTAGCCAACAGTGGCTAACGCCACATGCTAACACCCGTGTGTTACACAAGCCGTTAAGTAACAAACACAAAGGTCAAACGCATAATAAAACTTTTAATAGGAACCTAAAATGTCAGCGTCACCTGTCACAAAAAACCCGAATAGAGATAATTTTAATAAAAGTCTGTCATTAAATTGCAAATCCCAATTCAACTAAACACGAGTGAAGGGGGCGTGTCCAGCGTAATGCGTGTCAAAGAGGCTCTGGAGCTGCAGACATCCCACTCTGCTGCTAAACTGAAGAATCAAAACGGGATCGCGTTGTCAATGGAGTTTGGGAGGGCGTTCAAAGGTAATAGGTACACTTCTCGAGCAAAAACAGTTGTAATATTTAGGTCCATAGATATATTAATTTTTCGCCAAGCTCTTGTGTGGGACATGGGAGAATCGGACCAGTGTTGACACTCTTTTCCACCACATCCCAAAGATCCTTAATAGCGTACAGATCTGGACTTTGGTAGTTAATCCAAGTCATTAGCCTCACAGCATAATTGCGTAAGTTTTCCAGAGTTTGTCAGAACACATTTTAGCAAATACATACGTTTTATTTAAACTGTAACAATACGTTTTACCAGATGTGGGAAAAATGTACAAAAAACTAAAAGAATAAAAGGGACTTAGACAAATGGTGCAAAGAATTGACCATTAAACGTTTTGATCTTGCCTACCCAAAGTTGTATTCCTTGCTTAAATTCAGCATAGACATCATTTCAGCTTGCTATCTCTGGCTTTCAAATGTGAAATGATATAAAATATAAAATTATATCAATCAAAACGCTGTATAGTACAAGTGAGAACATGACTTGAGACAAATGTACTACAGTTTATTCATTTCTTCCTGTGAACATGGTACAGCCTCAATAATAAAAAATAAAACCTGCTGCTTTTCATTTCAGAAGGCAAGGCTTGTGTCTGCCTTAGATTTATTGATTATATATCATGTTCTAAAGTTGTTTTACTTGTCCAACTTTAATCAAGTGGTTTTACTTGTCTAACCAAAGTCTCACTCAGGTGCGGTGTGAGCTCATACTCACACTGTCTATTTAATGACAGAGGTTATCATTGACTATAATATTTATTTTGTCAGTAGTGGTTTGTTACACAGGTAAACATGCACCACACAGCAAAAATTGTCTTCAATCCATAACTAGCCTAGATCATCATGCGTCGCATGCTAGGGGTGGTGGGCTTGCCATGTTGGGTGTGCAGGGAGGTTAAATACCTTGCTCAAGGGCACATCAGCCAACAGTTTTCTGCTAGTCCAGGTAATTGACCCAGTGACCCTTCAGTCACAAACCGACTCCCCAGATGACTATTCAGCCATCTAGGCCATGGCTGCTCCCAATTGTACTGGTGGCCCACTCTTGGTAGCACCAGCTTCATTGCCTGCAAGCCATTGAATTTCCTCTGAGTAATTGGTAATTGGGCAGGAAAGAGTTGGAACCAGCGGAGCGGTTCTTTGGGGATGATGAGTCGCTGAAGCAGATCCCTCCAGTCAGACTAACTAATTAACTGTGGGGTCACCATGTTTTCTACCTGGCTGGATGTTGGTGCTGTAGACCCTAGATAACATATGAAATCGTTGTGGTGTACCTGGATATCCTTGTATGAGGATGGATGCAAATGCACAGTCGTAAGGGTGATCACAGATAATCACATGGACTGTGAATATCTGCCATGGGACATTGTTTGATAGCCTTATGCATGGAGTCACACCCCATTTGGGTGTGTCCTGCAACTGGAAACTTGAGTTCTACACTGACACCATGCATTACTGCCAGATCTTGGTGTGTGTGTTTGTAATGGTGTGACACAGATTTTAATACTAGCTGCGGCCATCACACTTGGTTTGGGCAGATCATGTCCACAGGTAACCATGATCCGATGGTTCTAGGCCCAATGCCAAGGGTTAAATGGAACACATTCTTCCACAAAAGTCATTTATGTCTATCTGTTATCTGCAAGTGGTGTGATAGAGACTTTGTTTTCCTTGATGCAAGACACCCTTCTTTCTGCTTTTTTGGCACGTGCAGGTGAAAGGTAAGTAAAACAGCCACTCAAAATACACTAAATGTAGAGCTGAACTGACACCCATGAAGATCCATTCTTTCTTCAGTACTCAGCTCACTCACTTCACTCCATTGTTTCTTTGACTTTAGCTGTACTGTGATGTGCAGGGCGGTCCTATGGCTTTGGCTGCCCCTCCTGTCCTGCTGCATTCTTCTAACTTTCCTGTTCAAGACATTTCTCTTTCATCACCTGTCACTTCCACATGTGTGACTTTGTACTCTCCTGGTGTTTAATAGGCTGTTTCTGTCTCACTGTGTTGAACCCAGTCTCTATCACTATCTCTGTGGTCATCTGGCTCAGGTCTATTATCCAAGTTAGACTCATGGTCACTTTCTGACCATCAGCCTGAGGAATCTTTGCTTTGTCCAATATTTTAACTGATGGTTGTTTTACAAATGAGTACTGCATCAATTCAGGTTAAAGAACTTGTTGCAGCTGAAAGACATTAATCACTACTGTAATTATTCAATAGAAGGATCTTGACTATTTGCTCAGTGACTTTTATTCATTTATTGTTTTCTGGCCAAGTTGTGTATGTAGTGTTCATTTGTGGAAGATCTGTTCAGAGTTCAAAATATGTTCTAAAACACTCCACTAATTAATTGTGTTTTATATTAATGTTCCATTTTTACTGTTTTGTAGTTATCATACATAACTGATCTTATTACTTAAGATCATCAGATATTTGTTCTGTCACTGTCTTTGTGAGAAAAAAAAAATCCCTAAATTATCAGCTTTTCATGAGCTCATAGAAACAGCCTTCTTTTCATCTTGTAATAATGCATTTACCTGATAATCTAGTTTTTAAAGATGTTATTAAATTTATGGATGATTAGAATATAATCTATTTGCAAGGGAAGACTTCATCTATCATAAACAAAAATCTACACGTTTGATGATGTGAGGTTTTCACTGGGCTGGAAGAAGATGAATGACTCCAATCTGAAAGGTGACTACACCTGTCAGATGACACATTTACCTCTGAGATGATGTAGCAGCATATAAACCTGTTTAAAATGGAAATACTATAGTGAAGAACACCTTTGTGAATTTTCTGTCTTAAAGTACAGCAACAAATGTTATGTTGAGATCCATATAAATTTTAGGAATAGCATTTTTCCATTGGATATTTGATTTAAAAAAAAAAAAAGACATTTTAATAAGATGGGCTCCTGTTTTTGCTGGAATAATATTCTAATTAAAATGATGATTACATTTTACCACAAAAACAGCATTGTGCTTTCCTGAGACAACAGTCATCATCTCAGTTTAAGAAAACATTGCTGGTCAGTTCCAGGTCTCGTCAGGTAAAAGAATGTCATTTATGTTTGTGCAGTGTTCTCTCCTGCTGCGCCTATTATGTAATTTTCACTACAATAGCTCTGTCATATTTGTCATATATTGTCACATTCTAAAAGCAAACCTATTGTAATGGATTTTCTTTTGAAAGCCAAGCCTTTCTCCTGTTTTCCTCTCTCAGAATGCTAACTCACCAGATGTACAGGTGTATTCACAAAGGGTTCAGGTCTGAAACGTGAAACTTTAAGAAACATTTCTAAAGTTTTATTGGACAGGCATGTAGACAGGGGTTGAATTGTATGTCTACTCCTTGAAATTTGTCCTAAAATTGCTTTCCCCGGCCAGGGCTTTGGTGTGTATGACGGTCTATTTACCATGTGAGCACACGTGATCAGATCAAAGACCTTACAACAGGGTCTCTCTGAGGGAAACGGTCACAGAGTGGCACAACAACAACCAGTTCATAGCCGGGTCAATACAGATTTAAGGACTGAGCAGAGGTGAGCTGCAAGTATGTCGACTGTTGTTACTAGAACGTGGAATATGCGGTCTTTACTTTGAAAATGTGTAATTGTTTATGCTCTGTTCATTTCTTCTTCTACTTGCTCCCACCATCCAGGAGGTGAATTGAATATGCCCCCTGGAGCAACAACCAATCTGGGGTACACCCCACCCGATGGAGGCTGGGGCTGGGCTGTCGTTTTTGCTGCTTTCATCTCCATAGGATTCTCTTATGCTTTTCCCAAGTCCCTCACCATCTACTTTAAGGAAATCCAGGAATATTTTTCTGTTTCCTACAGTGAGATTGCTTGGGTGTCTTCAGTCATGCTTGCTTCTATGTATGCAGGAGGTCAGTGGTTGTCACAACGACTAGATTTGTGAACGCTTTTTTAACAAATTAACACCGTCTCACACCTTTTAAGTGTTGATGATATTGATGCTTGGTAAATACCCATGTTTCTCTCTGCTCTGTAGGGCCTGTGAGCAGTATACTTGTCAACCGCTATGGCAGCAGACCTGTGGTTATGGTTGGTGGGGTTATGGTTGGAACTGCTATGGTGCTTGCTTCTTTTGGCACCAGCATCATGCATCTTTACCTTTGTATTGGACTAATCGGAGGTACATTCTGTTGTTTTGTGTTTCACATAACTGATCACCTAAGTTCTTCCTCCTCAATGCATCATTGCAGCCACTCTGAGAGTTTTTTTTTTTTTTTTTCCATGTTCTGCTGTTCTTTGTAATGTTTGCTTTACTCTCCCTTGTTGTAACTGGCTGAAACAAGGGGTTACAATCCGATAAAGTGCAGAACCAGCTTACTATGATCATTACAAAGTTACCATGTGCTATTGAATGTCACTGTCCACTGTATCTATAAAAACATGCTTGTTTAACAGTGATTTAACACTGAATGAGTGCTCAATTTAGCAATTCTACAAATACAGGAAGTCAGGCTCAGATATTCACATTTCCAACAGTGAGCAAACAAAGCTCTTAGACTTTAAACCTAATATCTGATCTCCATGAAACACAACCTACAGGGATCCCTGACATCCAATTTACTGAGACTGACATTGGAGAGTCTCCTTTTCCAGTTCTGCAAATTTATTTTCATATTACCATGTGAATATATTTGAAAAGGCTTAGTTCGGTTTTAAGTGTTTATAGCCTACATGTAGTCAAAGCAGGATTTTGTATTTTCATTGTTAAATATGATCATAATAAAGTTCAGGTCAGTTTTCAAAAATGATGATAATAAATACCAAATTAATATATATATATATAAAGATTGAAGGACAATGTCTTCCTGAGTTGAATAAATCATTTGCTTACTTGTGGTTTAAAATGATTATTTATGGTATGGTGTGGTATTTATGGTATATGATACATATTTCATAAATCAGGAGATAGAACATTTGAAAGCATCTACTGCAAGCATTTTAGATATGAACAAAATGAACCCTAAAAACAGAATAAACATGTGTATTGCACTTTAATGCATGTATACAGTGTACAATATTAGAAGTTACTGCGTGGTAGAACACAGCTATTTATGGTTTACTAATGCACTTTTTTTCTTTTTTAAAAAAAATTCCAACAGGTTTTGGTCTGGCCTTCAATCTGCAGCCGGCTCTGACAATCATAGGTACTTACTTCCATGTGAAAAGGCCGATGGCAAATGGACTCGCTATGACAGGAAGTCCAGTCATTCTGTCAACTCTAGCTCCTCTTAATCAGTTTCTGTTTGACTGTTTTGGCTGGAGAGGAAGCTTTCTCATTCTGGGTTCGATCTGTCTGAACTGCTGCGTAGCTGGTTCTTTGATGAGACCGGTCACCAAAATGGTCCCACCCAAACCGAGCCTTGGACCTCCTGACTGTAATGGGGCCGCCGCTGAGGAGGCCACCAGGATCCAGTCAGAAAACATCCAAACTGAAGAAGCCAAAAATGAAAGCAAGAGTCAGAGCTGTGCAGAAAGATTTATAGATTTCTCACTTTTCAGACACAGAGGCTTCCTCATTTATCTTGTTTGTAATGTGGTTCTGTTTTTTGGCTTTTTTGCACCTGTTGTTTTTCTGGCCCCATATGCCAAACACCAAGGGATTGATGAATACTCTGCAGCTTTGTTGCTCACTATTTTTGCATTAGTTGATATGTTTATCAGACCATTGACAGGCTTCTTAGGCAACACCAAACTAGTAAGGCCAAAAATTCAGTATTTTTTCAGTTTTGCAGTTTCATACAATGGGATATGTCACCTTTTATGTCCACTTCTGCCTGGATATGCGGGCTTGGTTGGTTACGCGGTCATCATGGGTTTGGGTTTTGGCATGGTGTCTGCTCTGCTCTTTGAAGTTCTGATGGACCTTGTTGGAGCTCATCGCTTCTCCAGTGCAGTTGGACTTGTGACCATTATAGAATGCGGACCTGTTCTTCTTGGACCTCCAATTTCAGGTGCGTTGCACTTAAACGTCAAGTTTTATTTCAATCTGTATCTGTCTTATAACAACATGTCTAAAGTAAAACTCGCTAAGGGACCAATTAATTATTCATGGACAGGGGCAGATCTGGGGGGGGGGGGGATTGCAGGGGGGTGCACTACTAGGCCCCC
>JAPSES010000236.1:669771-685828 GCA_029822895.1 Maxillicosta whitleyi
CACCCCCCCCCCCCCCCCCTGGAATTTACCGCGAGCCGCCCCTGATGGACAATGTGTAAACAAAATATGTGTTTTTTACTTTATTTCAGGAGCTCTGGTTGATGCTTTCGGGGACTACAAATACATGTACTATGCATGTGGTGTGTTTATGCTGGTGCCTGGTATATTTTTATTTGTCTTGCATTATTTCAACTACAAGAAACTTGAGGAGGAGCAGAGGCAGAGTGTGGCTGTGGAAATGAGGACTTCTGAAGAGGCAGTACAACTAAATATGAGTCAGAGCGATAAATCAACAAATCAAGCACATGGATGAACATTTTACTGCAGAACATTGACATTTTTGGTAATTATTGATCAAAGTTATTTTGTTTCTTGAATGTGGGTTTTGGACTTTATGGACTTTGGTTACATTTTGTAGTTTATGTCTATAGATCAACTTTTACTGTATTAATTTCTATTTTGTGTATTGCTTTTACATTGTAAAACATGAAGTAATTGTTGCTTTATGGCTGTTTGAACAGAAGCAATCCCGGAATATCCATGTCCCTTAATTTTTAATAATAAAAAAAAAATTACTCTCTTTTTCACCTGCTGAATTCATAGTCATAATCATAATCAGGAGGGACCTGGAGAAAATAATGCGTCAAAACCGAGCAACATCCAACCCTTCTGTTCAGTATATACCTACCACTAGATGGCAGTGTAATCTTTGACGTGAGGGCACAAAATGCAGCACATCTCTTCGATTAAACTGCAATTAATCAACAGGCATCATGGTCAGTGTTTTATAAAGCATCATTTTCCAAAGTCTGGTTCTGGACCCACTGCTCCATGACAGAATTAATGTGTTCTGACAGGGGCTTGAAATGTGTTAAACAGTTTTCATATTGTCTTATAATATCCTTTCTTTAATCCACTTATGCACCACATGAATTGAACTACTGATGTTAGAGAAAAGTAATTTATTTACTGCCTAACCTGGGCAATAACATGTGGTTCTAGTGTCACCAGAAGGTTGAAACATTTTGTCATTGCTGCATCACTTACGACATAAAAATTCAGAATAGATTTGTGTAAATGCTTTAGACACGAACCCTTAAATAAGGCTGTTGAACCATGAAGACAAGTTTAAAAAGTCTAAAATATTTTATATACCCTGACTACCTTGAAAAGTATGTTTTTTTTCCCCTTCTTTATAAAATATAATACCATTACATTTCTCATTGCTTCAGGATGTACTTTCAAATGTTTCAGGATTGTGGAGTGTATGTATAGTTTTAATCAGTATATTTACAGCTATACCCCATCAGCTACGATCAAAGATTGTGACTTGTCTATACTATTTACGGGGAGAATACTTGACAGCAGATCAAATATGTGATGTCAGATACACCCAGCAAAGACAGAGAAACTGACCGGTGATCTCATGCCTGGTCACATAATCTCTAACACAATGTTTGATTACAGCCCCAGTGCACCAGAGCCTTGAGCATCTGCAGCACAAGATATATGAGGCAGCCATTCAGGAAAAACAATGCCATTATTAGAGATGTATGCTTAAATGATCCATCCTTATCATGTCCCTGCAAGGTGCATATTGACTTCCTTTTGCAGACAGACTAAAATTGCTCATGTGAGCAAATCAATACACTTATTTCTAACCTTAGATAACATTATGTGAAAGTCAGACATATATTGTAAGTGCATGCCTTATGGGTGGGGGTCGGATTTTCAATTAACTCAAGAACAAGGGGAACACATTGTAAAAGCCAGCCATTAAAATTACAGGTACCAAGTATGCACATATTTAGAAACATGCAGTATAGCTACTGTAGAGAAGTTAATGAGTGGACACCAAGTGAGATAGTAAAGACCTTCAATTAGCAGCAGCACCACAGGCTCTGTATCATGTTTCTGATGGAACATCTTGAGCATAATCACTGTGATGAACTGTGACTGATGTTAGTAAATCTGACTTTAATTGGAGATGAGAAGATTGACTCCACAAGGATCTAAGTCCAATCCTTCTGCTACTGTGGTGAGACATGATGTTTTTTACCCATGCTGCTGATTTTGCACCCCAAGTTCTGTTTTTACCACACGGTAGGGAAGTCTGTAAAAACGGGAGTGATACTGTCTATTTAATCCAGCATGTTTGTAATAATCTCTGCTAATCTTCTTTACCCACAGCAGCAGAACTAATCTGTCTTCACAATGTTTACACTTGGAGGGAGGGCAACATCATGTGAATACCAGAGACTTAAGAGTTTATTCATCAGCCCTGTGGATGGAGCTATTAATGACACATCGTTGGTCTAAAGTAAACAATGATAGTCACAGCAGTTAACTCAAACACATGGGGCATGTTGACATGTCCGAGCAGTCAGAGGAATTGCCACATACACAGAAAAACCTTCTCCAGACTGGAGACATCATGTCCTGCAGTGTGTCTTAACTGATCATCGTCAGGCTTCACTGTGATCACTTGGACAGAACAAGGCTCAGCATAGTCTAGTCTGAAACGTGTGAAAACAAGTAACATAAGATTGATCACAGTCTCTGTTGATATTTCAGTAACATCATCAGCATTGAGCTGATATATTGGAAGATTTGACTTGCAACTACACAATCAGCATGAATGAGTTTGGATGTGTCGTGGTAAGGACAAATTTTGCATTTTAATTCACCCTGCATCATCACTGGAGGGTAACTTGCATCAGATGAAAGATAGTTCTTTTGTTTGCTTTGTTTTTAAACCTTTTAACTGATTATGCTTGTTAATGGTGAGCCATAAAGTGTGGAATTGTCCACTGACCTACACTTTTATAGAGGGGTTTTTATACAATGGTTTTTCAAAAGAAACAGAATGAATAGATACTAAAAGTGCATCACAAATACATTTGCATCTTTGCAGTTTTTTGGATGCTAATGTCCTCATGAAGCCAAGATAATTTGGTTTTACAGACACTCGCCCATTCACGCTGTGCTGTTGTTGCCGCTGTTGCTGTTGTTGCTGTTGCTGGACGTCAGACTTCATTGTGGACAAATGGGACATAACAGCCCCTTCTGAGAACCGACATTTTTAAATCCAGACAAAAGAGAAACTTAAACCCCTAAACTACTCAATCATGACTAATGCTTGTAAAAGAAATTGAGTAGCAAAGCAAAATGACTTAATGAGATTATGTTAACCATAATTAACAATCTGTGAAATACATTTCCCAAAATTGAGAACAGTATGTCTGCCATGGAGTTTAAGAATGTGTGAATTATCATCCAAACACACATTTACCCTACTTTTCAGAGTTGACAATGCAGAGCCCCTGACCAATATCCTTAATCTGCCACTCAAAATACATTTAGCCTTTGTGAGAACAAATGTGTGCTTCCGAAACACAGCTTGTGGAGACACTCTGCTGCCTATTAAAACCATTGTTCCTCTTTATCTGGTGAACACAGACAACCACTAAAGCTCGCATGTCTGGGGACGGTGGTGCTGTTGTGTGCATATTACAGGAAGAATACAAGGATTGTCTTATGGATTATAATCTATCTTTGAATACCACACTGAATAATGTTGCTATATAAACAAATTTGATGGTAGAGTGAAAAAAACTCAATGATGTAAACTATCCACACTGTAGCATCTACAGACATATTGTGCACACACTGACTCAGATGTAATCTGTGGCGTGTGGCTGATAAAAAGTAAGTGGGACGTGTTATCAGTCTATCAGGGCAGCACACTTGAGTGACCAATTCAACCCTAGAGATAACATTGTAAGATTCTATTTAATTCTTCAGTCTTGATTTGGAAAATTATATTGAATCTAAGATAGTTCCCTATCCCTATCTGCAGACGCCTGAGATTGGCATTCTGGCGTCATGTCCACAGGGATCAAAACCCAGACCTGTGCCGAGACTGAGCGCATTGACGGAGAGACTGGGCATGGAAAAGTGAGAAAAGCAGAAATAATTATAAGAGCAACTGAGGCGTATCGGCTTGCCCTTGCCTCAAAATGAAAAGCAGGATGAAACACGATGGCACAAATCAACTGCAAACCCATATACAGTACCTGATTCACTCCTAACATCTGTGTAATTACACATCAGGAGCTCCGTAATAGGATTCTCTTAGTTAATTGTGTCATGTACACATTTCTGGCCAAGACTGCATAATTATGGTTATTATTACCCTGAACCAAAACCGTTTACGCTCAGAGATGATGGTAAGTTTCTTGTGGAATGTGGGAAGCATTAATGGCAACCTTATTTTGATACCCAGAGTGCACTTTGGTATTTTATTGTCACTTGTCTCCACTGAAAGGGTTTTGAGAACACTAGTCCTTGTAATCACGAATGAGAGCCACAGTTGTTGAAGTGAGTCGATGTCCTCAGAGGTTCTTTGTGTTTCAAGGGCAGCGTCTTCTGAATCCGACTCTGACATGATGAGGTTGTTGACTGTCACAGTTGCCTTGCTAAGCCACCCAAACGTGTGTGATTAAATTCCCATTCTTTCCCTAAAGAGAAGTGGGGCCATTTAGAAACCTATAAACCACATGGACAAGTCAATAAAGTGTCTTTAAAGAAGCCCCTATAGGTTTTTCACAACAGGAAATGACAAAACAAACAGGATGTCTTTGTGTTAGTGCACACACTATGGATGAACACAATGGGTTTTTTAGATTTCTGGCATTTGAGTAACAGTTTTACAAAGGAGCTGTCAATAGGTGCACAGGTGCAAGAACGTCATTCAAAACCCAATTTTCGGGTTTGTAGGCTTCATCAGTTTTCTTTGCTCACTTTAAAAAACACTTTCAAAGACCAGTAAAATAAATCCAACTAAAAGAGAACCTTTGGAGCAAGAGGGTTTTACTTATCTGATGTCACTGTGCTAAGTATGGGAGATAGTGAACACAATACCATTTAGGAGAAACACAGAGCAGTATCGGCATGGAAACAAAACAATGCAGTACCGAAAATAAGAGTAAAAAATGTACTTAAGCCACTTAAAAATGGTCCATAAAAAACCAAAACAAAAAACAGCTCTGTCCAGTTTAGTGCTCTAGTGCTATGGTCAGAATTTACTCACTGGAATTTCATTTGCTTCTGCATTTTCTCAATGGTGTACTCCTGCACATAACTGCACAATGCTGCTTACACAGCAGATTAGGGTGAGTATTATATATATGTATGTGTACTGCATGTGTATATAATTACACTGTTCCCCATTCAGCTGGAATAATTCTGTTTTCAGTCACATTCCTCTTTTTATTCCTGTTTATACACATGAGTAATCACCTTCAACAAGGTGCAATATTTGCATACTCAGTCTTAGCTCTGTCAAGAATAAATCACACAATCATTTCACGAGAAGAACTAAAACATATTTTATTCAAGCTTTATGAGCAATAGTGTATAACATTGCAATCATTTACACTGATGAGTTATAATGTTCTGTAAGCTAAATCACAGGCAGCGCTAATTTGATGAGTTAATCATGGCATCCTGTGAATTCAGATGTAGAGTATTCATCAAAATGCAAATTCACCACTGTTGCTATAGTTGTTGCGCATGTTTGAACAATTATATGAGTTTTACAGATAGAGTTATTATCATCATTATTATTAGTGTGGACTATCCTTAAAAAGGGCTATTGATGTATGTATGTATGTATGTATGTATGGAAGTGAAGATATTCTAAATTTGGTGTACGCTAAAACTGATATTGGACTTTTTGCACTTGTACCTATGAGGTCATTACAATGTGTCCCTGTCTTTGCTGGTTACTCAAAAAGTAGAGCTCATTTTAATAATAATAATAATAATAATAATAATAATAATAATAATAATACATTGAACTTCTATAGCATTTTTTTGGACACTTAAAGGCGCTTCACATTGAAATAAAACAAAGAGAACAGAAAAACAACTAAAACAATTACAATTAAGCAAAAGCCAGTTTAAAGAGATGAGTTTAGAAGTGTTTTGAAGTTTTCTAGTGAGTCAGAGTTCCTAATGGGTTGTGGCAGTGAGTTCCAGAGGGAGTTGGCAGCAGCAGCAAAGGCTCGGTCCCCCAAGGTTCGGTGCTTAGTGCGGATGATAGGTGTAAGGAGGTTGGTGTCGGCTGAGCAGAGGCGGTGGGTGGGACGGTGTTGTTGCAGGAGGTCAGTGAGGTGGTGGTGGTGGTGGGGGGGGGGCAGGTTATAGAGGGACTTATACTTACCTTACTTTCGACATGAAAATCTTCAAGGTAGGACCCTAAAAACGAGGTTCTCCTCACTAGTGAGAGATGGAGCACGTTTTGATTGTGACTTTCTTGAAACTGAAAGTGGTTTTGCTCTAACCCCTCCAACCCCAATAGCAGATCTCGAACACAATCAAACAAAAATAAAGTACACTGTCACATCATTTTGAAATGTGCAATATAGATAACTATTCTTTGACCTGTTCAGTTTGGAGCACAGATGACGGTACAGATGCTGAAATCACATGCTCTCCATAAAAACATGAATCAGAATCATGGGAGGATGCTTTAAAGGTCACAGTCTTGATTTATTACATGCTTCTTTAGTGTATTCACAACATAGTGGAATTATACAACATGGTGGGTATGGTCTACGGGGGTGAGGGTCTTCCAGCCCTGACTGACTGGCTGTCTTGTCTTTTATGAGTCTGCTCCATGAAAACAGAGGTCCTGGCCCTCAGCTTCTGCATGCATTTGGGTCTGAACTGACTGTAGTTAACTATAGGCAATAAAATCTCATTCTTTCCCACTTCAAAAAAAAAAAAAAAAAATACATGGAGTTCTCTGCTACATATTAACATATTACAAATGTCAAAAACAACAAAATCAATACTCCATAAAATGAACATTTAATAACTTAGATGTACTACGTATATGACGTCTTGAGGTTTGAGGCTCCTTCTTCATCAACTGGATGAAATGACATTTCAGCTTAATTGACCGTCAATGAATTATTCAGTGAAGGTGTTGTAAAAAAAAAAAAAAAAAAAAAAAAGAACATTGATTTACCAATTTATTTACATTTCAACATATTCAATATATTTCATAATTATATTTTATTAAAACTAGCACCAACAGTGTGACTGAAGCAAATTCGCCTGTTGATTCAGATCAATTAAAATCTTCAGTTAAAATGCTCTTTCTTATAAAATACTAAAAAAAATGAAGGTTTCTGTTGCTGTGTATCATTTTATTATTCATTCAAGTGAAACTATCAAAATAGGTTCAGGAAATCAGTTTTTGTTAATGTGAAGCTTTGCCATTAAATTGTTTCAGAAATGGTAACTTAGCAACTAAATTTCCCACCTATTTACATTTTACATACAGTTCAGCATTTAATGAGTTATGTTCAAACAGGGTGTTACTGCCAAAATAAATATTCTATCTTTCTGATTTTTATTGTTTGTTTTTATTATTTATTTTCATCACATTAGCCTTTGTTAAATATATATTAGAAATTTATTTTTTCTGCTGTTCTGCCTATCTTGTCAGCTTTAGCTCATGTCTGTGTCTAAAACAAAAACAGATTCAACATCACATTAACAATTCTTATTCTTTTCTAAGTTCACTCAGTCAATGCAGTTATTTCTGTCATTCAAGTCAAAACAATTCTTTATCAGACGTAAAGCGTTCAACGGTGCATTTGTAGCAGGGCAACATGTAGGCTTCATTGAACCCTGCAGTAAGAATAAACATAAGCAGAAAAACCCATTTTAATTATTTTGATATAGATACCTGGAACCACTTTCTCTTGAATCCATTTTTACTCACAGAGAAGAATTCACTTTGTCACCTGAGGCAAGTAATGAGAAACAATAACAAGCAATATAACACAAAAACAAAAATTCATCAGAATGTATCACTGATCCCACAGCTTTAAATGTGTCAGACTTGTTTTTACTTCAAAATGAATGGGGTGAGAATCACAAATTCACAGTCTATTGTGTACATAACATGCTTTAAAGGTCACTTCTCACAGCATGTGTTGGCAACAAAAGGTCTGAAACCTAAATTAAGAAACCAGGCTATAGTAATCAATTCATAATTTTCAGAAATATGAGAAAACATGTTGGAGGCTGACAGCTTTAAATTAAAGCTTGCTCTGTACTAGAATCAAACAACTAATGCGCCAGAAAAAAAATAAACAAAACATTCACAAAAGACCGAAATTAACCTCATCATGCCAGAGTGAAGAGCATGATTGCAAGCGCAGGCAGCATTATACAATACCCTGTTTCAAAAAGCAGGCCTCTCAGCTGTCTAAATAGGATGATTGCTGCTGGTCTGAAGAGTCCTTCAGAGAGAGGAGCTGTGGAGGAAACAGACAGAGAAAAAGAGGTGGCACATGTGGGAGAGGTGCCAAATAAAACATCACTGATTAACTTGTTTAATACAGTGCAGTGAATCTGCTGTGTGTTTGCACTCATACTATAAACATACAGATACAGTTTGTGTGCATGCAAATAGTGCAGCTGGCAGTTTTATTGGCATATTCCATAAAGAAAAATGAAAGACATCCTTCGTCTGAGCTTTGATGCTGTTTTTTTCTTCTCCTTTCTTTGAACAGCTACCGCGTTCACAGCCGGGTGAAGGACAGAGTCAGAGGAGGGCATCCTTTGTTGCAAGACACCGATCCTTATTATCCTTTAACAACATGATGATCTAATTATCTCATCATGTGACTGCTGAGTATGAACTAATAGGCGCCGTTTATTACTTAAAAGAAGGGGATATTAATTGAAGCAGACTCCCAGAATTAATCAGCGGTTCTGGTGATTATTATAAAGTGACGCATTATTTTAGCACAGTTCACTAAAGCTTCATATTCTTCTTTTCATCATTTGTAACCATATAATAGTGGATGGCTCCAATGAGTATCATTTGTCACAGTCTAACAGTGGTTATCAAATTTCAGCGTATTATTTCCATTTGTCTCATTTTAAGGCCTTAATTAAAGTATTAATTAATTTAACTTTTCTCAGGCTAGGTTCACCTGCATTATGAAAATGAAGACCCATTCTTGCCCCTTGTGTCTGATCACTGAGAGCCTCTTACTGTGGATTTGCATGCTCATTACAACCCACGTCCATTCTGTCTCAAGCCATTGTCTCTGTCTCGTCAACCACTGTGTGAACCCCAGCGCTGAACATGTGTAATCCAGTTCATGGTAATTTGATTAACCATTGTTTTTATAAGTTGGAATGAATGAGACATCTGTGCTCATGAATGCGTTTTTATTTGTACTGACGCTATTTATATTACAAGGGTCAAATTTGTTGATGTAAGGCCATTTTGACATAACTTCTATTTAACAAGTGAAGGTCCTCATAAAAAAGCGTGTAAAATACAGTCCAGCGACCAACACGAGATACTCTCATCTACAGTATACTGTATGTTGTTTTCTGCTTTTGAGTTATGGCAATAGCACACAATGGATGATAGGACCATAGACTTATCAATAATGCATAAGATAGTAAGAGAAATGACAGGCACTCTGCTGGTAGGTTCTCTCCAGAAGCAAGCCATAAATTTGCAGGGCAATAATAATGACTCTTCTCAGGGAAATAAAGGCCACCCTCTGCTCCCCATAGTCATAAACCTGACTCACTCTTCCATTGGTTGGAAGAAAAATGCTTCCTCTCCCACCACACAGGAGTCATACACAGGAGGTACTTCAACCAGCCAACTTGATATGCAATCATCTCTCTTTACAGAGGAAAGAATACAATTTCAGTTTTTATATTAGCTATTTTGCTATTATGCCTGTGGAGGTGGGGAGAAATAGTGAACACAGTAATGGAGTGAAGTTCACTTGAACAGCTCGGGAAAATATTCAAAAAAGATTTCCAATAATTCTTTTACCTCAACCATTTTCTAATCCTGTTGTGCAGCCCGCTGTGTAGCAATGACACATCACGGGGCTTTCTATTTTACCATTTACTTAAAAACACATTTTAAATACAGTTTTGCTCTTGTTCATATTTAACTAGAAAAACTGCACCCGCCCCCACCAGGAGGGATGTCCTTTACATCTGCAGCCGAACCATCTTAATAGCTCTTTTTATTTTTGACCATCCAGCCAACAGAAATTGCAACATAAATTACATTATCACCGACAGAAAGGTTTGAGGTGACCTCTGCCAGTGAGGTTCCTCCAGCTATTCAAGTCATATTCAGTCAGCACTGGCCCAGAACAAATGGCTGGAGAGTGCCAGGGTGGGTCTCCATAATCAACTCTAGTGAGCTCCCTTCAGAGTGCAAACAGCAGGTATCAAACAGTTTAGGGTACATTTGTTGTGCTGAGTGCTTTCCACAAAAGGTTGCATGAGCCACTCTGACCTTGTCAAAGAGGTTACACTGAGATTTCACCTGAATCCTTTAAGACTGAAAAGAGGAGCAGCACAGTGCCAATATATTTCTCACACATTTTTTTGTTCCCCCTGAATTATGTATCACTTAACTTTGTCGTAAGAGGCTCTTAATATCAAACGAAGCAAATATGACAATCGCTGCCCTTGTCATAGCGCCAGTTTTGAAAGGGTGAACGTGCTTTCTCTCTTTTTGCACTCTCTTGTAAAATAGTTAACATGTATTTAAACATTCAATTAACAACCTCTATATTGTGATTAAATGTGATGTGATGTGCTATGTGTTTATGTAGCATATGCAGGAACATAACCATGTGATTATGTTCATGCCATTCAAGTGGTTATAATGTGGACATTTGAAGGGCAAATGTGGTTACATCAAATACAGAGGGACTGGCATGTTCAATTACACACATAAGTGGAATTTTTGGGCTGTCATGTTATGTGATGGTACCAACATGACTTCAATGCGCCATGTCAGGCATGTGAACTGAGGCTGCGATAAAGGCAAAGAAAATGATTGATTGTACGACTTTCAGGGGGAAATATCTCTGCCGGATTCCCTTGCTTTAAAAATCTTTCGAAGAAACTGTAATCTCCCTGTTTAATGTTTTCATATCTGATAGGGAATTTTAAAGGACAGCGAATGCAAGAGACACATATCACCCTTGGCATATGCACTTTATCTCAATTATTAACACAGCTCTGTGCACTTAACACAGATTGCCGCTGACTGCTGATGACATTTTTAAAGGCAAGCATAAAAGCCACCTATTGTATTAGTATTTTTGCTTCACCTGGATGCCATGAGGGAGAGCAGTTTTTACAGTAGCAAATCTCAGGAGGCGCAGAAGCAGTTACTGGAATGGAACGGTGAAGCCCAGAGCCAGAAGGCAACAGCATCTGCTCTCTCTGGAGACTGTCATCAGCAGTTTGGGTTAAAAGAATGCCTATTTATGTTGAAATGTCTATGCACTGACTGCCTGGATTTTTATGTTATTTTATTTTATTTCATTTCATTTTTTTTTTGTAGCTGTAATTTTCTTTGTTAATTTGAAAAATTCATAATGTGCATGCAGTGACATTTGACTTAATGGTGGGATCAAATAGTGTTGCTCACAGTAAATGTCAATCGGACTCGGGAAATAATGGAGGAAAAGGCATTTGCATATCCAGTTTTACATTATGTGCTTTGGGAAAAAAAAAAAAAAAGTACTAAAAATAACCGAGCCTGTGTGTGCTTTATGTTGTCAAAAGTGTTAGCTTTTTATTCTGCTTTTCGCTTAAATTTCTCATATCACACCTCAGGTAGAAAGGCTTGTGTCTGGGAAGTTAATGAGTTGTTTCAGCTGAGAGAAATATGCCTCACTCTTATCCACAACAAAGATATAATGGAAAAGATTAATATCCTTAAAAGAATCTATTAAATGTTAAGATCAACTGATGTAAGGTGAGACACTCAATTTCCATTAAACATGAGGGGCTCAGCGAATTGAAAAACATCCTGCTCAAGACTTCAGTTATTTTAATAGCAGTTTGGACTGATTCTACCCTAAGACATTAATACTCCACTGAATAAGATTCAAAGGCCAGATTCTCACACTGCCTTCTATAAAGATAATCTTATTTCTTACTTGGCTGAACTTGAGAGTTGGCTCATGCAGATAAAGTAGACACCAAACCGTTTCCCATTGACCTTTCAGGAAAGGAGAAGAGAATGCTTCAGAAAACAAAAACACTCAATGAAAATGCAAATGAATCACTTGAAAGGCTTCCCTCACTATTTCACTGTACCTTCTTGGGGAGTAATTTACTGGCGGTGATTTATTGATCTCAGAGGAAAGATATTTGAGTTGTTATACCCAGAACAAGATAGCATCTTTTTTTTTTTTTAATATCAAATCTTTAGAACTGTTTTCACACCACTTGTCTTTGTGTCACGGTCCTGCTGTGTGAACTGAAAGTGAATATGAGAACTTTGTGAAATTACAGCTTGAATGCCTGTAGAAACACATGACTTTTATCTACAAGAACCTCCCTGCTCCTTATTGTTCAAAGGCACTGCGTAGTAAGGCATGACATGATTACGGAATGACACGTTCTCCATGTCTGATGGAAATCGGCCTCGTGGGCATTGTGTCACTGTAATCAACAGTAATATCAAGTTAAAATGTCACTTTTTTGGGGGGAGGGGCAACAAAACCTTTAGTGATTCCTGCTATGACAAGAGCAGGCACAGCTAAGGGGGATGCTAAAGAAAAAAAAAGTGCTCCATAGGCCATCTTCAGCCCCACTCTGAGCAAAAAACAACGATTTATTGACATTTTTATTCTGCCTAGCCACTTTCAGCACAGACAACTAACACGTTATCTTGTAGGCATGCTATTTGGAAAGGAAATCTGACATGGAATCGGACAAGCGTTAAGAGTAGACCAATATAACTGCCTCTATTTATAAAATGTACAACATAATGAGGAAATTCTGTTTTTAAATGTGTTTATATGTCACATTCAGGCCGAAAGTCCGTGGGAGCTCATGAGCTGAGTGGCCATATCCATGAAGAACATTTTACATTTAGGAGACACCTCCTGTGACCGTTGGTACAAAAATTTCCTTTTTTCACAGTTACTTTTCAGAGAGCAGCCGTCAGAAGCATTCAGGGAGGAGACCATTGAATCAGCAGTGCATGAACCTTCTTCAGACAGAAACTGGTGGTCTGTAGGTCAGGAAATCTTTTTGATTGTTTGGTGCACTGTAAAAATGATACATAAAGATTCAGGGGGATTTGTGGTTTGGATGGAATCACAAACTTTCCACAACTACGTTTTTTTTTTTTTTTTTCTTGAGTCATTTACTCTTAACTGAGGGGGAAAAAATCCAATGTTGAAGAGTAGATTACCTTCACAGCTCTTTACAAATCCTGTTAAGCTGCCTTTTTAATTTTTCATTCAAACATTTAAAAAAAAAGAAGCAATGAATCAGTTTATAGCGTTCACCTTGAGCCATAGTTGTCGTAGATTGTGTCATTTTCATTTACTTGAACATTTCTATGAACACTCAAATGTCTCAAATCTCAAATGGCACAAGACATATATGCATATAACTGAAGGTTCATACTGTTATTTTTTCAAGCTCAGGTCTTTGTAGGTGTTTCAACCTTTACGGAATTCTCAAAATCCCCAAGAAATGGATACATTCTGCACTAATATGAAAGGCCAGTGTCAACATGTCTTTATATAATTAATCACTGCCCCATATTCAGGATGTATTGTTCTGTTCAGAACTACTCAGCACTTTACACTATTTGGCTTCTTCCTATATGTCCCAAAACCCTTATGTGCAGAGTTAACTCTAAAGCCTCAGACATTAATGCTGTGTTGTAATGTGCCTACATCTTAAGCAGTTTCTTGCTGCTCTTCTCACTTGGGGTATTCTTTACTCCTTCCTGAACTGAGAATGCACCCTGTCTTCCAAGCATCAAAATAAAATGTGAAGTCTTTATACCATAGAGATGGTAGTGTGAGCTGCAGGCCTTGGGCATGTTCTGCATGCCAGTGATAAAAACCCCAGACACAATTCAAAAAGTAGAGCTCACCATGAAGCTGAGGTGACGTGGAATAAAGAGAATGGAGCTGTTTCCTACACATACAGATCAGTGATGATTTCCTCTAAATAACAGCACCTCCCTTTCTTCGCCACGACTATCATTACATCTCCATCATGGAGTGAAGAACTCCCCCTACTGTAAGTGAAGATTACCCTTACCTGAATGGACAGCCTTATTTCTGAACACAATCCCCTTTCAGTTTCAACTCAGTGTGTGAAAACATATTCTTTCCTTTATTTTCTTTGAGACACCTTTCACTAACAATACTAAAATGAGCTGAGGACAGATGGTTTAGTTCTTTCAACACAAGCTGCTTGTGCTTGGTCAGACACATCCTGACTGTTTTTAAAAAAAAAAAATTATTAAGCTTCTTGAAGTAAGTTTTTACCTTCTAAGCAACATGTTCTTAGTTCTCCTCTTAATGTTGGACACTTACAGAGAAGACACTGACAACAAAAAAGAAAAAGAATGAAAGGAAACATTGGCTCAGAAGATAAAAGAACCCATTCTAAATGTAAATAACTGTTAATCAGGTGGTCACGGCTGTGTGGATACTGTTAGTTTGCCTGATTTGCATTTATCAGAAGCATATGATCAGGTAGAATCCCACCACGCCATCTAATCCAGAGGCGGTCTGGCTTTAAGACATGTGATACAGTCTTTACACTGAGCCAGGCTGCACGGGAACATTTGTTTCTCAGTGCTCGCTGAGGGGGACTCAGCAAGAGCCGCTGCTCAGAGGCTGCCTCTCACTGGAAGGATGCAGACGGTGAAAGAAGAGATTCCACTACAGTTAATTAAGAAGCACTCTGCACGTGCCTATAAACGCGAAGGGGCAAATGAATTCAGTGTCAGTGGAAACAGCTCCTTCAGGGAAAGCAGTGATATTTCAAAGGTGGAAGTGAAACAGCTGTAAATCTATTTCCTGACTCCGACTTGACGGTCATTTTTGAATCACTGGACTGTTGCTATCAAAGTGTGAAGCAGGGAGGCAGAGTCACGGAGTTCCTTCCTCAAGCCAAATTCAGAGTTACTGGATGGGATCAACATGAGCAGAATTATGGATGGATTTATGCCACTGTGTTGAGATATTTATACAATCTTTCTTGGGTTGCTCAGGTAAGGTGTTTCTTTTTTCTGCTTTTTGCTTACTCTGACCAGTAAAAAAATAAATAAATCAAGAGATTGGTATTATGATTCAGATTTCCACATAAAGATGGAAATCTTCTGACAGAAAATGAACATGAAATCTGCATTTAAAAAAAAGCATAGTGTGCACTGAAATACGCTGTCAAGAAACAGAAATAATATTTATAATTTTCTTTTGCTCAGTATTGAATAGATAATAGATGTGTGAAAAGCAATGTCGACATCAGTCATAGTAAGATTACTCTGTCAGTCTATGAACTATAATTCCCACTGATATTTTTCATTAATATCATGTGAATGGTTTTCTAAAACTTTCCTACAGTCTAATATCATCATAAATTTATCACTTTGTTAAAGAATTCCAACCCTGTATATATTTCTAAATTGTCTAGATAATCTAAGTGTAATGGCAGATTTGCTTCTATTATTAAAATAAAACAATTTCAGTATTTCTGTGGTGAAACATCTTGTATTTTTTATTTTTTTTTACTTTCATAGATTCCCTTTCCCGCTCACCGGTTTCCTACGACCAGGAGCATTCCTCATTGTTGTTCTATTTTTTTTCTTATCTAAACAGCATGGTGAAACATTACAAGGCTTTTGATTCCTATTACTGCTGTGTTGCTGTCACATTATTCTGACAGATACAGAAAAGCCTCGGCAGCAAGCTGCTTGTGAAATCTTATCTTTCTTAAGTTTGATTTTTTTTGGGGGGGGGGTTTGAGGCAGGAGAACAGCTCAGGAGTTGAAGGGAGTCAGCCTGTCAGGGGAAATCTCTGCGGCATGGAAAAACTCCCCAGGGATCACTCCACATTTGCTGCGTTGTGGCTCAGGGACAAGACAGGGCAAACTAGGAAGATGAACACTGAAGAAGTCATACTTATATAATGATGCTAATGAAAAATT
>JAPSES010000236.1:692120-710638 GCA_029822895.1 Maxillicosta whitleyi
CCCCTAAATCTCTAAATAACTATCCAAATACATGTATTATACTTCATATTAATAAAATAAAATAAAGTAAAAAATAAAATACTGTACTTACTGTACATAGCAATGGTGGACGAAATTTTGGCGTCGTACAGTAATAGCGGACAAGACTCCGGCGTTGTAAAGTTGAAATAACGTAAGTCGGGTACGTCATAAGCCAAGGACAACCTGTATCTAATCTGAAAGTATTCACCAGTAGCTGTAACCGTCTCTGTTGCTTTGGTCACCTTTTAACAACTATAAATCACATTGAAACAGCATTAAATAGTTGAGCAAATGATTAGGGTGTTTATGAAGAAAGTACTTACATTTGTGTGTTTCTTTCATCACATTGCTGCACTTTCTGGCTGTGTACCTCCGTCTTGCCAATGATTTGAACAGTATTGTGGGAAATTTCTCCTACCCCTCTGTTCGTACTGTGGTTCTGGAAAATCATCATTTCGAGCGCTGCAGATCAGTGGGGTAGGGGTAGGAGTTAGGGCCAAGGGGTGGATTTGGAACCAGCTTTAAGTTTATTCCTTTCTTTGGTCTAGTTTAGTTGTTATTTCAGGTGTGTGTAGGAAACTTCCAAAGAATTCCACTACTCAGTGTAACCACTACTGTGTATAGGACTATAAACTTCTTGAATCTTGAACACTTGCATTAATTTTTCAGCGACATCGTATATTGATAGTGTTAGAGTCAGGCTGCTGCATCATTTCCTCTCCCACACATCTCAAAGATTCTCAATGGAGTTCAGGTCTGGACCGTGGCAGCCAATCCATGTGTGAAAATGATGCTTCATGAACCTGAACCGCTCTTTTGAGAAGCTGATGAGCCCAGTGAATCCTGGCGTTGTCCGATCTTCATGTTCTTAAGTAAAATGATGGTTCTTTAACAAATAAGAAGCTGTAATTACCAACATGTGCATATCTAAAATAAAAAAATATTGCATGTGACACCTCACCAGTAAATCTACCATAGTTTATGTATCCTCTATATTATATATATTGGTGAAAACAGCATCTATTACACTCATTTTTGATTTTCTCAATGAAAGAAATGCTTTTTGCACAATGGGAATTATGCTCCAAAGATCATTTCATATGGCATCGCCTTTGTGGTTTCACTAGCCTATTTTAAATGCTTGGCAGGAATATGAAATTCATTATCATTACTTAGACCTCATTAAACTGAAAAGAAGCATCTCAACTTACTAATTGGTTCCAAGGGGGAGGGTAGTATGAGAAATAAGCAAAGTAATTAATATTGGGTTTATCAGGCTCTATTGCAGATTTCAGGTTTTTCCCGCTCTAATATCTCCTTGGTGTGCCATAAGTCTTCTAGCATATTTACACTACAGATCCAATTACCTTTTCTAAAGAGACTGGGATGAGCATGTGTGAAAATAGGGGACAAAAGTGTAATAATACGCTTCTGTAAAAATGAGGATGATGATGGAAAGATTGACTAAAACATTTTAGTTCAGATGGTGATATTAAATTACAATAAAAACCACAAATGAATAAGGTTTCTATCACAGACTGACTTTGCTGTAGATGCTGCCATTTAACAAAAGTCAATGAGACAGTAAAACAAATGACACATTGAAGCAAAATGCATAGGAGCTGAAATATTGCGCTTTACGTCAACATCTGTTCTATATCTTCATTAAAGACACTAAGATGTGAGTAAAATGTTTATCGTGTGACAGTGTGCTCCTTTGCGCTATACTGAATAAGTTAAGAACATCAGATGTAATGTCTCGCCTTATCATCTAAGGTCTTGCATAATTGTTGCCACCAACCTTTCAGAGTACATGTCATACAGCTTGAAAGGTCATTTAGCCATTGTATTATGCATTATTACACAGTTTACTCGTAGCAGGCACATTGGCACCCTGCTCAGACAGTCTGCCCAGCAGTGAGAGGGCTTGCAGTCGCATCACAGGCAAGCAGCTGTTCTCTAAAGGTTCTCTGACTCTATCTCTGTTTCCTTTTTTCCCTTATTGAATGTAACTCTTTCATCAGAGCAGGCGATCTAAAAATACGAAATACCAGTTCTGGACATTTGCCAGTCAGGGAAAGAGCTTGATAGAAGGACAGGCACAGCTTGACATTTAAAAATAAATGACATTGCACTGACAGAAGACATATTTCTACATTGTAATTTGTCTGTTTGTCCATTTTCAAAAAAAAACTCAGCAGTGAATGTGTCACACAAGGAGAGAGTTCCTTTGTTGATATGTGTTTAATGGACATGAAAGCTGCTGTGTGCTTTCTGTCGCACACTGCATCTTGTCATGCTCAACAAAAACTAAAAACCAAATAATAACCAGAGGCGGTTTTTATGTATGTGTGTTTCCTACTCGTCGAAAGTCAGAGTAACATTTAATGACCTTGATCAGTACCAGTTTTGCAGAATCTCAGGCCTGTGTTGTGTGTGACAACAGAGAATAGAGGCTTTGGGGCTCAGATGCAAATAAAAAAATAAAAACCACGGCCCTATTCACTGCTTCCTCTGTTCCATGCAGTTTTCATGCATCTTAAAACAACACCAGCTCTGCTCTCTGAGTAGTCATTTTGCATTTCAATAAAGTATCACCCATCTTTGACTCGCTGCACAGGACCAATTCTATGGCCTTCTTCTGTGATATGCTGTCAAACCCACCAGCCATATTTCATGAATTTCTATGCTTTTTATTTGTCATGGACAGTGCTTTTTTCAAAGTAAAAATTGGTAGTTTTCTTTGCTTGTAAATTGTTTTGATTCTCCTTTCTTGCAAGCACATGTACCACCTTTCCTAAACACATGTGTTAAAATGCCCAAACTTTGTACACACTCATGCATTCAAAAGGAAATCAATTTTGGTAAGAATAGAATTGTTCATGTGTTAAGTATCTAAAGCCGTTCCAATGCACTGCTAATTCTCAAAAGATTTTAAAGTCTGAAATTTACCGAAGCATTTCTGATAGTTCGACACCAATACCACCACACCGATTTCTCTATTTTTCTCAGCTTCGAAACAAATTTGTCTTGCAGTTTATTGAGCAATATGTCACTCACTTTCACCCCAGCATTTATGTCTAGAATAACAACAGTACTACAGGGACTTCAGATGTTTTCACAGAAGGCACGGAAAAAATAGTCACTCAATTTGACACCATGCAGTCACATGTTTTGTGCCTCTCACTGTCTTCCATCTGCATTAATTTGACATTCTCTAATCTGGTTTTCCCATTTCCTGTCAGCAACAAAACTGCTGTAGCCTGCTGACTTGGGTGTCTGCAGAGAGCATGCACAGAAAAAAGTGAAGCCTATTATGGGTCACCTTGGATGCTTTCCCATTAAAAGGTGACAGGCATGCTGCTCTAAAACATGGACTGCTGTGGTTTGGAAAATCAAGGCCTGCTGTCTCTTGTAAATGGCTTTTAAGTGACAAAATAATTAACTACAGGTATAATGTGGACTTTGAGTTTGCAGAGAGATACCATATTGAAATGTCACTAAATTACCGAGATATATCATCATGGAGCACTTAAAAGTGTGTGTGAGCATGTGTGTCTGAAACCCAGTGTACACAGAGTGTCACTTGCTGCCAATCATGAAGATCCAAAACCCCAGGAGACAAACTGGTTACCTGCTAAATTGAGTCCCTTAGGCTTTCCATTTGGTTTTTAGATGGAGTGTAACATTGACTACTCTTGTTGCCGTCCCTTCAGTCATACAGCATATTCATTAAATGCACGGTGGATTATTAACATTCATCTAAATCATAGTCCCTCTATAAACTGCATATATATTTTCTACATCTACACAAGTCCTGCACGCTGTTGAACGCTTGGAACAGATGGTAACAGTGTTACCATTCCGACGGTATACTTGCTATCAGCCTCTCCAGAGACAACCACACAGTCTGGGCTCATTACAGTAGACAGCGAGTCATTGCATACTTATTGCATGGTGACATTTCTATTGAGATAGACTGACCATTTTCCCGTGCGCGATGCCTGTTTCATCACATTTGAAAGACCATTTACCAGTCCCATATGGACTCCGCACACATTCATTAAGGAGGCAGAACGCAGATTCATAGAAATTTCGAATCTGTATTACGTGTTCATGTCATGCATGGTTTGACAGCATTTGCCTTCATCCTGGCTTGGTGTCCATAACTCATCAGATTTTGATGTGGTGTTGTTAGCTTCCAGTGTGACTCATTGTACCAGAGCCTGTCGACTCAACAGCGCTCACTCTTCATCCTGCAGCTGAGACACTGCCAATGCCAGGTGTTGTCATTTGTGTAGATAACTGCTACAGCTAAGTGGTTTGATATATTTTGGCTTCATAAAAATTAACAAATATTTATATGAGAGAAGTTGTGTGTAGAGGCAAAGGGTTTATCACACTGCACAAACTTTATTAACACTATCAAATGTGTTTGGGCATTAACACGTTAATATTTCTAGAATTATAGACATTAAAGGTGCAGTTTGACTCAGGAGAGACAGGAAAAGGATGTGTGTGAGATCACTATATAGTGTAAACATTTCACATTCAAGCAAGAGTATTTAGGATAAAGGGCATTAATAAATTAATTTACTGCTGTTTCTATTAAGAAAATACTTGAATTGTTAATAATGTCTGTTCATAGAAATTGGAAAAGTAATTAGAAACTTTGATTGTGATGCTTTTAGGAACATGCAAGGCAGATTTTCCGATAAAATTGTAGGAGAGGTGTAATTTGTGATCATTTCTAATTTTAAAAAAAGTAGATACAGTATTTGTAACAGCTGAATTAATAAAGTCCATTTGGATATAACACATATTCATTGCACTCATGGGGAATGTTTTTGTTTATGCTGCAGAAACAATACAAAAATAATAATAAAAAGAAATAACACAACACAAAGAAGAAACGAATATGATCAAACCACAGCCTGAAACAAAGCTCTTACTTTTTCATCTATTTCAGACCTAAAAATCTGAGTCTTGCCCTGTTGGGGTAAAGGTTATAGGTGGCCACCTCGTCTCCTGACAGCCTCTGTTTCCTGACTCGGAGTAATAAAGAGGCAGGAGCACAGAACGTGGCAACAAAAACAGGGCAGTTCCAGTTGAGACTCTCTGTTTCCGTGTGACCTCTGACACAAAGAATGACAATTTCTATGTGACCCTTGTTCCCTATCAATCAAAATGTTGCTGGAGAGAAAACACGGGCTCACACACACTGACACACACACACACACACACACACACACACACTCCTTGAGGCTGTTTGTCATTTGGGAGACTGACTTTTCTCATCGCCACTGATAATGGGGTAAAATGGAAATAGAAAAAACAATTATACCCTTGCATGGCTCCATCCCTCACCTGATGAGAGCGTTCATCTCCAGCCATGTTACTCTCCGTTTCCTTCTGAAATATTTATAATGCAAAGATGGGGTTTCAAAGCATGCAGTGTGTTGTACTTGCAGGCTGAAACCATGGGTGACGTTCAAGAGTGTTCGTTAGTGTTGCATAGCTTTTGTTTAAAGGTACCCAGTACACCTGCCAGCTGGAACTACCACAGTGATTTGCATTTTTATTTGATTTTAATGTATTCTTCGGAGGTGATGATTTCCAAATATAGAGTATGCCAATTCGTTGCTTTGTTTGCTTGCAACAAGCAACGCAAGTTAATTCTGTTGAGTAGTGTGTTTTTAATAGATCAAAGAGGAAATCTGGGGCTGTCTTATGCAATTAAGGAGATGCATTAAGAAGAACAAACCCCTGTGGGCTGTTGTTTTCAAATGATGCCCCACTGCTTCCACTGGTACATCACGATTAACGTTGTGCAGACATGCCCTTTTGTTGAGTGCATCAGACAGCAGGCAACATTCTCCCAGACCGCGTACAAGATCCGGATATTTTTTCAGCTAAACCAAAGGCTGTTGATGTTCTCTGGATTACAGAGCTGGGAGATGTGATAACCCAAAGAAACTCTGTAGATTTGGCACCACAGAGGGAAAAAAAAAAAAAAAAACACACTTCCAAATGATCTTTCTTTTGAGTTAAATTTGACAATTAACTCACAGTCCTCCAATTAACACCTCACAACTTTGACAGTATTTCTTGTGATTTGTTCCACAGCATGCACGAGTTTTCCTTTTCTGCTGTATATATTGTATACCCAATTAGGAGTATCACATATTGAATCTGTGGTAAAGTCTATCACTGTCTCATGCTGATTTCTCCTGCATCTTCATGTGCATAAGCCCATATCCTTAACCCTGTCAGGAGCTCATATGATGGCTTTATTACATCAGAATGCAAGCAGAGATCTGTCTTTTCGCTCTGATTATAAGCTACTTTAAGTTTTAGTTGGGCTTTGAGTTGAAAGTTTGGGTTTTATACATTTGTAAATTCTCAAATTTTATCGCTGTGTAATAGAGAGGTTTCTACAATGTGAAACAAATCTGAAAATTGCCAAATGATCCGTTGGGATTTTGGATTTAAATATGCATAATAGCAAATAGTCATCTTTTTTCAGATTCACTTTAAAATGCATTAGGATTAAATTATGATGACTGAAGTGAAGTGATTCAGTCCCGTTTGCTGCTTAACTTCAGTTTTTCTGTGAACACACTGTGCATGGATGCATTTCTTCTTCTGAGAAAGTGCTCAGCCTCAGAAGGGTCTCTCAACCCAAAATATTCAAATGTAGTAAAATGATATATGCAAATCTAACCATGACACATTTCACAAACCCACAGCTCATTGTCAAACATTACTTCAAATCACTTTCCTGGCAATATACCAGATACATTTTTCCTCTCTCTCCTCTTTCTCTCTACAACCCCCTTGATCTTCTGTCATGCTGACGGGTATAATTGTCAGATGGTCCTTTGCTGCACAGCTCTCGTATGTGGAGAGTCTGAACGCAGTGGGTGGGAGAGGCCAGGGGCTGAGGTGGGTCGCGTCCGCTCGGCCTGGTCCTCTCATCCTTTAGGGCACAGTCAGTAGTTTGGTGATAATTGCGCGGTGGAGCTGGTGTTCATATTCATAACCCTGAAGCAGGCCTCTCCTCCTGCTAATAGATGAGTTTTTCCTGTTTGCTCTTGAACACAGTTTTACATTCAACTAGCTGCGGGGCTATTTTTCACTAAGGCATTTTAATAATTATTCCTGTTTACACCAAACTCCTGGCATGTTTTATAGTTGAAAATGGTGAATATAATGGATTCAGGAGCGCAAACATTGTAGATTATCTTGTATCTTGTGCTTACAAGACATTAGCATCAAAATATGTTTCTGTGTATTTTAATTCATAACAATAAACCATAAATGTGAAGTTGTATATTTTGTTTGCCCAGTAAGGTGTTTAGACATTGGCTGAAAGCAAAACAGGCTCTATTAGAACACGCCTGAGATGTTGACTTAATGTAGTTTGTTGTCTGTTTTTCATTATCAGAGGGAGGTACATGTGAAGTAATTGCTGCTCACAGATGCTGTAATAAGAACCGCATTGAGGAGCGGTCACAGACTGTCAAGTGTTCATGTCTGCCAGGAAAGGTAGCTGGGACCACCAGAAACCGCCCCTCATGTGTCGACGGTGAGTTTTAAAGCAGACAAAGGATGGCAAGAAGTTATTATACACAATGCTTCCCTGAGGTTGCATGAGGAGAAAGTATAATACATGAAGATTCCTCTGCGTGACCAAAGAAAAGTACATGTTGTATTTTTCTCTTTAATTCAACTGAGCATATTCTAAATTGCACGATTCCACCAAACTGCTACGTACTGTAAAGATGCACAGGTTTGTACAAATAAAAGCCCCCGTCACCCAAGCGTCGCCTTGTCCCAGATAAGATTAGCATTACTTGCGATAACGTCACATCCAAATTCTGTTGCTGACAGTTAGAAAAGTATCTGCAGGGAAAGGCTTTACTCCTGTATGTACTCAGTCAGACACAGCAGCAGAATGTAGCACACCTCAGGGAAGAGTGAAGAAGTAAAGAATAACAGAAAGTACAGTGGTGCAGACAAAATGGCTGTTGATTACATAGGCACCGTGTAGATATTTGATACAGGTTTCATACATTCTTCTGCCAAATGTCTACCCCGCAGCCTCAATCCTAGTAAGGAATAAATTCGGTGCTCCGTTTGACACAACTAAAACACATATTGGCTTTAGGAAAACCTCTCACCTGCAGCTTTTATCTTAAATCCTTTTGCAAATATTACCGCAATCTCACAGCAGACTTGGGGAATTGGAGGTCTCTCAATGTCAGCTCTGACAGATTCTTTTCCTCTGTCACACATTACAAACCATTTACTGTCTACTTACCCTGTATTTAAGGCAATTTTCTCTCCTGAAGGCAGAAATGTGGCCTGCATTAAAGTCAAGTCAGTCACACCTACCAATCTACTCACTCAATGAAAAGTCTCAGTTCCACTCCTCGTATGCATGTAAAACTGCATCTAAAGAAGCCATATTGAATTAGCTGTCCGTTTTGTCCTGAAATGTGTTGTTCGAAGCATAAGCACCTGATGCAGACAGCCGAGTTACTTACTGCACCTTTGACATTAAACATTTGATCATTTGGATTATAAACTCACAACAGGAGGCCAGGCATTTCAGACCTTTCTATCGGGTTTTTGCGCTTCTTACTTCTCACTATCTTACTTTTCTGTTGTCTTCATTGCCTGTAGCATCCATAGTAATTGGGAAGTGGTGGTGTGAGATGGAGCCTTGCCTAGAGGGGGAGGAATGCAAGACGTTGCCTGACAACTCGGGCTGGATGTGCTACGCCGGCAACAAGATCAAAACCACAAGGGTAAGATAACCTCTCTTGACCGCGGGAAACAGATATTACAGCAGAACAGTGGGCGAGAAATGTACAGCACTGTGACACAGACTGTGGCATCAACAAAACAGCATCGTTATTTGGATTGAATTTCACTGCAAAAGCTCGAATTAACCCCTTGGCTTCCTGCTTCTTTTTCTTGCTAGAACACTCAGCCATACACAACATCAACATATTAACACTGAAGACAGGACGCATGGGAACGCCTCTGGTGCAAAGGTTAATTTGCAGGTCAGCTTAATCATACTAAGATGAATTAACTTCTCTCTCATGAAAAACTATTATTAATGAAGTAATTGCTATGCTTTGTGAAGTGCATAACACAATCTTCATACTTCGATTGTTAATTTCTGCTGTGTTTTTTGTAATTCTGATTATGTCCGCCTTTCTCATTTCAGCACTGTCACAGGACCAATGATCACAAAGACAATGAAGTTATTGTTGCTTTAAGAAATGTGAACACTTCTCAGATTAAAGTGTAAAAAGATGTAGAATACATAAAGCACATCCTGCTCAAGGCTGCTGAAAGTACAGACACTCCAAGCTGGCTGCGGGGGCTCTTCATCATAACCTTATAATGAACATATTCTCATCATTTCTTTCAAACTTTAAGATGGAACGTGAATGTGTCTGTGCGTCTGGATCTGAATAAGGACATCCTCGTCCTCAGACATCAGAAGACAGATATCTACAATGAAGCAGGAAACAGAAGAGAAACACATGAAAGGACTGGGGTTAGAAAGTACAGTAGTTAACAGCCCTCAGGTTTTACTCTTTCTTTTCAGTATATGAAGAAAAATATTGTACATAGGTCGTTTGTCCTTTCTTGTGTACAATAATTTAACTTATGGTGATAGTGAAAAATGATCATTCAAATCCTTGAATGCAGTCCTGATCTTCCCTGTTTCTATCCACGCAACCCAACATAGCCAAAGTTTGGAGAGCTCAAGGTCATGATTTCAAAGGATGCATCGTAAGGGACGTGTTTTGCAAAGTCCAGCTTGATGTGTGTCTTGATACTGTACATTTTACCATTTGTTTGTATGATACTTGTATGCCTTGATCACCTCTACAATGGCTTTACCAGTCGAACGTGTCAGCTACCCTGAAAATGATCGATTCACCAAAAATGTGATGCCAGTAGGTTGTTTTTCGATACTTGAAATGCCTTATTTGTGTCAAATCATTCAAGTGATGATAGTGTACATACAAAGCCATCGACTGATATGTGCTAAAGTTTCATTAAAGTCATTGTTCCTGTAATTAATGGGATGTGAGTGCGTCTTTGCAGCTGCAAGTGCAAGTGTCAATTACAGGCACTTAGTCACTCAACTGGGAATTTAAGCATCTTCCAGCTTATTTTAGTTTTCATGTTTTGTAGTTTTAAGCACTCAAAGAAATAGACAGCTGCCAGCAACCAAAAGCATCTACTGATAATTTCTCACATCTATCAATACATTTAATTAATTCAGGTAAATTGCAGTTTCTCAGCTTTTCATTGGCATCACATGTGATCCATTTAGATGTTCAGCGGCTCTGTAGTGAATGTGGAATACCATCATCTTAAACCTGTGCAGCTGGGCAAATAACAGTGGTTGAAGAATTGCTTGATTTTATTCAGTTGATGATATATTTTGTGGGAAAATTCACTTTTTCTTCAGTTTTCTCCATTGTTTATGTAATAACCTTTGAAATTTGAGGTTCTACTTGGTCTGTAAATTAACCCTTTAAATTCTAAGCCTAAAATGGTCCGTCTGGACTCTTTTTTTTTTTCTTCGTATTTTGATTATAAAAAGGTTAGAAAATGTGCTGTGAGTCAGTCCTTTTCCCCATTTTTCCAGAGCACTTACAGCTTTCAAAATCAAGCAGTCTTTTACAATTTACTGCATGCTATAATACTGTGAAAATGGCTTCTTTTCCAGCTTCTAGTACAGGCATGAGTGGAATTACCATAATGACCCGATAAAGCCTATAAAGCGCAACGTCTCAGGTTTCAGAAACCATTGAAATTTTTTCAGTTGCACAAACAGTGATAGAGTTACCGTCATCCAAACTGCACATGTGCAGAGTGTGTCAGCAGTGACACATCAGGTTTTAAAGAGTCAACTGAAAGACAGCATCTGCTTTTCACTAGGAAATGAAGAGCTGTAGAAAAAAAAGAATCTTTCACCACAAAAATAGTCTTTAGGGTTAATATGTGCAATGTTTTTTTTCTATAAAGTAAGAAAAAAAGTTTAATATCATCATGTTTATATGCACATTCATGAATCTCATTGTGTTTCTGCTGTTTTATTGGCCTTAAATCACAAAGGAGGAAGTGATTAGGGTAGGTGGGGGACAAAGATGCCGCAAAGTGAAATTCTATTGCTTTCAATCCCAAATGGTGCAAGTGTAGCTCTGCCTCTACACACTAATGTTACCATGGAACAAACATCTTCTTCTCAATTCAAGTTCTTAGACAATAACAAAGTGTTGTCACAAAGAGAGTGGTGTAAAAATTCAATAAAAAAAGCACAAAGGTAGCTCTGTTGCAATGGAACAATGTATGAAGTTTCAGTTCTTGTTGATATAAGTTGTTTGTAGTGGATAAACAAAATCCAGGACTTTGCCACCAGAGATTGGAGTCCTTACTGTAGGTAGTGCAATAAAAATGCTTTAGAGTTCAGAGAAGATGGTTCTTTGGTCTAAATATTAATAAATATAATGTGTTTTTTCACATTGGATCTTGTCTGTATTAAACCAAGCCCTGTGTTTTTCTTTAAACTTAATTGCTATTAATTCCCATAAACCGAACATGTTTAATAATGTTAATAATAATGTTTCTGAGCCGCATAGTTCTTACAATAACCTCATTCTATTCCCTCAAACGCCTAAAGCACCATGAGCGGTTAAAACACTTTATTACATTGTACAACAGAGAGTTATTAATAACATGCATACTTCTGATAACAGACTCGGGAGATGGTTTCAAACCAATAAAATCATTTTAAATCAATATTTCCTGACAAATTATAGGTCAAATTATATATTTATAGTTGCGTAATAAGTGGAATATTATATAGCGTCTCAGTAATTATGATGTAGTAAACCCAGACAATGTGATGACTTGATGTGACGTGATAAGATGTAATCTTTACAAACCTGAAGGGTTAATTACTGTCTCACTGTACATTATCCCTTGCATAGATATGCATGTGTCTAGAACAGTATTTTAGCTCTCACATACTAAAATGAATTATATCCTTTGGCGTTATGACTCCTGCAAATGCGATGATATGGTACCAACCCAGGACCATCTGTCCCCAACAGATAAAGTTATGGACAAGCTGGTGAAAACAGATGTTAAGGAGCGAAATATTTCACCCAGGCCCTGGTAAAGACCAACTAACAAGCTCACAATATTTTAGAGAATTGGTGTTATGTTAGCAGTTTTACAACACCTAAGTGGCCCCCAAAAAAAAAAAAAAAAAATCAGTAATTGCATGATGTCCGAGTTATTACCTGCAGTCACTGTTGCTTTCTGTAAACAAAGGTATATATAACGAAGAGCAATTCCACACAAAGATGAATGGCTTTCATGGCTGGCTTGTGTATTTACAGCCCTGTGATACAGTATCACAGTGGGATGTTGGTCTTTGCTTTCACTGCCTCGCCCCCATGGGAACAACTCCAGGAGGAGCTCTGGGTGACTGCTCGTGCTGTTAAGGGTGTCATCCATCTTCTGGAAAAATGAAAGTTTGTCCTGGACCTTCCACTTGTTTTATTGTTTTCCAAGTCCTCTTATATTCTGTTTTGTGTGAAGCTCTTCTTGTTGTCCCCATATTTATGAAATAGTAGCTTGTTTTATTATTTTATTTGACATGATATGAGACCAGATGCGGGCTTTGTTTTTTAAAACCTCAATTTGATCTTGATCATTCGGATTATTACGGTGACTTTCAATATCTACTGCAGCTGCCTGTCCCCGTGTGTCCTCTGAAAGCCCCACAGTTTTTCAAGAAGACAGATTAAAAAATAGTCTGTGAAAAGGCAGCACTGAGACAAGTGCGACAAAAGCTAACCTGGAAATGGGATGTGATTTTGGCCCAGAATGTGAGAATCCACTTTACTGACTGCTATTTCCAACAAAACGTAAATCTGACTAAAATAGAATTGCAATTAACTCTTCTGAAAATAAATGTGGTATATTATGCTGTAAATTAAACTGTAATTTTTAATAACCAATATTCAGCATAGTCATGAATCAGACACACTGTTGTCAGTGTCTTCCACCTGCGTCTTTGCCCCTGCACATGTTTTCTCCATCTGTGTTGTGGATCGAGCAGCAGACACACAGATGCCAAATTACAGCACTCTGTCCATCATCCTTTGTTGTGAAAGTGTAGCATTTGCACGAGACAGCATGGCTGCACAAATACATGAATAAAATGCTGTTTAGGTATTGGTCTATTAGCTCCGAGCTGAACATGAATTTGAAATCATGTGTCCTGTCCAACATCAGATTGTTAAATGGGCATAATGTGTGCAAGATGGCAGCAAGCAGCATCTTATTTTCTGTCAGTCTTCAGAGTTGCTCTCTGGGCTGCTGCTGTAGGCTCTGATGTCTCACATCAAGCTGCAGAACAGTGGGAAATAACACACAAGTGATGGTGATGTGCCCTGACTTCCTTTTATGACGCACCAGGGACGTCCTGGGAATTGCGAGTCCCATGGGTTTGTTCTAAAGACACATTTCATTCAAAACACTCAGACAGTCTAGTCATGTTCCACTCTCTCTTTCTTTCTCTACTTGCATGTCTCTGTCCTGTTTTCTAGAATATCAAGGTGCACATTCTAGCAACAGGGTTTGATGAAAAGCTGTGTTAATTGTTAAGAAATAAGGCAACATTTGTCCACATAGATGGCAATCTGCTTGAGAGCAACTCAATAATCAAGATTTGATTTATTACCCCTTAGCCGAAAGGTATTGTAATAATTTTGTTGTCTACCTGCCTGTCTGTCTGTTCATTCAACAACATAATTATATTATCTGAAGAATGCATTGACATATCTGCACCAAATTTTTACTGCGGATGCATGGAACAGAAGCCTATAGAAAATAGATCACCTTGACCTACTTTTTCAAGGTCAAATGGCCTTGTGCAGTTATAATATCTGACTACTTTCAAATATAAATATATATGTAAAAGGATTTACACAAAGACAATCTAATCTAAACTATACAGCATTAACTTTCAGCAGAAACTTACACTGTATTTGGCCAAGGGATAATAAACGTTTACAGCATGTTATGTTTAATAGTAAAATAGTAGTTTTTATTTTTTTTATATATATCTTTTTGCATGCACATATTTCCTTGCACTATAATTTCTCGCTGCCTCGACCAGTGAATTTCCCCATTGTGGGATCAATACAGTATTATGTAATCTAATTTAATTTAATCTAAAACAAAAAAAAAACGTTACACTGTTGTAATTTGTGGATAAACAGAATAGTTACGGCACACATCATTTAGTGCCCTCGTGATAGATTATATGAAAAATATTCAACAAGCTAAAAGTTGCACCCCTTTGCCATTCTTTTCTGTGACATCAAGCAATCACCAAGATTACCCAGTCAAATCACATCCTGTAACTGAGAACTGTCTCCAATGCCCCTGCAGGATTCTGGGATTTCAAAGTCAAGGTAATGCGGCCCAAACTGGATTCTAATTAAAGTTGACATCAGGTGCCTCATGCTCCTTTCCCCCTCCTCCTCAGGCTTTCATCTAAATGATTCATGCAGAGAACACCAGGCCTTTCATGCCGTTAGGTCCTCACAAAGGAATAACAACTTGATCACACAAAGCAAACATAGACAGATTTACAATGACATCGGCACAGTGTCTGTTGCACCGGCTTATATCAAGTTATGTCAAACCAATGTGAAGCTCTCAGCTGACATTTCATGTTTTGCAGAACACTTCTTCAGATATTCAAGCTGGCAAATGTGAAAGAGTAAATCAAATCAGCAACTAAAAATGGTTTTCTAATGGAATCAAAATGCATCATGAAGAGACAACGCAGCGAAATGTTTAGTTTCCAGGTGCGGTAATTTAAATAAGGTGTGACCCGCTGTGAACCTGACATGATTGTTTGCAAATGAAGGTGACAACTGTGCGCCGGCCATATGTTGTGGGTTGGAGCTGCGGCGGCATTATGGAACCGGATCATTTTAAGCAAGCCAGTGTCGCTCCAGGTGAGAACATCAGCTAAATACCGAAAGGAAATGTTAAAATGAATCCTTGTGTGAAATTGTGGAGGATACAGGTAGGCTAAATAATTGCTGAATGGAGAGATGAATACTTGGAGGCTTTTTTTTTTTTTCTTATAAGTGGGAAGGGGATTTATCTCTGTGTGAGAGAGCCTGCCTTGAATTAAAGATGAGCCTCCTCTGCCTTTTGTCAGGCTATTGTGAACAACACAACATATACTACACAATAACTACAGGTATGCAAAAATAGGTCTGGTATAATAGCATTGTGCAGAGGCTGAACAGACTCTCTGTGACACGGAAATGCCTCCAGGCATAGTAAGAGGCACTTGGGCTGTGTGCTCTCACTATTGGCGTATTGGAACTATAAACCTGACTGTGAAAGTCTTTTTTTTTAACTAATGAAAAGTCAAAGTGTGTCTGTTTTTTTTTTTTTTTTTAATGTCTCTGCCTTGAAATGTGAAAACAATTTGTGCTTTTCAACTGGACTGAAAGCATCTCTAATGTTACACCTGATAGTTTTTCTCAGTTAAATCTAGTTTAACCCTTTATCAGGCAAGGACATATTTTTGTAGCCTGGGCCCGCCCATTCTGTGTCGTCACCCACTCACCAGTTCGTGGCTTCCACACGGTCTGCCAAAGCACACTATTCACAGCTTTCGGATCTCCATCAAAATCGGGAACTCCACCCTATTTTTCGAGAGCCAATCAACGTTCAGCATCTCCAACGGCTCTAGATAGAGACGTGTTGACGTAAGTGACGCAGTAGAACAGCGACCGGAACCCCAGGATTGTAAACAGAAGCACTTCATTCAGTGTTAGCATGGAGCAACGGCTAGCCGTTAGCGTAGCCATAGATGTAGTGTTGAAACAGTTCAACCAAAAAATATCTGAAAATAGAGCAAAGAGCAGCGCTGGAGGCATTTATTGGAAGGACGGATGTTTTCACCTTGCTCCCGATCGGCTTTGGTAAAAGTATTATCTACCAGTTAGCCCCGCTGCTAGCCGGCTCCCTCAAGCCGTTTTCGTTGCTTAACATACGTCAGAGGAAAGCGCTGTGTGATTGGTTTAAGCTTCGACAACGCCTTTTCTGGCTTCGACCAATAGCAAACTGAGACTTTTGAAGGAGCGAATACTTCAAATTTGAAATACGCCCCTTTTTTTTTTTTTTTTTTTTTAGAGAACCAGCTTTTTCAGTATGCTTGGCCAGACCCAATGCCAGCATGGTATTGGAAATGTCGTGATAACCAGGCTAATACGTTTGCATCTTTGACATAACATCTGGTCTCCTCATTCTAAACACTCCCATGATACTTTTAGGTCTTTTTTTTTAATATTTGAAAGTACAAATATTACACACAACCCGATTCAACAGAGACTTATTCTCAAACATCACTGTGAATGGTGTGCATGTAAAAGGTTGGTCCGTGTCAAAAGGGCAAAACATGCTGTCATATAGAATAACAATGTCCTACATAATGTGTAGTTTGTTGTGTATTTTGCAGCATTAATGACATGGACTTACACGTCATCTCTGACCCAACAGGACAGAAACATGCAGTCTAATGAGGGCCAGATGCTTTACAAGGATTGCAGTGGAAGGCGTTCTGTCTGGTGCAGGACGTACAGGTCTGCTGCCGGGTCAAAGTAGGAACAAATCTGGTCGGAGGTCGTCTTCACTCACGTAGAACCGCATCAAACCTTGAGAGTGTCGAAATTAAAATAAAAGAGAAAAAGCTAAATTGCCTGAACACATGCGCATGCGGTATGTTTGATCTGCAGGTCAGTCCTGACAGGAGGACACTGTCGATCGATACTCGCATCAATATTTTCCGATTAGCAGAGGCACAAAGAAGAAAGCATTGAATCAGAGGCCCGATTTTAGCCTTTTTATGTTTTTGTTGTGAAAAGACTGTCAGCAAAACCTGTATTTTCAGGGTTTTAGGTAACATAAGAACTGTGAGAACCAACACAAAGGGAGAGGAAACACAATGAAAAACAGTTGACACAGGACTGACAGGTTATATCTGTATTATATAGAAACCCTAAGGATGGTTATATTTGCTGGGGCATCTATGGGACAAAGCTCCCATGATCCTCTGGGATGCACAAGTCAGACTGCAAGACAGATTGTGGTCCTGACCTCAGACTCTGTTTTGGTGTCTGCTATAATCAGGATGTTCCCAATGCACAAGCTGTCAAGATACACAGTTTAGCATTTTTTGCTGAGTTCAAAGATATTGTGGACTCAGCAGTGAAAGAAAAGACTGGATTTCCTCCCTTAAAACTGTAAATGTTTCATTGAGGATTTCAAGGGGACTTCAATGATGATAAGTGAAATTAGAGAACTTTATTTTGTCTGCATGGAATGATGAAAATGTGACTATTACGCCATCATTTTCCTTTAGAAATATAGCTTAGCGGTTTACACTGCTGACTAGTGTGGGAGGTTGGCAGTTTGAATCCTTAGGCAAGGCCCTTTACGCTACCCTTTATATGCCTATACCTTGTAAGTCGCTTTGGATAAAAGCATCAGCCAAATTTAATGTAATAATAATAATAATATCCATAATATAGCTCTGTTAGCACTGTACCAATGTCACAAATACAGTTATGACATTCCACTATGGTTTTCTGGGTTGTTTGGCTACTTCTTCGGTGGCACTGAGTACACAATGTCACAACAGTGCATTTGTGAAACAACGTCAAGAGACCCCACACACACACACACACACACACACACACACACACACTTCCTCCCATTGACCGTTTCAGTGGTGTGTTCAAAATGGGTGAATGTGACACATAGAAAAGAGCAAGTCCATTTACCACATAAAAAGGTGTGTGTCTTTGTCAAAACTTGCCATTGTCAGTGTGTAGTTGCAGCTCACAGGTTGTTTTTCCATGTCGTGGGGTGGACTTTCAATGGGAAAATGCACAAATAACACTTGGAAAAAGAAAAACAGTGTTGCTGCTGTGTAATGTGGGAGTACTCACCTTTATTCTAGTCAGCTAGACTAGTTTTATATATATATATAAAATAAGAGTCTAAGTTAACTGAAACAAAATTGATGTTTTTTATAGACATGTGACGTTTCACCCATTATAAGTAAATGGGAGAAGAAAAAAATATTTTTAAAATTCAGAAAAAAATTGGAAATTTGACAAAATTTTCCCAAAATATAATGACATCTATTCTGCGTCGCTGGTCTATTTGGTATAAATTTGACCAATAATTTTTCTGTTACAGTTTTCTGTTTCTGTTTTCTTTGACCTACTTTTCCTCAAAATGTAATCAAATCTATTCTGCATCACTGGCAATGCATAAACCCAATTTGGTATGAAATCGACCTATTGTTTTTCTGCTACAGACATGGGAATTTTTGCCCATTATGAGTAAAT
>JAPSES010000236.1:716394-726464 GCA_029822895.1 Maxillicosta whitleyi
ATCCAAAAATATTTGCTTTTTTCCACCGACATTGAAGTGTGTGTTTTCTATGTAACCAAGAGAACCAAGTTGACAATGTAAAATAAACTGAAAATCACAAATGGTTAATTAACATCCATGTCATCACTGAACAAAACTGTGAATGAAATGAACAGAAGAATCGAGAAAGACAATTATACTGAGAACACGAGTTTCTGAAGTGTCATATAAATACTGAGTTATATTTGCAGTCTTGTCAGTTTGCAGTCAGTTTTGCAGTCTAATTTGTACACAATATAATCAATGACAATACAACATATGATGCTTTTGTCAGTTATAATTCTAATATTGAGTCAGAAACATGTAAATTCCAGTCTAAGGCCACCTTCACTTTGTGGCACAGCATAATATAGTATGTATTTTCTGTCACGGAGCCCACCTTTTTATTATTTGTATTACATTATAGTGATCATAGTGAGCTGTGAAGTCAAAAACACTCTAGTACTATATTTTGTAAACAGTATTTTTGATTTACTATCATTTTTGTTTCATCTAACTTGTCCTTCTTGATCTTTTTCTTATAATACTGTTTCAGCTGAATCACACTCTTTTGTTGCATTTATAAAAGCAGCTACAAAATGAAGTAGATTGTGCTGTTTACCGTTTTCTAGTACGTAGTCACAGTTTTTGAGAAGTCTAATTTTTTTAAGATAAACATTCAGCGAAACCACAAAATGTGTTTTCTGTTCCGTAGTGTCACTTTCAACTAAACACATTCCTGATTAAGGCGTGTGTTTTAACCATCTGAAACATAAAAATAAATAAACAAACACAATATTAATCTTATGGTGGCAAAGCTTCCATTTTCTACTACATTCTGCTAACACAAATTATGAGAGTCTGGATGTGTACAAAGCGTAGCCATGCATAAATTGCTTCAAACAGCTTGACAGCCCAGTGAAGAATTCTGACACTACCGCAACAATCATATTGCATAATTGTGCAAAGTAAATGTTGAGCAAACACATTTGGATTCATCCGCTCTCAGCGATCACAGTATGTGGTATTTGTACACACGTCTAATACAGTGACTGCATTTGTGTCAGAAATTGTCTGTACATTGCAAAAGGTAAAAAGGCAAAGTGTCTGACGGAACTCAAGAGATAAAAGAGAAGTAATCAAGGTAGGTCCAGAAGGAATATAATTCATGAAGAGGATGGCTGATGAAGTGGGAATAATAGTAAACATTTTGTTCTAGTAGTGGCTACGATTTGCTTGGAGGCATAGCATTTCCAATGTTTCCCATCATTACTATAAGCAGAGTCCCCTCCACAGGAGCACTCAGTTTAGAGAGACAAACAAAAGCATGATGTAAATACTCTCAGCAGTGAAGAAGCTCCTCTTCTCTTCCCTCTCCCCTTTCTCCCCATGATTAGCATTTCAAACAGTCCTTGTTTTGCATCAGAGCTTCATGCTTGTGTGCTTGCCATCACAGCCTTGCAGGTGGCGGCCTGTCCAACCAGTGGAGTTGAAAAGCAGCCTCAGTTTGTGTGTGTTCGTTGTGTGTTTTGTGACTGCATCGTTTTGTGGTTACGACTAGTCCAAAGGGATCTGACCTCTTTACTGAAGTCAGGTATTTCTACGGGGGATGACATGGGCTACAAATGGTACATAATCATAAATTTCTCAGTATTTGCAGTCTCTTGCTTTGATAGGCAGAGAGAGTCACACGCCACACACTGGATTCACACTCTGCCTCCTGAAAATCCACAAAATCTCTATTTAAGTTTCTGCCAGCAGACCCATCCAAACTTTGATTGAGTGCGTCACAATGTGCCCAGCATATCAAGCACTGAGCAGCGATACAGACTTCTGCAGGAGCTTTTTTTTTTTTTTGTTCTTAAAAAAGGCGCTGCGTCATTTTATCTTAAGTCAGCTTCTAATAGATTGTCCACTCCACGGGATTAACCCTAAACTAAAATCATGTCAAAGCCAAAGGAAATTAAAATAATGAGTTCCTACAGTTTAAAGCTCGGCCAGAGATATCTAATTAAATCTATATTGTTTTTTGCGTTATCTAGGTGTTCACTGTCCTCAGGAGTCCAGTGTTAGTTGAGGTGACTGTAGCACGGGCGTGTGGTGATTACATGGACCTTCTGTCTTGCTACCGTCCCACCTGAAAATAACCAGACACAGCATGAATCATTCCAATTGTATACCACTTACAGTTCATACCATTTAGACCCAAGGGACCGCTTGTATGTAAATTCTATTCTAATTTATTTTCAATTATCTCCTCTGTTGTGTTCATTTTTCAGTGCCTGATGGATCATGTGACTTGTCTTGGGTAGCTTTTGATCATGAGCTGCATGGTGACAATTTGAACTCATGTCCCCACTCACTGTAAAACATGTCCCCGAGGAATCACACATTAAAACAGCAAAATGAAAAGGCGGTTTATGGGGAAGTGCATTTCTAAATGCCGCTATGTTTCCTTTGGCCGTCAGATTTAATTACATGGCTTCTAGTGTTCAGTATTAGTTTACAGCTTATTTCATGTTTGTCCTCTTGGCCCCGTCATTCACCAGATTATGGAATTAGGTTTTCTGAGCCCACTGTGCCTAGTGGAGAGCAAGACGGTTGATATGGCCAATGGGAGTGGTGATTATGTACGATTGTGGAATCTTTGAGCATCAAAGAAGAGCTTACGAAAAAAGCTTTATGAGGAGGATTCACAAGTTTCGTGGCCTGTCTTTTCATACGAGTAAATGCAAAAAGAGGAGGAGATTTACCGTATGACTGGCTGCATTTAGGAATCTATAAATACAGCGAGTTCGACTAAAGCTCTTTTGTGTTGTGTCTTTGGTAGAGCCCTGGTGTCACTGTGATTCAGACTAATGCAGGACCATTCCTCACCTTAGTCGTCTTTATTTTGTTCCCAGAGATGCATGACCAGCCAGTGAGGTCAGGGAGAACTCTGCACTCCTCCCCCTCTAGACACGGCTCCATTTTACACCACCACTTCTGTCGTACAATGGAGGCTGGTGTAGAAAAAAAACATAACGGCAGGAAGGTCATTTCAGACAAAATGACTTCTTAAAAGGTTTGGGGAAAAAGCTCCTCTCAATCAGATTTCATAATCGCCGGTCTTTAACAGCCCGAACATCACTAGAATCTTGTAAAACCGACTAATCTGACCTTTCTTCATCTCTGCTCTGACATATAATATATTCATGTCTGGAAATTTCTGGTTAAGAGAGGCAGAGGAGGATGCCCGTTAACAATACCTTCAACACAAGAGGGCAAAGCTCTTGTTGTCCCTGCTACCTGTCCTGGGAAGCAGGAGCACTTGACTGTTTGAGAGCGTTCTTCAATCTTGTTCTTATTGCAGCAGCGATGAGCAGCAACCACTTCACAAGTCCCTGTCCTCTCCTGTGATGACCCTGAGGAAGAGAATTTGGAAGTAAAGGAGACAGCTTTTCACACTGAGTTTGGTATGGAACTAGAGACAGCGAGGTGGACTCCAGCCGCAGCACGATAATGTCACAGGGCCAGTTCCTTGGCTTTATGACTTTATGACAGAATTTAAATAAAAATACTCTTTTTGTCACACTCATTCAGGCGACTAAGGCAAGGAAGTGTATTTTAGATCTAATTTGGCTGTTTGTAAAGCTACAGCACCACCAAGTGGATGAAGAGCATCAGTACTCAACAGTTGAGTTGAAACATGGGACCCATTATCACCTACAGATGTGTCAACATGTGTGTGCAGCAGCCGTGTGTTAGATGAGCTGTCGAATATATATTTTGATGCATGCATGAGTAGAAACAACAAGAACTGCTTTTTGCACCCTTTCACTAAAGAAAAAAATAAAGACAACTGAATATTAGCTACGATAGATAACACTGTGCTGGTATTTTATTAAACTGGATTGTTAGTTGATGAGGTGTAACAGAGCAGAAAAGAACAGAAAAAAAAAAACATAAAAACGTGCATGCATATTGCTAATTTATAGTTGAAGTGCCTGTTTGAATGGCTGCACAACCAAAAACACCTGCAGTGTAATCAAAGCAGTGCTCCAGAAAAAAAAAAAAAAAGCTTAGTATTGACAAGAAAGAACACTTTAGATTTCATCGGTGGTTTATTCATGCCAGTTTGCTGTTGTGACACTGTAATTAAACAAATATTCCCCTTTGTTCTGTCTTGAGACTCTGCAGGGGATAAATACTGATCATGTCATGCATGAAAATGGTTAGAAGAAACAGAAAAAAATAACACTTTTATAGAAATGTACCTGATGACTAGTTTTTCCTCCATAATAGGATTATTCTTTATTGAGGATCCTCATTAGCTGATGCACAAATGCCAGGTTAGCCTTTGTGTTTTTCTCATAAAACAAAAAAAAAAAAAAATGTCAAGATGCAAAATCGCAACACAAAGATCCAGTTATAGAAAACCACTAAATTACTAAATAATTAATAAAAATAAATAAATAAATTTTAAAAAAATGAACCAGGTAGTTACAAAGGGTGATTTCCAGCTTTTAAGTGGAGTCTGTACATGGTTGGAGGAGCCATAATGAGTCCCCCTGAGGTGTGTGACTGGTCTGGATGGGTCTGAACCTACCTGTCTGTCCTCTGGAGCTTTGGTTGCCAGTGGACACTAGCTGGCTGCAGACGGTTACCACACAGACAAGCAGCAGGCCCCAGTGTAATGGCCACACCAATGCCAGGTTTAGCCTCATCTTGTCTGCACACTGAGGAGGTTCACACACACAAACACACACACATTTGAACAACTGGACCAAAGTTTACCCTCCTATTAAACAAATATGCTAAACAAAGTCATCCTGTCTTCTGTTGACTTGAGTTCATGAGATCACTGCATCCATTTGCTCAATTATGACTCTCACATCAACAACTTCAAACTTTATGAAACACCAATAAAACCTGATCAGAGGGAAATTTAGGGCAACTCAGACTAGGTCAGTGCACTTATTTCTGAGTCATACTAACCCTTCAGCAGTAAACATCTCTGTGCTTAATACTCAGCTCCCTGCAAAACAAGTAATACACTCCATAAGCCTAAGAAAATCTGGGACATTGATGACTAATTTTACCATTTATGCAAGAAAAAAAAGAAAAAAAAAAAGATGTAAAGTACATCAACAACTAAGTCATTCGAACGTTTTGCGCATGTCAGGTATGACTTTTAGTTGGTGCAAAAATAATAATAAAAAAAATACACACACTTATGTGAATATATGTTGTAAGAAATAATCACAGTCATTAAAATAAAAAGATTAAATTGTGACAAAGTAAAAAAAAAATACGTACCTTCTCGGCTCAGTTTATTTTATATAATAAGTCGCAGTTTCCATTGGAATAAGGTTTAACGTCCTTCACATTATCGTTCGGCAAAGATGCACGAGTTGGAAGTTTAATGTATGTTCTTCCCCAAGTTTTACGCTTCATTTCAGATTAAGAAAGAAAGGAAAGAAAAGAGAAAAAAAAAAAAACACAGGTGCGACTTCCCGATGCTTCCAGCTGATGAGGATAAATCAGTTTTACCTGCAGTCGGACACATCAGCTCCTCTGCCTGGAGTCAGGATGTGAAAGATGCACTGGTCTGTTAACACGGTCCGACCACCCCCATGAGTAAAGTCTGTCAGATTTACCCGTCAGCAAAATTAAAACTTAATCAACACAGAAGCCATCTGTCTCCCAGACAATGCGCGGCCACTTTCATTAGTGCGTAAGAAGCTTAAAGTGCGCATTGACATCCTGTCACGATGACCGAAGGCTATACTAAGTAAAGTAAGAATCCCAAATGATTTGTGCTGTTGTGACTTCTTTATTTTTTGTTTTATACATAAAACAATGTATTTATGATGGCCAGTTTCCAAAGAAGCAAATGTGCAATTGTTTGCCAAATGTTTTCCCAATGTACTTCTTCAATTAAAGTAGCAACAGGTCACTAATGCAAAATAGAAAACTGAAATACAAAACATGTTTCATGATATATTTACAAAGTAAACAAGGGGAGATGGTAAAACAAATCAGTTGTAATAGCATGGTGTCACATAAAACGGCCATTTCTACTTTAATAAGAAGCTTTCTCCAGAGTTCTATGTTTTTAAAGCCATTATGTGTTGAATATGTAGCCCAGGTTTGACAGCTGCATTTAGTCCTTAAAAGGCAGGCAAAAAAAAAAAAAAACACTGCCTTGTTGATTCTCAGTGAAGAGAAATGACAAAACTGTAGCTGATGCGTGATGTAAATTAGGCTTCCTCTATGATCATAATAATAAAACTTTATTACAGCTTAGTGCACATCATTATCATTTGACTGACGGGAAAAAAGCTACAATGCACAAATACAAATAGGAGTAAACAATATTACTAATAGAAAAACAATGTCGATTGATTTCTGCACTCATAAGACAACACAACTGAGAGCCTTAGTTAACAGCCTTATTTACACCATCGTTTTAAATATACTACCGTAATAGCATAGTAACATTGTTAAGTGAGACCTAGTTCAGAGATCAGTGCATTGTGTTAAAAGTACAGTATCAGGTGGTAAAATTAAGCTTGAAAAGAACAGTCTGTGGTGTAGTGACATCAGCCACAGCTAGTTCCTGTCCATCTGACAAACCCAGCTCTGTAGGAAAAGAAAAAAAAAAAAAAAACAGGTTTTATTAGTGTTACTGTAAATGCAAACAGGTACAGATCAGTTAGCAGAGGCAGGGACATTACTACTACCTTTTAACGTCTTGCACAGGTTTGGCCTGGTTCGCTCCTCGATGGATTTAACAGACTGGAACAAAACAAACAGGCATTTTATTGGCGGCCACTGGGAAAATAAAAATATTAAAGGGCTCATATTTTGCTAAACCCACTTTTATTAGTCTCTGGTTCATTTATTTGTGTATTTGGACCGTAATGTTTCACAAAGTTTGAATTTGAACCCTCCAGCTGCTGCAAAACTATCTTTATATTAATTTTGGCAGAAAATCAAGTGGATTTCTACAACATGTTTTAATTCCTGCTTAATTTGTTACATTTATAACTAGTTTCATTATGACATTTGCACATATAAGGTCAAGACTTCTGAGGAACACATATCTGAGTATGACATAATTGTTTGTCAGCCACAGCGGTTGTAGTGGCTCATGTGAATTTAAAGGGCCAGCGCTCAAAATGACCTTTCTGGTGTCATTACACTGTAACAAGGAATAATTCAAAATTCAGACACAAGCAGAGAATTTACAGTTTATGTAGACCACAGGGAAATGTTGGAAAATGCATAATTCCATTAAAAAAACAAACAAACAAACAACTAAATATCACTCCTTTAAAATGTTACATTCGTCAAACCACACATTAAAAATAAACAAATAGGTGAAGAGCAGTAATGCTGGAGGCAATGTGGGCAGAGGAGTGCCTATCACACATGTTTTTCGGTCATGTGAAAATCTGCGGTGGTTCTGGGACAGAGTGGGTCAGATTCTGGAAGAGATTTGATCCTACAGGACACCCAGATAATGTACCTGGGTTTGACTCCAGACAGTACTATTCAAAAAAAGGACCTGTCTCTTTTCAAAAATATTGATTTTGGCATCTAAAAAGACAAGAACAAGAAACTGGCTGAAAAGGGACACAGGACAGTGGCTGAATATTGTTGAGGAGATTTAGTCAATGGAAAAACTGATTTAATCTCAGAATGAAAGCAAGGACCTTGGACCCACAGTGGCATTCATGGACTGTATGTATGAAAAAGACAACCAGACCTAACGAACAGTAATAAAAACTAAACCAAGAGTGGTTATTAATTGTATTATTTCATTTTTCTATTTTACTTTTTTTCACCTTCCCAAGTTTCCATTTTGGAAACTTCCACTGTTGTGCGGTTGATTTTGTTTATGTCAAAAACAAAAATAATAATAAAAAAAAATGCTGCATTTGTAAGAAATGAAATGCCTGCCTACCTGCAAGTACAGTGTTTTATTCTTCCCTTCCAGAGTTGTGGTGATAGCGGGGGATTTCATTTGCCTGCAAAACATTTATAGAAAGTCTTAATCTAATCTTTCTTTTGTGACAGGAGCATTTCAAAATTTTATTTTCTGAGCACTCACAGAGAGGCATTCTCTGTCAGGTACTCTAAAACCTCCTGCAATTTAGCAGAGGAAGGAAACTGCAGATCCTGTGGCACCTGGCTGCACGCTGAACAATTGTCCTGCCAATCACACAGACACGACAATACAGATTAAACTAGTGTTTCTCTGTAATGGAAAAGGTACTATATCATTAAACTGATAATGTGGCAGTTGCTGATTCTTGGGGCACAACAAACCTTTCGTTCTGCTTCAAAGGTGTAGGTATAGAGGCCATCCACATCATTAAAGACCAGGTAATTATTTAAAGGACTATATGCACTGTAAAACAAGATGTCATGATGAGCTATGTTTACCTGACACATGAGCATTAAGATGTCAAGGAGGCATTTCTTTTACTCACCTTGTAGCAATTTTAAAAACCTCAGTGGCACAAGCGGCTGTAAAACAAAAAACAAAAAGTCTGTATTCTGAACCCACGGATCTGATGCACATCACCCTTAAAAAGACCTAAACAGCAACCAAAAGTATTTACTGATGAAAAATGTTCAATAACTTTACAACCACTCATTTAAATAACTGAGGTAAATTGCAGTTTTTCAGCTTTTCAGAGGCATCAGATAAGAGACATTTGGACATTAAGAGAGAAAAACTGTCATCTTTAGTGCAGATTCACCAAAAAAAAAACAAAAAAACCTGTAATTTAATATATGACAATGAGTATATGTTATGTTAATGATTTTTTTTGTTGTTGCTAGTTTTCTGTTTTAATATAGTAACTTTGAAATGTAATTCAATAATTTCTTTGACCTTTATAATTTATAATTTCTTTGACCTTTTATGACATTTTAGATGTTCAGTAAATATAGGAAAATAGTTGATTTTTACTAAAAAAAAAACACACACAAAATACAAAGGATATATTACAATAAATGTTGAAAAATCAATCAGGAAAGGTTAAATGTAGATCCAAATTCATTTGAAAGTCTAGATTTTTATGGTTTAAACCCCAATTTCTTGTGACATTTTAACCAACATTATTTTCAAAACGGTTTCAAATGTGCATTTTGCTGTATTTCTACCTTATTTATTTAAGGAATAAGAGTAATTCAGGGTTTCATACCAGCGATAACAGCATTAGTTGACGCTACAGCAGGAATGATCCTCTTCACAACTCCTGCAAAATGAACACAAGCGCAAGTGTAATTTTGGAATATTTTTACAGATATTTTTAAAAAAGGACAGGTGTCAGTTATTCATAAAAAAAATTCAATGATATACCAAATTAATGCTGAATAATTTATTCAGTTAGAAGCTCACCTTGGGTTAGTCTGTATGTCACTCCTGTGATGTTAAACTCTGCCGCTCTCTCTTGGGCTTTATCAAACACCCATTGGATGTGCTCCGGATTGTCACCATCTAAGCTTGTTTCTAGGAGAGAACGCAGTTGTATTAAAACCTGCACATACAAAATTAGATGTTTTTAAAAAAGGTGTTAATGCTTTAGCTCACCTCCAAATGGCTTCTCTTTGGGCCACTGCAAGATTCTGGCATATTCAATGCAATGCTCAGGCAGCCGTGGCATTGAAGCGATAGTGCACATGGGGAAATTAATCTGTGGGTTACAGAGTGAAAACCAAAAGGGTCAAAGACACAAGTATTTTAAGACTTATATATATATAAAAAAAAAAAAAAAAAACATCTATTGTTGTGCTGAAGGATGTAAACAAAAAAACCAAACCATTTGAAGCTGTTCATGTGGTGTTCATCAAAATACCTTATTTAATTAGTGTTGTTTTGTTTTCCTGTCTGGGTGCCTGATATGTACTGCTGTGAGATGTTTTCACTTCCAAAAATACAAGTGTTTATCTGTCTACGCCTGGTTTTGTTTTTCAGGTTTTAATAGTCTAGACTTTTGAGTCCATAGGTGGCACTCTTCTCTTCTGTCAGTTTCTTCACATAGTTCTACTCATCG
>JAPSES010000236.1:735115-792872 GCA_029822895.1 Maxillicosta whitleyi
AATGCAGTCTTTAGATGCCAAATGTATTTGTTAAAAGAACACAGGTTCATTGAGTTTGCTACCTCAAAATAAGCATGTTTAATTTTGTCTTACCAAGTAATCAAATATACAGACCTGTCACCTGGACTCCTGCTTAGAAAACAGCAATAACATCCATCAAGTCACTTGTTGAGGATTCGTATGAAAACAAGTCCAGTTTGCTTTCAGTGTGCACAGGGTTTTGTGGCCTCAATCTCCATCCTCAAGCTCAAGTGTTCATTTTATCTGTGATGTGTGAACACATGCAGTTTCTGGCCATGCAGGCTGGCCTGAGTGTACCCCCCTCTGATCACAGCTATGCAATATTGAAAAATGAATGGCAAGTGCAGCTTTATTGTTTGAATATTATGTTATATGTACATGGTTGTGTTGTGTGTTTGTTTTCATAATATTGCATGCACAATTCTATATTATGACTACAGGTTACAAAGAAGGTCACTTGAGTACCGAGACAAATGTACTGATCAAATTCTAAGTATAACTTGACATGAGCTTTTCATTTGTAAACACTGGACTGTAGACGTCCAGTTTAGTTTTCTAATTCATTGATGGGATCCAATCCTTTTCCTTGTATTCCTTAAAAAAACAACAACACCATATTTCTGATGCAATTGGCAAAGTACTCTTCAGTGCTGCCCTTGATAGTAGAATGAGTTATTGATTGTTGTGTTTTACACATGCACAGTAACTGCAGTTTGTGCATGCTACCATCACAAACGCAGTTTAGAGGTTGTCTATATGGATGCTCTATTTTATGTTATCTATGTTTTTGTGTGACTTTTTCATTCATGAGTGGTGATGACAAAATCACAAAACTGAAAGAGAGACATGGCTGTCCTATGATAATAAAAGTAATCTGATTTATGACAAGTCTGTGTGTGCGTGTGTGTGTGTTAAACTAAGAAACAACTGAGTAATGAACCAAGAACCACATACAGTGTCCACAAATCAGTGTGAATAAATATAAATATCTACTTCTGTCTGATTATGTAAAACCAATCTGTCTCATTTACATGCAGTTCCTCTGTGCAATCACAGAACTAGCCCAACAAAACTGTAATTATAGTAACATCACTAACTCCATGTATCTAACAGTTTTGCACAATCTGTAGTAATTTAAAGGTACACTATCCATGTACATGTGCAGTTAGATTAGTTATGTTTTGGAGCCAGTTATTTCTTTATGTATAATTCTAAGCAGTAGCTAGTGTTAGATACTGCTGTAGAGGAGCAGAACTCACAGGTGACTGAAAAGATGGAGGTTAACATAGATGGATGGATGTTGACAACCCTTGAAACACAATAGCATTCCTTATTTTTTTCAGTACATTCACACCAAATTTATATAATAGTTATGGATTTTTCATTGTAGTTTAGTTTTATTCGTTTTTGCCTTTTTGTTATCTCTAATTCAATTAGTTTTTACAGCAGGTTTGCTAGTTTTTATTAGTTTTCATTTTTCATTTCATTTTTCTAAATGCTTAGTTTTAGTTTTTCCAAATCTTTTATCTTCCTCACTGTTGTATTCAAACAAACAAGAATACAAGACTCTGCTGCTTTCTCCCTTCAGTCTCCATGTTGCCAGGTAGAGTAGGGACGAAGAGCCGACTCTAAACGACAAGTGGCGAGAAATGACGGGCCCTAAAGTGCTGTATGGTGCCACCAGCTAAAACTGCTTGAGCGAAATAAATCGAACATTCAATCCAAATCAATCCAACATTGAGTAAGATGAAAACAAAGGGAATTTTATCTGTAATTTTTTATAAGTTTTAGTTCGTTTTGTAACCACACAATACAGTTTCAGTAAGGTATTATTTTTTCTTTTAATTATAGATTTTATTTTATTTCAGTTAGCGAAAATGTTGTCTAAATGCTAATGCTCATCATTTTGTTAGTTTTTATTTTCATTAATTTTCAATAATGTAAACAAATATTAACGTGTACATTTCTTCACTAATATTGTGCCGTTAAACCTCTGGAAAGGGGGGGGGGGGGGGGGGAGTAAAACACTGGAATCAAAATTTTGCAGATTTATTTATTTTTATTGTGATTCTAACAGGATAACACAGGCATAAACAATTGATTCTCATGTCTAACTTACTTTTATGCAGTCATTGTCCGTTGAGTGTTTTTGGAGTGACACATTCTAACTATGTGTAAAATAAATATGATGAACAAAAGCTGTGGGTGAAGCCTCAGAAGAGACTCGTTTCACTTGATTCCAGCTCTTTAGGGAGTGGCACCTGCAACAAAAGAAAACAGCAGATGAATCAGATCCCTAAGGATGTTCACACCTAATAAATTCACGTTTTAAAAATCTGGATATTATATAACTGTTCATTAACCAGCTTTAGACACAAACAGATTAACTTCATAAAGGTGAACTGTAGATACTCACAGATTTAAGATAGGCCACGTTGCTCTGCTTAATCTGATTTAGGAGCATATCTCGAGGCGTGAGGTCAACTTTTGGTGGCACTCGCCTGCGTGGGACAGGCTTCAGAGTCTTTATCACGTCCGTCAGGTTGGCTTTTTCCTCTGTCGACTCACTACTGCTGGTGTTCTTCACCCTGGTAGTCTTCCTCAGGTGGAAACTGGCCTTGTCTGGTCTGCTGTTATCTCTTGGGTCCAGATCCAGAAAAGGGTCCCGTTTCTTGGGGGTCCTCTTCAGCTGGATGTCCTTTAATGAGTTTGATGGTTCTGAGCTCTGTGGTGTAGGAATGCTGCTGTTGTGTTTGAGCTTCTTCTGAGGTTCTGACTGCTTGGTGTCCTGTGTTACGGGTTCAGCACTCAGATCTGCCGAAGGCGGGACGAGCCCGTGCTGCTGCAGAAGTTCTAACGGCGGTACGAACCCCAGCATCTCTAGTAAACCAGGAGGGAGATTCAGACTGTTCTCATACATCTGCATCATCTCCTTCTGCTCCTTCATTTGCTGCTGCTTCTGCTCCTCTTTCCTCAGTTGCCTCTGGCGGTCGAGGTTTCTGGTTAAAATATTTGTCACCACCATCCTGGGACCTGGCTGCTCAAAATGGTAACCCATCTTCAGGAGAGTGTTGTTGGCCTTGAGCAGGCGTGAAATCTCCATCTCTGCATGGTGACCCAGCATGTGCCTCTGGTTGTGAAATCGCAGCTCTGTCAGAGTCTCGTTGAACTGGAGGCAGCGAATAATGGCAACAATGCCCTTTCCAGTTATGAAGTTAGATTCAATATTCAAAGTTGTGATGCTGCGATTCTCTCGTAACATGTTGGCCAAGTTAAAAGCAATGTTTTCATCCACACCGGTGTTAGCTATACTAAAGGTTTTCACAAATTTGTTTTTCTTCAACGCATTGACGTAATCCAAGAGCATCTCTTTGGGAATGTTTTCTATGTTGTTGAGGTTCACCTCAGTCACAGAGGGGTTGCTGTTGCGTATCTTGTCAAGTGTCGACTCCAAGTTTGTCTCATTTCCAGAAGGTCTTGATGTCATTTTTATGTTACCAAGTGCCAGCTTTGGGATTTTTAATTTGTTTATTTTTCTTTCTTCTTTCTGTGGGAGTTCATCTTTGGTTTCATTCAGGTTTTGTTCCTTCGGAGCCTCATCAGAAAGCAGAGAATCTGTAGTTTTAGGTTCCTCTTTCTCCTCTTTTTGTGATGTGTTGTTTTCTGAAACCAGGCTCTTAGTTTCTTCTGTTGCATCTTCAGTTTTCTGACTGTCATCTTCACTGGTTCCTTGTACTCCTGCTGTGTCATTATCTAAACAATCTGCTATCTTCTCTATATTTTCCTCTTTATCTGCATTTACGGATGATATCACCTCTTCGGTATCTTTCACATTAATCTCTTCTTCATCCTTCTCTTCATCCTTCTCTTCCACCTCTTCCACCTCTTCCACTATTTCTTCAATAATCTCCTCTATAATTTCTTCTTTGCCGGTACCATCTCCAGTTTCCTCCTGGATGATTTCTTCTATCACTTCATACACATAATCCAAAGTTTCTGCCTTTTCTTCATTTTCTTTCTTTTCTGCTTCCTCTTTTAATATTTTCTGACCAAGACATCAAATCAAAACATAAACATTAACCATGTACTGTCACCAAACAATACTTTCTCAAAGAATGTAATCTCCCTCTTACCTCACTGGGCAGAAGAGTAGCTGGTACTCTTTCTTCTTCAAGCATACGTTTGGATTCCTTCTCCCAGTAGAGATAATCGACCAGGGACCGGTGATCGAATGTCCCCGTCGGAGGTTTCTCTGTCTGGTCTTTTTGCCTCTGTCCAACTGGTACACTCTCATCTGGGGCAATAATCACATCCATTTCACTCTGGAGCTCCTGAAGCTCCTCAGGTGAAAGCATAGCAAGGAGCTCATCTTCATCAATATCCTCTTCATTAATATCCTCGGTGTCTCTTTCATTTGACATTTTTGTTCTTTAGTTTCTTGCTTCAAAAACCAACAGAAAATATGTTTTCTGTCCTATCTACAACCTGGGTCCGACTGCGCTGGGAAGCCTCTGACTTCGACTACAGCTACAAGCTGTTTGCCAATGCCTCATGTGGAGTCTAAAATTAAACTCTGTGAATTGCATGGAAGATATTTAAGGCACAAGGAGGGGAATGACATGCTAATATTCTTTTTTCAGAACCTTCTCCCAGCTGGCTCAGCCATCAGGATCTTTAGGGATGACAGTTGCTTCAAGCAAAGAAAAGTGTAGGATTGACAGCAGCAGGTGGACGCCTTTCACAGGCCTGTGAGGGGGGGTGGGGGTAAATACCCACAGTGCACAGAGCTCCCACCCCACCCAACGTTCCCTAGAAGACATAACCTCTGTAGTGCAGCACAACAGAAATATGAGCATGAATGGCTGCTCACAGTTGGAGAGAATACATTTCCTCTCTTTGATTTTTTTTTTTTTTACTTTCCAACTTCAGATGTTTTCATTTGTTCAGATCTTTTTGTTGAGGCTGAATTTCACCGATTATATACACACCATAAACTATACGGTGTAAAATCTTAACCCTTGCTGGCTAAAAACAATTTTTATAATTGCTTTTAAATGATTAAAATTTGTAATCAGATTAATTACAGAGTTACTGTGGATTAATGTCAATTAATCATAATTAAATATCCATTTTTTAAAAAAATCTATATTAATCACATTTCATTTCGCATGAGCAAACAAACTCAAGAACTGGATGACACGTTAGCTGAAGTGCTAGCAGAATCCCTGAAAGAAAACTCGTATCTGCAGAGTGTGTATAATAATGACTGTTCCGTCTTGTTTTCTTTTTTTGTCCTCATATTTCCATCCATAAGGCCAACATGTATGTTTAACATCTTCCTTCTTTATGTGTTGATTCTGCAGCCTGTCACTACTGCAGCGTCTGCCCATTTGCACATGTGCAACAGTAACTCTACTTGGACAATCTGCCCAAAATGCATTGGCAGAGATGTTCAAAGTCATGCTATGCTGAGGATGGGTTAGTTGTTTTAAAATTTTTAATCAGATTAATCATGATGATTAATCCACGTGAATGCATTAATTTTGACAACACTAGTTTTTACTCTAACCTTATCTTATCTGTTGTTTGCCAACTAAAGATCACTCAAAGACACTGCCATGGTTCTGTCACACATGTATTTATTCACATTCTTGTTCCCAGTGGAAAATATTTTATGACATTATCTAACAACATATAACTACACACTGACTGTACACATATGTGAGAAAACAAAGCAAACATGGATATGCTCTTTTTTTTTTTTTTTTTTTTTTACGGCAGTGGTGTTCTGTTAAAATATAAAAAAGACTGAAGTCGTTATCAAAAATCCATTTCCTCAACATGCATCTGAAAACACATTACGGCACCAACAAAGACAAATGGTTCTATAAACATTATCGACATAATACGTTCTGATTCAAAGTTTAGAGAAAAGAAGATATGTAAATGGAAATTTATCAAATACACAGTCTATTCTAATGAGTGACCCATTCAGCTTTTGTCAGGTAACACCGGGATCTTATATTTAAGATTATTACATACAGTACTTTACTGAGATGAAAATGGTGAAAGTCATCTTTGTTCTATAATCTACTGTTTCATATAAGGCAGTAGCTTGTTCCTGTTAAAATACATGAAGTTGGATTTAGTAAAAATGTACGTTGCCTCTTTTTTTTCATCTTGATACGCATAGGGTTTGGATCCTGTGAGGTTGTGCAACATCTGTAATATCTTTGACACATTCTCATCTGCCTATACAATCCATCCAATCCAAGGCACATGGGAAAGTCATTCAAGAGGGTCATCACTGTGTTCAGAGGTCAGTTTAACCTCAGCATACACCCAGACTCTGCCCCAGCCTGATGAACAGAGCATCTCCCAGGACAAGTTATTTATGGCAGCAAAACAAAATGTAAGCATACAGACTATTTTTAACTTCATCCCCCTCATGTGCTGATGGCCACGGCTTAATTTGTGCCAAAGTTTGGTTTGGTCCTCCTCAGTGGATGCTCATGTAGCTTCCATCCAGGTAAAATCTGTACAGACGGGGGACACAATAATATGTCACGTCTAATGTAGTTCAAGTGTTTGAAGATACGACGAACACAATGATAAAATCAAAACGTGGAAATGGAGATGTGATATACAATATACAGTCTCAGAAAAAATGATTAGACCACCCCTTATTTTCTTCAATTTCTTGTTCATTTTAATGCCTGGTACAACTAAAGGTACATTTGTTTGGACAAATATAACGATAACAACAAAAATAGCTCATCAGAGTTTAATATCTAGCCATGGTTTTCCTGATAAAAACCAAAATCACTTCAGTTCTTACATCAATATCTATGTCATTGTACTGACGAAAACAGTACTTTTAGGCATTCCGTGTTTTATTTTCTGTCTGTTTTAGTCACACAATACACACAGGAGTTAGTATTTGATTACTTTTGGTGGTCTAATAATTTTTTCCGCAACTGTATGTTCTTTTTGTTATCTTTTAATTCATAGAAACAGAAACTTCACCATGACACATTAAAGCAAATATATATATTTAAAAAAAAAAAAAAAAAAGATGCCTCAAAAAAATTTGCACATCACAATGTACAAATATGAATACAGAATCCCATTATAGGTCTGGTCTTATTAACTATGACACGAAGACGTGGTACACGGATGAAAATGAAATGCCGAAGTGGAGATGACTGGCAACAACGACATAAACATCCCATTGTTTTTGGTCTCACCCTTAAGTGCTAGAGTGGTTGTCTGAAGGTTCATCTGTACTAGAGGCCTCAGCACCAACCACCTCAACTGACTCAGATTTTTTAGGCATTGTGTCAGACTTGGACACTTTGCTTTCTGGAGAAAATCTGCACACATGAGCATTAATCATGAGAGGAAAGAACGTAAATCCTAATGATAAGTAAATAGTGTCAGAACACACAAGAAGAATGTAAACAGAAGATAAAACTATAGTATTTTCTGGCAAATCTAGAGAAAATCCACGCATGAGGATCCACCATGAGTCAGAGAGAAGGGGGAAAGAGGAGATCCTGTTGATTACATGTTTTATGAGACAGTGTGAGAACACACACATAGGGTATAAGCAGAAGATGAAGCTATTTTCTGGTAAATGTGGAACATATGACTTCATGTTGCATCCAGAGACATTAGTAGGAGTGGCGCCGATGTCTGTACCTGCCACTGACCGTTCTGTACACTGAACGCACTATCTGCTATTGCTCTAGAATTTTGACTCACATCCTCTTTCTGCAACATCTTCCATGTGGAGAGCTGTAATACGTCAGCACTCACCTGCTGTGGGAGGGGCTGCGGTTGTATGGAGACGTAGGTGCACCTTGAGGGTACTGAGGTGTGTCGGGCGGATCAAACTCGGTTAGGCCCACTGCCAGCTGGTTGCGCCAGTTCCCTGCGCTTTCCACTGAGGACACTGCAAACAAAACGGACATGAACACACTCAACTCACACTGCAGTGTAACATAGTGGTAATTGTTGTTATTGGAAACACTCTTGCGTCAGCATTGCAAAACAAATTACCCTTCCCGTATTTTCACAGTATATTATTATAACACTGTTTGAGGTGAGCTCAGTTTGAGTGGTTTTTGGGACAAATATCTGAACATTTACTTATACATATATGTTGATAGTGTTGTCAAATTTCATGATTAATTATCATCATACAAATAACTGTGACTAATATTTTGTATTTTTTGTGTTCATTATAATGCAGTACACTCTAATAATATTTCATCTGTACACCTACAGTACATTTAATAAAGAAGGGCCATTTAGTGATACTGAATTTCATAAATAATAATAGTGTTTCTGTCTGCCAAAACAGAAAATTGCATAAGGCAGATTTGACAGGAATAATATTAATAATATTTGTATAAATTACTGATAATAGAAGGTAGGTGTATAAAGATGAGGGGGGAATAAAGTGGCATTAAAATTTTATTTACTGATTTATGTATATTATTAACAGATATAATTTCTATCATGCTAAATAATAATATAGTTGTGTTAGATCAAGTAATCATGATAATATTATAATTATGACAAGACTACATATTATTAGATTTCCTTCTGTTCCCATTCTTTAGAACCTTTACATCAAGTCAATCCGAAGGTATTTTCCACTATCAAGAAAGACTGCTTTAATCACCTCAAATAAAAACATTCCATCCATTAAAACAAACAACATTGTTTTTTTTACTTGTTTAACAAACTGTGACTGGCAGCAGCATCTATGCTTGACATGAAAGAAAACATTAATTCATTTCCAGTAGATTTTTCTTCCAGATGAGAGTCTTTGTTGGCTTCAAACAGAACTTCAAAAACTGAGCCTATTTCCTTCTTAGACTTTGTTCTTGACAGCATGAAAAAGCTTCACACAGCATGTGGCACCACGTAAACAGAGTAGACATACATTAAACTGTCCATAGCGCTTCAGAGTGGATGGAGAACATATATGACATAAATTACCGGCTATACATAAAAATAACACTGCCAGAAATATCACAGGCACTAAACCTTTATTGTTCTAACCCCCTACAATACATAGCAACTTCCTTGGAAGATGTCTCACCTGAGGAGAAAGACGTGGTTCTGCTGGAGTGGCTGAAGGCTGCTGGCATCGTCTGGTAGCCCAGGCTGAGTTGGGATCCATTGTCGTAGTCATATGCAGCCAGCATTCCCCTCCCTCCATCCCTGTGGCCTCTGCTCCGGTGGTACCAGCCTCTAAGATGCTCTGCAACCAAAGCCTTCTGCATATTCTTTGCCAGCAGCTCAGTTCGGGGCCCTTCCCTGCTCCGTGGGGGCCTCACCGTCGCGTAGGGATTCTGGGAGAGGCCATCTGCGTGGTCACTGCTGTAATGCCTGTATCTGTCATGTCCGTGGTACCCATTGATCTGATAGGAAGGGTTGAGGTTGTAGTGACCTTCGACCTCGTTCTCGTACACGTAGGCACCGTTAGCGTAAGGCTCCATGTCCTGACAGGGGTAGCCAGATACATAATAGGCACTGGGTGCATAGTGTGTTGAGGTGTCACATGTATAATTACAACCAGAGTGGTGCTGAACCAAGTTGGGCATACTCCCAGTGTTTCCATACACTTCCACCTTCCTGTGGAGACGGTGCATGGTTGAGTTTCGGGAGTCCAGTGTACTGTAGTGGGAATTGGTTGCCCCGCAGAAGTCCAGACTGGACTGACTTGTGTACGAAGAGCAATCCTCTAGCACCTCTGTGCTGTTGCTGCGATGGGCTGGTGACAAGATAAAGACGGGTTTTTCCAAGTCTGTGTCTTTTCTTAACCGGGGTTGTGACTCCAAACTGCCGCTGCGATGCCTAAAGCAATGAGGAGACCCCTCTGACCTGCACAAAGGAAAGAACTTATCATATTAAAACAAAAAAATAATAAGTTACATTAAAAGTATTTGTGAATTTGTTAGTTAAAAGGAAAGGTTAGAGATATGGATGGTTCATTAGGGGGTTGGGTTCAAAAAGAAGCAGGTTCGTTCTAGGTTTGGGTTGGCATTTCTGTGGAGCAGAGGTCACACCTGAGCTGGCTGCTGCTGTAGGCATTGCGGGTCATAACCGGGGTGGGCGGCATGCTGCGAGGATCTCTAGGAGGTCTGGGCAGGGTTTTATAGGGGCTACTGTGGGTGGAGGACACCTCTCTTGGATTCTGGTAGTAGTGGGGAGACTCCTGTCCCTCAAGAGCTAATCTAAAAGGGTGCGGTATTAGGAGACGACCAAAAAATCAATGAAAGGAATGAGGCTGCAGACATGACACGGCAAATAATACAAGCTCTGCCAAAACATGATGTCATTGCTTTTCAATTAAAATCAAAAGTTGTGGAACAAGTTACTCAGCAAATTAAATACGATTTGGCTACAACACAAGAAAAAAACAAATCAAAATAACACACAAGGGGAAGGTGAGTTTTTGCTACCTTTTGTGGTTCTTGTTATTGTGATTTTCCCTTGATGACCCCTGTCTGTCCACATCATATTCGGCCCCCAGTGATCTCATGGGACTGAGCTGAGGGGAACCTTGAACCGACCGTGACCGTGGCCTCTGACTGGCACTGTCTGAATCATCTGAATACAAAGGCAACTCAGAGTAAAAATACTGGCACAAAGTTTTATAAATAGAAGTAAAAAGAGGGGGATCAATGTAACAATTCACAATTTCACAGCGGCAGACAGTCTGATGTCTGACTCACCGTCATCCAGTGGGAGACTAGACAGCGAACCACAGTCTGAGTGAACAAGTTCATCTGGAGAAAGAAGGAAACACATCAGGCTTTGCTCTGAGAATACGACTGGTGCCATAACATAAGACAGGCCAGGCTGCATCATACCTGCGATGATCATAGAGGCTCGCTGAGTTGGCTTTTTTCCTTTCTTGATTCTGTACTGGTTCATCTCATCCTCTATCTGCTGCAGTTTGTGCATGGCGTCCAAACAGTTTCTCCTTCTCTTCTTCTTCACCGTTTTACACAGTTCTGGCTCATTTGCAAGTTTCTTCGCTGCCTCCACAATCTTCTGCTGCAGAGCAAATCTACTTTCAAGATTCCTCAGGAAGGGATCCTGTACAGTCACAAAGATACCAACACGTTTTCAGCTCCATGTATTCATCCCTATGTGCTGCATATCATAGAGCAGTTTTATCTATAACAGTGCATCATATTCTACATATCCTTAAAAAGTCAATGTTTCATGAGCTCAGAAAAATGATGAAGCAGTTTTGCTTTTGTTTTTTTGTTTTTTCTAGGATTTTATGTATGGTACGAAGCAGGAAAACTGTCAAAATACCCCGACAATGAAAATATTTGATATGAAAATACACGACAAAACAACAGAATTGTTTAACTATCTAGACTTGACATTTTTAACTGATGCAGTCATTAGAAGAGGATGCTTTAGTTGGACCCATACTCATGGTGTGTGAGTGTGGAGTGTGGAAAAGGCACTGTTCATTGCAGCAAACATAATAATATATCAAGAACCTTTTCAACCAATAAGTGAATATTTCATCCTTCAGTTAATTCCAAACACACTTGCAGATATGTGGCTTTTATTGAAGTGGAAATAAAAATTGTGATATGATAAGTAAATAAAGCAGACAAATGGAACAGAGAGAGAAGAAAAATATTTGCTTCTGGGACATCAGTTCCTTCCTTGCATGTTGTTTTTGGTTGTTATACTAAACTCTTGGAAAATGAATTTTAATTGTACAAAATGGATCCACAGACAGACAAGAGAACAAGGATACTCTGTTGGATTAAAACACAGCAGCTTAATACAGACCTCATTGTAGGGGAAAAGGTCATCCAACTTGAAAGCAGTGCCAACACGTCGTCGGACCTGTGGGGGTCTTTCTCCTGAAGACAGAGGATACTCTTTTGGCAGCTTACCAGTAAGCTCCTAAAACAAAATAAGCCCTCTTGAGACTCAAAGTGGGTGCAGAAACAATCAGTTTCCACATTCCAACATATTTCACAATACAGGCTCAGTGCAGTGAATGTTAAATAACAATTTAAAGCAAACAGAGTGCCAGTTAAGAACCATAGTGGTACAAATATAATTTCTCACCGCCTCTCTCAGGCAAATCTTCTTCAATTCTTTTGTTTTCTTTGCCAGAATATCTTGGATCTCCTGTTCTTTTTTCCTGAGCTCAGATAGCTTCTCTTTCTTCTGTTCTTCGCTCATTTCAGAATCTGCAGAACCTGCGAACCAATATTCAAGCTATGTCAGCCAGCCTATTCCCCTCATATCCAAAAATAACCTCCATAATATGATACTGCATATGTGATATCACCATGGACTTGTCATGTTTACATTTTAATCCCCTCCCTGGCCAGTGTTTACATTTCATATCCTTGCTGCAAAAATATAACCTTATGCACCATTTGCAACATGAATTAATAAAACAGAACTCACCTGTAGATACTAAGCTCCCATTGCTGGCAGTTATGAGGTTGTTCTTCAGCCCTCCCAGTCTGTTTATTTTCGCTCCTCCATGTTCTGTGAGATCCATTGCAATTTCTTCTAAACTTCTTGCTGTTCCTATTTTAGCCTAAGTAATGAAAGAAGATAATTAAAGAAAGATTAGCTGATAAATGACTCAGTTTTAAGACAAAGGGAAGCAGACAGAGACACTTACTTTGCTTTGCTTTCTGTCCAAGTAGAACTGGTGCTGGCTGATAGCCATTACCCAAATGGTTTTGATCAGAGAGTGGCTGGCATACCACGTGTGGATGAGTAGACCCGTCTGTCCAAAGGTGCGCTTGGTTACAGCTCTCCTGTTGCAAGGGAAGAAGAGATTGGACAGTTTTATTATGCTGAAAGGAGAGACAACATGTACCTCAAAAAATAATCTCTCCTGTTGCTCACCTGTGTGGGTCATTAACTTCTACAGCAAATTTTTTCTCTCGGAAATACAAGTTTTCCAGCTGCTTCCACTGGTAGAGCTGAAAGTTAAAAAAAAAATAAATAAATAACAGTACATAGTCAAGGAAATGCAAAGTGAGGTTTATACTTTTGGAGCTGAAAAGTGGTCTAAAACTTTATTTATTTAAATAATCTGTAACACTGTAACTGTCTTTCCTGACATCACATAAACTATTACAATGACATTAGTAGAGCTGGTGTTTTGACTAGTCTGCTTCAACCACAGTCATTAAAAAACCCAGACTGTAATGTGAACTGTCATTACAGTGTGGGCATGCCAAGTCTGCAATAATGCAGGTGTTACAGAGAACAGAATGGCACAAGGGGACATTACACTCAAGACTCATCGCAATATGCAACGCTTTCCATGGCTCACTTCGCATTCATCTCCATTTCACCCAGGTGCTCACTGACAACAGTGAGATATGAGCAATTCATCTGGGTCAGTGACTCATAATGTGTCTGGACACAATGTGCATGAGACACAAGACAAGCGTCAAATCTGAACACACAACAAACAGGAAATCATATTACATGTGGATGCTTTAGGAATATTGCTCTTACATGTGGTTAACAGGTATAGACAGGCAAATGAGCACACTGCGTTCCTCTGTTCCTCTATGATATATATTTAAAGACTGACAATAAGAAGTACAGTATTTCAAATAAAACTATAAAGAACCAAAGCTCAGACAACTTAAATATAACTTCTAAAGTAGCAGGGGCAGTATTGGGTCTTACCACTGCAGTCCAATAGATCTTAAAAAGTCCTTTTTTTAAATCCCCCTTGGCTTTGCTGTCAACACAAACACATACTTTGTTCTGTCTCCTGTTGGCTCCTGACTTGTCTCCTCAGGTATTCTCTGAACACGCATGACACCGCCCACATCCAACCCCTTTCCCTTTGACATCAGCAGCTCACTGCCTCTTTTCCTCTGCAGAACACATCGCTGTGCACAGCTGACACAGATGGGTGCACCCTGTCAGGCTGTAACCGGACTTCAACAGGAAGACAATGTCAGTAAATAGTCTTTAAGTCATTTATTCTGTTTAGGAACAGTGCTGCAGTGCTGTTCTGCAGCCAGCTGCATAGGCACTGAACTCACACCTTGAACAACATAGCTGACACATCACTCACAAGGCTGATTCACCTACCCACTCACAGGTTTATTCAACTCTAATGGAACAAGAAAAGCAGGTTCATACGTATGTTCGATTCCCTGTGATTAATTTTCGAGCACCAGAAAATGTATTTGTCTCAGAAAGGCAAGATGCTCCAATTTTTAAAAGTCATTTTGATAAAATATCTCTCCAGTTCTTTCGACTGACATTTGCTCCAATTTTTCAAGTCTGGCCTCGTCTACTACCGCTGAAGCCCTGCCTTTGTTTGAGTGAAACAGATGATGCATGAATTAGAGCTGGTGAATCACCACACCAGGCACAGCAATCCGTACACATGCCCTGTGCTATCATGTCCACACACATTACTGAAACAGAAACAGCAGCAGCCATTTCAGAGTGTGAGCTGCAGGGAAAGTGGAATGTTTACCTTTCGAGGCTTTAATTTATCCTGTTGATCGTACTGACCGATGCCCTTATAGCTGAGTCCCAGCCACCATGGGATCCCTTGTTTGTCCTGTCATGTAACAACACACAGCTGAGTATTAGAGTTTCAGGTTTAACAGCTTTCACGTCATAGGAACCATCAAAAAAGACTAACCTTAACTTCATAATAATGCACGCCATACGTGGGCAACGATTCCACTAATGTCAAATACCTGGAACAAAAACATTTTTTTATTAAAACCACCTGGTGCATTTTAACATCAGCATGTGGTTTACTTTGAGAATGTGAAAAGATAAGACTTGAGGGAATTTGATCTATGAATCACAGTGATTCACTGGACAGCAGCTAAGGGGAGATATTGATTTCTATCAGATGATGAGAAAAGGAGTGCCAGAGAGAATGAGAGAGCAAGAGGGGGCTGAAGGAGGTGAGAGGAAGATTAATGAACAATCCTTGTTTAATTACTGGTGTTGAACATTTTTTATCACAGGTTCTTTTCAGTACTTACTGCACAATGGCCTGTCCTCGTGAGACTCCCTTCAGTTGTTTGTAATATTCAATTACACGATCCTCACTGCAACATCAAATCAGATAATCACAATCTGTATGGTGTCAGTGCAACACCACAGAATGGAAAAGCTGAGCGGTGAATTGCTTACAAACTATCCCTGTATTGAACCTTTAAAACAAGCATACCAGTATGCAAGTGAAGGGTGTTCTTTTAGAGCTTTGGTGGGAAGAGTTGGTAGTTTCTTCAAGTCAGCTCTGGTGTTTTCATCACTGAAAGGAAAAAAAGAAGACTAGGATAGTAAATAATGTAATAATTTGAGTAGTGTGAGTAGTGTCTTCTGAGAAGTGTGATCGCAGGCCACTTTGCTAAGTATTATTTCTTCTTCAGCTGGTCAAAGCCAGGTGGTAACCCGGACAACGACATGCGCTAGTCCTTTTGCATGCTTCAAGTTGGCTGTCAAAAGGCAGCTGGGTAAAACAGTGTGAGTTGTTTTTCTTACCATGTAGAGGTGTCTCTGCTCTGAAACATTTGGCTTCTATCAGCACTATGAGATTCATTAGATGGCCCGTGCAAGCTTCTCAGCACTCTGTGGTAAGCCTCACATAACACTGCTATTGATTTTTGTTGTCTGCACTCCACTGAAACAAGTGACCTATTGAATGTCTTCGCTAAAAGCTCACTATTAACTTGTCCTGCTACTGTTAAATACCTCTTGCCTCTCTGATAATATGCTCTTACCTTGTGTAGTCTCCTTTAGCCTCCTAGTGATCAGAAAAAAAAAAAAACCTTATTAGATTATGTAAATTCGTTTAGATGCAGAACTTAAAATATGAATGTCACCCACTAACCTGCAAAGCATTAGCAGCTAATTTGAAGACATTCTCACTTTCTACTTCTATAACACCCTGCAAGAAAGATAGAATCATAAAAATAAGCACACAGCAGAAACATGACACCGTGAGGAACAGATTTTTTGATAATCAAATATATCAAATAAACAATCTGCTTTCTGTATCCCAATGATAACCTTCGCTTTTTTTTCAAAATCAAATGTGATGTTTATGAGATTTTTCAGACTCTGCTCTGCATTTCAATCGACACAGAGAAAAAACTGTGCCCTACAGCCACTGTCTGCAGAGCTGAGGTGCTGCAAGGGTCCAGAGACAGTGAGTCATCAGGGAGCTGCTAAGAAACAACGAGTACAATCCTTTTTTTATTGTTTTGAACGCAAGGGAACAGGATCTGAACACTTACATTGTATACAGCAGATTTTGCATTCAGGAAGAATAACTCCACAGTTATGATGTCCTTCAGTTGAGTTATGTTTTCCACATAAAACCTAAAAAAAAAAAAAAAATTAAATAAAAACACATGAATAAACATTAAGTCTAAAAACTGAAGGATTTGAGCCTTAAGTTGTCATAGTTAGTGTCAGTAAGCACTGCTCTCTACTGGAAAGACCGAGCTTTGCATTATGTAAAATATTACCTGACCAGGAAGTTGAGTGCGATGGGTCCGGGCTTCTTTGAAAAGTCATGTTCAAGAACTCTACGATCCATCTGCAACCACTTACACTGGCCACTGCAAAACAGGAAGGCATCACAGTCACAGAGATGTTCTCAACACACGTCTATAAATAGTCTGACTATTGAACAAAAAACATAAAGCACATACTTGTCATCGAAAAATGCAAGTCCAAAGAATTCTTTCTCTTTGAGGTTGAAATGGGAGGACACCAGGTCAAGGAGTTCATATGACAGAAGCTTAGGCTGCCAAAGAAGATTTAGTATTAGCTTTAGTCTTAGACTGACTGTAATCCTCCATATCAGCCACAGAAAACATCAAAAGTTAAATTCATTAGACAGTTTTCTTGATAAATGTCATAGATGCCATGGGATATTTTTAACTTTCATTCATTCTACTGAAAAAGCTTCTAATTTATTATGAAAATATGCTTCCAAATCAAACCATATAATTAATAACATTAAACAGATTGAACCTCTTTCCCTTCTGTCCTGTTATACATATCCTATAACACATTCCCACTAAAAAAAAACATACCACAGATATTATTAAATTACAGAAAGACCTATGTGCTATTATTATTTTTAGATCAGTCGCATTTCTACCTGAACCAGCAGCTCTAGCTTCCTGTCATCCAGCAGCTGCACTTGGCACAGTCTGCCTTCAGTCATCTGTGGGGAAAGAAAAGAAAAAGTTCAAGGCAAGTGACACAATTTGTGAGCTATTCATCTTCACAAAGGCCATCCGCATCAAGTCTTGTGTGGTGTTAGTTGTTTGTTTTTTGTTAACACAATGGCAGCATGTTACACACAAGGCCTTGGAGGATTTGTAACACTGGTATAGTATTTCAGACAAAGACTTACACAGTACAGCGTTTACTGTTAATGATCAAACTCAGCAAAGGAATGTAAATACATCCCCTTGAATTCTTTTAATAACAGAACGCCATTGTTTCAAGGATTCTGTTGCCATAGTAACCAAAAGAAGGATTTGCAGAGCTTACATTTTGCATGATAGTTATCTATCTTTCACCTATTCTGATGCAAATATATGCACTACTATATAATATATAATAAGGCAACATAATTAGATATTTCTGCGACTGGTTTGAGCTACCTCATAACTGTTTAGATCACAAACATAACCTCATATCATACTTGGATTAAATTCTGCATCTCTTAGACCCAGTTGTCCATTATTCAAAGCCACAAGACAAAAAGGAAATAAGGTTTGTCAGATTATTTACACCACAATGCCCTTCAAATATAGTTTTGTGTGATAGCATCGAGCTAACCTGCAAGGGAAAAAAACTGTAAGCAGTACTATACACTTGATAAATCAAATAACCACTAAAAAATGACAGATTGAGGTTAACCAGCCTGACTACAAAACCTTCTCACAAGCTGGAAAAAGCACATCGGACACATCCGGCAGTTCCTCATGTGACAGAATGAGGCTGATCACAAACTTCTAACACTTGGACTGAACCAAGCAGCTGCTGTACCTGGTAAACCTCCCCGGGGAGAGCGCAGGTGGAGATACATCCTTGGCTAGACCTCATGCTTTAATAAGAGTCTCGTCTTGGATCCAGATCATAGTCAGGTCTGACCAGCAACAGATGAGAGGGATTAAACAGCAACTTGTTTCACCAAGGTTCCAGACTGAGCGGCCAGGCCTTAGCTGGATGCAGAGGCAGCTTGGGCGGAGGCCAGTTTACAAGAAAAAAAATTAACAGCTGACTTAATGAGGGCAGAGTGGCTCAAACTCCTGACCAATGTTATTCTGTTTAGGGTTTACTATTACTCAAAAAGATAAGATGTCTATCTGATGAAGCGTATTTACAATAACTGCTAATACAGTTCAATTTTAGTTTTACTGTACACCCTCATTTTATCCATCGACTGTGTCCAAATGGACTGAATATCACATTTCTCTTCTGTTTCCTTTAGTGTTACTGTAAGTAAGTGATGTTAATTTGAGATTTCCACTTAATTCACTCAAAGAGGCTGTGCAATGCATGCACTTATACTTCTCACTTCAACCTTTCTCATACTACTCTAATAATTAATTGAATTGCCCTACTTCCTGAAAAAGGACACACCCAGTCACTCCTTTAAATTATACCATCTGTACTGTTTTAATAAGCACTTTGTCAATTACAACTGACTGAATAATGTGTCTTTCCTACCACCAAAGCCATAAATTGTCTTTTATGATGGAAATTAAAAGTGCAGGTTCAATAAATCTAACTAATTTTAAGTGAGGCTGCTTGTGACAATCACCGAGAGTATTATTACATTGATCTGTGCTTGATTTAGTTATGGCAGCATTACAGTGGAGGTCACACAATTTGTCTGTGTAATAAGCATGACACTATTAGAGGCTGGTGTATGAATGTACCGACCACTAGATGGTGCAGGGATTTATATTTTTCTATTTGGAGAAGCAAGACATAGGGAGAAAATGGCCCCTTAAGCAAGCACCTCTAGGGATTTTCATAAACAGTCATTAGCTCAAAAGACAATTTGAAGTCAGCAGGGATGATTCCTACTTATACAATATAGATGAAGGGAGATGGAGGAGAAGCTGGGATTTTGAAGAATTTTAATCAAATAGTGTACAGTACTGCCTACCCTTGGTTTTCTGTGTGGAGACACATACTGGAGAGACCGTTTTTAAAGTCCATAATTAGTAAGTGTATGACTGTAATTTATGAGCTGTATCTGCAAATGTACAATGATAACTGGCAATTATTCCAACTTGTATGTGATATTTAATGATGTACTGCATGACGGCACGTGGATCTCATAACAACACAGCAGACAGTGCTACTTAGCCTCCCACAACCTATTGAACCTTGATAAAAAAGGGCCAGCCTTGGACTCAGGGGGGTTAAGGCAGGCACTGAACCTTCATGTCAGAGTCAAAAGATGAAAGAAATGTCAGTCTTTGTGTTCGTCTCTCCAGAGGCTGGGCAGACTCTTTGTGAGTGCTGTGTCTCAGGGTGCAGTTTGGCTGGGGTCTGGAGCCTGAGGTTGGCACATAGTCAGTTTGTTACAGTGTACTACCGTGAAATATCAAGAGGAAACAGTGGGAGCTGCAGATGTGGCCTCCTTTTGTCTAGTGGTGACGCAAAATAATAACTATGTTAATTACAATGAGATAAAACCGGGGAAGACGAAAAGATGTAAATCTCTGATGTTATTAAACCTTTACCAGTAGGACTGACCCATTCTGTTGTGTAAACCAGCTGTCAGTCTTAATACGTCACAGTGGTTAAATGTCATGTCCAGACTGCAACCTGCCTTATCTCAGTTTCCCGTTGTCATGCATTATTGATGAAGGCTGGTATCACACACACAAGTCAGTGTCTGCCCTTTGTGCTTACATGTTCTATTGAAGTCACCCACTACAACTGTTGAAAAAGAAAAACGCAGGCATGAGTACATTTCATGCGTATTCCCAAACAACTGTCTCTTACATTCTCCTTTTCGTGGTGAATAAATTATTTTGCGGTCATGCATATCCCAGCCAAACAAAAGCAACTAAAACCTTCCTTTGATTTTAACTTATTATATTCAACACTGCAGAGGTGAAGAGGAACATTGGCTTCTGTGTTTTTAGTTCATGATAGACAGCAGTTCCTCCTTGAATGCATAAAACAAATGATATCTGACACAAACGACAATGGTGACACTAAGACAAGAGTTTACAGTTAAATAAGTGATGTCCTTGGCTGTTCTCATCCTCTTATGGCTGTATCGTCTGACTCTCCAAAAGACATAACAATAAGATGATTATTTAGTATTTCAGTGAGTTGCCCAAGAGAAATACAACATCAAGGGTAAAAAACAACTCAGACCTGCCTGAACACAAAACAAGAAGTTCTGTTCCAGAGGGGGTAGAATGAAGGTTGCATTGGTCCCTTCCTCTATCTCATCATGACTCATGTTGTCAGCGATCAAAAGGTATCTGTCTACCATCATGTCCCACAGAGAATCGCTCCAGCTCTTTCTGGGAAACTCATGTATCACCTGATCTCAGGATATCAGGAGAAATTAGAACCCTACAGAAATATTCATTTTGTTTCTATTAGTATGTATTGGATAAAACATGGCCAGACATTATTACTGGAGAGTGATTCATGTGAATGATGTCATCATGCAGTGCAAGTCCCTATTCCCACTCTGAAGAGGACGTCTACTGAGGCAAGAGGACAGAGTGATATTTTATGTCCTACAAGTGGAACTAGCAGCATGGACCACAATATTTAATTATGTGCCACATTGGTAGCAGTGGTCAGCATTCTATCTTTTATCAGTCTCTGTAGTACAACAAAAGAGAGGAAAAAACATAACAAAACATAACAATTTATAACATTATGTGTTGAGCCTGTTTTTTGTTTTTTTTAAATATATATTAACATCACCTCCTGTTTTCTGCTTGTAACACTTGAACATGTACAGTTTCAGAAAGACATCCCAAAGTGACCTTGAGTCATTGTCAGTGTGTCTTTTAATGGAAACTACTGAAATCACACTAGAAATGGTTGCGTTTTACATTGATCCCTTGTTATACAGTTTAAAGCCATGGTTCTGAATGTGTGGTAGGTGTAACAGTGGTGGTTCTCATGCTATCTCTAGTAGTATGTAGAAAAAATAAAAGTAAAGATCATTTAAAAATATATAATACTATGAAAATATCATGAAAGGCATGTTACAATATGCCTTGAATTTTCTGTAATTCTCTTGTTTCAACAGGTAAAACTGTAAGGACCCCTTTAGGTAGCACAAAGATCGTTGGGTGACCAATGAGCGATTAAAATCAGCCCGATCTCTTAAGGATCTTCTAAGCCTCAAAAAAGCTGTTTCTCTGTAAATGTTTGGGGAGATCCTTGTGCACTCGTTGTGCCTTTGGCCCCTTATTTTAAACTATCTGGTCAGTCATGGGGGTGTGGAGGGGGGGTCATCTAGATAGTCGTACCCATTCCCTCATTGGTCTTTCAACCATCTCTCTCCTCAGGGGGGAAAATTTGTTGTTCATTGAAATATTGCTGAGAGATCATTGGGATACCGGTGAGGGTTAGTTGAGAGATCGAATTCCTTCCTTTGTGAGAGATTGTTTTGGACTGAGTCAGAATTTTGGGGAGACCGTGGCAACCATGAAGATCACTGGAGGATCATTAAGAGATCAATGACATCTTGGTGATTGCTGGGCGCTCATTGAAAGATCACTGACCTGGCTATTTTTTCATCGTTCAATGATCTTTATGGTGATTGCCACCCCTGTGTAAAGGGGCTTTAAGATAGTAGGGCTATAGTTAGATGAATAAGTGAGTTTGCTTACTTAATTCCCAAGGAAAATGTACAGATTACTCGCTAGAAAATGTAAGCTTGTATGTAAATTTTAATAAAAATGACAAAGAAATGATCTATCTGCTTTCAATTTGTATGATCTATACAGTACCTGTTGCTTCTCAGTATGATTAAACCTACTAAAAATACCATACAAAGCTTGTGTTTATTTTATTTCATCTGCATCTTTCAATTGTGTCCTTATAGATTCCAATACTTGTGCAGCCCTAAAAGATAGTATGTAACAACTACTAAAACAAAATTACTGCAATGATTACTCCAAATGGGAATCACAGGAAAAGCAGTGAAAATTAGGGGGAGATTATTTTGAGCAACTTTTTGTAAACTGAACTAGATGACAGTGAAGTAGCTCCTCGAGCAGTACCAGTAAAATCTTCTCAGCACCTGTCAGCAGCAATCAGTGCAACATAAGAAATGTAACTTGAGTCATCATTTTAGGAATAAATTTCCCTTTTATGCAAAAACAGAAAGCTTGTGTGACTACATTTCAGTCATAACGGTACAAATTGGATTAAAAGTGTTGGAGAAAATGGGTTAAAGCAATATCCCATGATTCTGAATTTGTAAATGATATTATATTCATTTAACAGATTGTTTTTTTTATTTTTATTTTTTGCAAATATTGGTGGGTATTACCTATTGAATATACTCAGCACATTAAATAAGCAAATAAGTCAAACCAGATTATCCAATACAAATCCTGTTTTTATAGCATTGATGTGTCATATCTTTGTTTAATGTCTCCATCCAACTCAAATAAAACACACAAGGTCAAGTGCTAATGTTGTATGAATGTTGCTAAGATAAGAATTAATTTAAGTTAGTTTCTAACAATTTTTTATAGTCTATCAGCATTAAAACTGCAGACCTATTCCACTTTAACCAGCAGGAGTTTATGTGACATGCTTTGCTGCTGCTGCTGCTGATGGTAAATCAGTATCATGTGACCTGAAAAATTCAGACGACTTCAACAAAATATAATGAAATACACTTTTTGGTTCCTATCACCATATTATCTCACAGTTCAAACTTCAGATACATTACTCTTACAAGTACATGGGAATTGCCATAACATTTATGTGCAGGCATTTACTAGCCTGAGTAGTTTTAGGCCTGCAGCTATAATATTTCAATGCTTTTTTTCTCTATACAAATTAGTTAAAAGTTGTGATTTTGACTTAACAGCCACAAAATTAAGTTGGGATAATGACTGAATGTTTTTTTCTGTCCATTATTTGCCCAGCTCTGGTATGACTGCACCAAATGACTACTGTTCACTCATAAAAATCTTAAGCTCAGACAAAAACCTCTCACAAGTGCATGTTTGTCCTCATGTTTTTACAGATCAACATACTCAGGTTACAGACATTTTTACATGCAGAAACCATCTCAGTGCAGCAAGTCCTTGCTGAATTTTGTGTGTTCTCAAATCACCGCAGGACAGCTTGACTGATCCAAAACACACAGACTGTTCTGTAAGCATTGAGCACTTGTAATTTTCAGAGATTGACACCAGTTGCCCTCATTCTCTGGCTTTCACAGCTATCCCCAGCTGACAGTCCTGATATCATGAACTGCAGAGTTTCATTATAAAAAACTGCAGTGACTTTCTGCAGAGTCTAGGGACAAGGCACTGGAGCATGGAAGTGAATGGATAGGGAGTAGAAGAGTGAGTGTATAGCCTGATACAGGACACACACCGACTGGGTTAGACTTTAGCAGCATCTTAAGTATAAGAACTGTTTATCAAGTTGGCTAGAACTAAGAAAGATTTAGTTTTTGCTTTAGATCATCCTCTGCCAGCGCCTTTTATTTCAGTGATTCAACCCTGCATGCTAGGGGATTTCACCTGACTTATTAGATTTTTTCCTTCATAGCAAGTATATGAATATAATATAACTGCTCAAAAATAGATCCCTCCCTCTCTGAGTTTACCACATTTCTTAGCAAAACCTCAGTAGGCTCCAAAATGGAAGGCTGCCAATTGAATGCTGAAATATTGCTCAACACCATCAGATAGATAGAGGAGCATCTCTCCTTCCTTCAGCTCTCGCTCTGTGACAAACAAGTCAGGATGTTCGTGAAAAATAACACTGTGTATCAAGTTCTGCTTCTTGTTCCATGTGTTCGAGGAGGCAGTTCAGCTCAGAAGCGAAGTCAAATCTAAGAAAAGGTCCACCAAGATAACAAATGATGTAGGATATCCTCTCCAACAAAAAGGAAAAGCAGCAAAGTTTCACACTCGGCAGATGCCATACAGACACATTCATCACAACAACAGTTCCTGTTTACAATTACTGATACTTTAAATACACTCAGACATGCTTCTTCCGTCAACAACAGCAGGCATTTCCAGAAATCATCCTTGTTTTTCTGGTTGACCCTAAATAGAGACCTACAACCCACCAAGACAATAAATTTAAAGAGAGGGTGAATGCATAGCACGAAGAACAAAACAGCAGTGGTTATTATGTCCTGTTTGACATAATGTTATTTAATATTAAAGGCACTCTTGTTGGATATTAACTCAAATTAAAAACAGAAAGTCAGCACAAAACATCATAAACACATGTGAGAGGAATATAATTTATGTTCTGTCAGGCATGAGTCACTGTGGTGTTAATAACAAAATGATGATTCATGGATTATTTTCAATATTTGCCTGCTTATACTTGGTCAGTCAGTGATGCAACTGTATTACATACAACCAATGCAATGCAGGGGCTTTACAGGCCTTCACTACTTTTTTATGTTAAACCTATATCAGACATTACCTTAAATCTGGGATATATTCACCAGTGGGGAGTCCAGTATTTCCACAGTATCAGATAATAAGACTAGCCCTCCTCAGGACCAGTTGCCTGAGCACAGAGAGAACAATGAATGTGCTACTGTAGCCTACTGTACATGGGTGGATTCCACCTGAGCCCCACCACCAAACACATATGTCAAATAAAACCCCACTCCCCGTGCTTTTACCGACAAAACACGGCAGTCGGTGAAACGCCCCACTCAGAGCCAAACCCATGCTTTTGGCTTCATTTCCATCACGGCTGTCCCCGGTTCACATGCGACTACTTTTGTCTCCTCACAGCTCAGTGATGACGGGATGACTTTGCTCCATCACAGCATATTTCCTTACCTTTCCACTCCTGACGCTTAGATCCCGCTTATGTGTGGATTCCGTGGGTCCTGCCCTGCATTCTGCTCACCGCTTCAGCTTTCTGCCCGGCTCTTTTATCCAGGGAGGGGAACCAGCAGCCGCTGTCAGTGTTCATCCTCCGGTACTACTGTAGCTCACACCCGCCTCACACTCAGCCACACACACCACGCCTTCGTCCGCCGGCTATTATGTGAACAAGCCTCGCATCCCCACCCTCCTCCCTCCCTCCCTCCTTTTCTGTCTCTCATCCAGCAGCTGCCGGCCGGCCTGCTTCACACTCCATGCCCATAATAATGAAGTGTCATAGCCTAAAGCTCATGTGTGAGCTGCATGCCTCACCTTCCTCTAACCTGATTGTTATGACATCATGTTTATTTTATTCTATAGTCCTCATGTCACTATTTACATTTTTCTACTATCACTATTATAGGTTTTATTGTTTCCTGATCATCACATAGGCTATTATTGTTCTGTTTCAGTGAAAACTGCACTAAGGACAAGCCCCTCCTATATGATGATCTATTTATTTACTTTATTTTCTCCACATGATGCCTGATCATCACATATTGTTCTTTTTCAACATTAAATACACCAAAGACACCCCTTCCTTCACTATATCTCTATTATCATTTATTTCTTACCCTACCCTGTTTGTTTTGTTTTGTTTTGTTTGTTTGTTTGTTTGTTTGTTTGTTTGTTTGTTTGTTTGTTTGTTTGAGTTTACAAAGTGCTTCACAGACAGGATTTATAGATTACCGGTGACCCAGAATAGATCTGATTACATTTTGGGAACAGAAGGTCAAAGTTAATATTTTTTATGAATTATAAAAATTAGTGATGCATCAATACTGGTATCAGTATCACGTCCAATACAGAGGGTGTGTACTTGTACTGGTAAAAATACTCCAATACAACTGTCACTAACACTTACAGCAGCTGACATTCACAGTTAAGTGTAGCAGGTTCGGAGGAGTAATGTCAACAGGGTGGAGAAATAAATAAACTAGAAAAGCACTCAGAGAGCACAAACCTCTGCCAAGCAGCACAGTTCAGGTCACACATTTAAAGCCACTATATGAGAAAACAGGAGTTCCACTGCCATCTGGTGGACATTTGTTAGTACTACAACAAAGTCAATAATAACTAATAGAGAATCCTTTAAAAAATTCCTGGATCCAGACAGTGATCCAGATCACCTCCAAAATTTAATCATCTGTTCCTTGTTTCAGAGCGAACATTTCCTGATAATTTCATTAAAATCCATTCATAACTTTTTGAGTTATCTTGCTAACTAACAAACAACCCTGGTAAAAACATAACCTCCTTGGCGGAGGTAATAAATGATGCTGACAAAAGTGACGCCAACTGGAAGTAATGTTAAAGACACAGACAGATACAGACGGAGCGTTCTGTCTGTCCTCCATGTACGCAATTCTGTCCGTTGTCCAGGTGCTGGTGGATGTGTACCCAGATGGAGAATACCAGCGGGAACCAGAGGGAGAGGATCTGTTCAAAGAGCGACTGTGTGAGTGAAAAACTACTGACATTTATAACAACTACCCATGGCTGGGCTGGTTTACGTCCTACTTATAATACTATGGGGGTAAGGAGCGGCGTGAACCACCACCCACACAAGTGAAAATGAAACTTAAACCTCATTTCTCTTTTCTTTATCTCCTGAAGCTTCACTTTTAAACTTTACCAATGGAAACATTAGTACATTAGTACCACATTAGTGTTGCCTCTATCATCTCCATGTTTGTTATTACTGACTTTTTTCTTCTCATTAAATTTTATTCTTCTTGGTGGTATTTGTCCAGTATTGTTAATTAAATACACCGCCCCCTGGTGGATTAATTGAGAAACGTTCAACACATTAAATGTCAGTAGCTGCACTTTGTTCCAGTCAGACTAATGACAATTAAGAACATTTTCCAAAGGAACTAAGAGGTATAAAGGGATTATTATCTACTCATATCTGTATTCGGTATTGGTAAGTACTCAAATGTAAGTACTTGTACTTGTATTCGGTCTGGAAAAAAGTATTATTGGTGCATCCCTAAAAAAAAATACGTTTCCCCATTTAGTTATTATGGGCGAACATTCACATGTCTGGAGCAGCAAAACTATTTGTGGAATTCATATCAAATTAAGTTTATATACCAGTGACCCAGAATAGATGTGGTTACATTTTGGGAACAGTAGGTCAAAGTTACATTTTTTATATACAGGCTGTTGTCATGCTGACATCACCACATGCATAAACATGATGGCATCAGCTGGAATGATGCCAAAAGACACAACAATGCATGTAAGGGGTAGAGTTTGTTGTAACTAACACCATTTGTTTACTTATACGATACACATGTTTCCTGATCATTATAGTTCTTTTTCAGTGGTAACGCTATTGACACCAATCTCCTAGTGTATATCTCTATCAATATTATAAAAGCCAAATGGCCTCTGTGTGTCTGTGTGTATGTGTGACCTGGGATTCACACAAAATACAGAAATACAGACTGCTGCAGTTTGGCAAACTTTTGTATTTGTGGTCAAGAAACAGACTAGTGAAAATGGCAAGTTGATAAGACTTGTATTTTTTGAGATATTAGCAATGTTAGAATATAATACCTTTACAATCACGTTGCTATACCCAGAATTCTTTGGCGGTGACTGCTGGACAAATATAGTACAGCATGAATGAAATGAATACACAACAGCCTAAAAACTACTACATCTAGAATCAGTGGATCCCCATCTTTATTTATTGAAGATCCCCACGTTTCCTGATCTTCATATATTATTGCTCTTTTTCAACAGTAACTGTAGTATGGAAATGTCTTCTTTTAGTGTATCACTAGTATTATTTATTTATTTACTTAAGAGCCCTATGTTTTTTGAGCATTATCATAACTGTACTATGGACACCCCTTTTTTAGGGTCCACTTCTATTATTATCCATCTATTTATTTGCTTCACATCCCCATGATTCCTGACGATTATATATTGCTGTTGTCCTTCAATGGTAACTGCACTATGGATATTCCTTCTTTTGTGTACAGTATATGTCTGTATTATAATTTGTTTTAGTTATGACCCACCATAACAACTCCTTCCTGGGGTCCTCAAGAAACAAACAAAAAATAAAGATATTCACATATAATGGATAACAACTGAGAGTAAATGAAAAAGAGTAAAATATGCTTTTCACACATATTCATACAATTAATAAATGAAGTAAAACATTCAACATTTCATTGTCATTAACAAACAATACAGTGTATCCAGTAACATAAGAGCGATTTATCTAGTTCACATATAATTTAGTATCACATCACCACAAACCAAACAACAACAACAGTTATTATGAACATTTAATGATGATAAATGTGCCAAAATGAATGAAATTTAAAGTCATGTTATTGAACTTCAGAGAAGCTGAAGATGATATAATTTTAGAATGTGAGACAAGTGACAAAACACAGGGAGCATGAGGTCAAGAAAATAAGCAAAACACACTGATGGTTGAAACATCTTCTGGTTGTTCGTGACAGTAAAATAGAAATGACTGTATTTAAGTGCGCAGCTGCATGAAACAAAAAGCATGAGGGCACACATGAAGTCAAAGCTATATTTAAAGTGTTTAAAGCGATAGGCTACCTGCAGAACAAGTTGACCTACATTGAAATGCAGGTCAAAGTCAACATTCAGCACTATTTACTGTAGAAGGTTTGCATTTTGTTTTAGTTTCAGCCAAATAACAAGACCAGACTGTGTTTAAATGTCTGTCTCTTAAGACACTGAGTAAATTTAAGTACCAGTTTGGTGTCTCTGTCGCTGCCAAGCCGACTATTACCTTCACATCACTTCACCATCAGTGTCCTTCCCTGGCAGTACAAAGAAGCGAGGCTGCTGAAGTAGATTGTTGGTGTGTGTTTCACATGTGAAATTCATTCCTGCTCAGGAGTGACGGTTCTCCTAAAATATTCATCACTGTATTTACTGTTACTGAGGTGGTAATTTTCTATGCAGCAAGTCCCATACGGAGTCTAAAACCAACATTTAGAACGGTTCCACAAAAGAAATGCATACTCTATCAGCTACATTTGGTATGATCCTGCATCGACTGGTAAATGAAGGAGGTGCCCTGCTACTGTATCTTTTAGTATGAGCAGAAGCCTGTTAGCAGAGGCTTCCCCAACCCCCTTGCTCTTGGATTTCTGACATCAGACATGAATAAGTAGCTCATTAAGATCCCCCAAAACCATCTGTCCATTGAGTCGCCTCCTTACTGGAAAATGCTCTCATAGTAAACAAAAGAATAGGCTCCCCTCATTACCCTCATTAGAAATGTAATTCTTTTTTAGTCCAGGCAAGCAGTCCTCTAATAGAATAAGAGAACCGGGGTATATCTGGGAAGACTGTTTTTTTGTTTTGTTTTACTGAAGCTGATGACCGAAAGTAATCTGTCATATGTCATTAGCATTCATTATGCCAACCACTCCAGATAGCTGCAATATGAGATGCTTATATTTTTACACATAATTGATTGTAAAGACATTGTGTTAATTGATTTTACATGTGACACTATTTACCAAAAGAGGTCTGTGACTTTACTGGAAGAATATCTTCTCAGAAAAACTAAATGTGATAAATAAGTTCAAAGGTTCCTGATTGTTCACACTGTGAAATTCTGGATAAAGTGATATTTATTGAAGATGAACTGAGCTTTTTATGGTTAAATACAATAGCAGTAAAAATTATTAGACCATCAAAAGCCATCAGAAAGAATGGTTATGCAAACCTGGATTAACTCCTGTGTGACTAAAAGAGACAGAAAACATGGAAAGCACTGTTTTTTTTTTCTATTGATGTAAAATCTTAAGTGATTTTGGTTATTATCAAAAACCATGGATAGATATCAGCTCTGAAATTAAACTCTTGATGAGCTGTTTTTGTCATCATCATTATATTTGTCCAAACAAATGTAGTTTTAGTTGTACCAGGCATTAAAATGAACAAGAAATTTAAGAAAACAAGGGGTGGTCTAATAACATTTTCCATAAATTTATAAGAATCCATTGTTTCACATAAAATCATATATTATATGTTAGTAAAAATTCTAAATTTCTGTTGAAAGTTAAGGTATTAGGTGTGTGATACACCACTGTCTACACTTAAAGCACCCGGACACCCGTGGCTCATATTCCAGGATGTTTTGAGTCTGGCTTACAGGAAGAACTTCATGACAGACGGTTATAAGAGACATCAGATATCTTTTTATGACATGAGTGTGTATGAGTGTTCACACCTGAGCAGAAACCTTATTGCAGTAAATGTATTACTGATTACATCTGATGTAAATTTCTGGTAGTCCTTTGTTTCATTAGCCAGTGTTTGTACTGCCTGTCACCACTTATTAAATCTGCACACGACTGTGTAAATAATGATGTATTTGCTTTTATTATTATGTCTATTGTCTGGGTTGTCTCATGGTCCAAAGTAACTCTGACATTTATTTTCAGCCTCTACCATTGCGTCTGTGGGCTACTTTTCTCCAAATACACACTGTAATGGCAAAACTGTGTATATGTATTCTGGAAAGGTGCACACAGGAGGGGATTTATGAGAAACACAAGCTAATGAACCTCAGAGTTCACCAGTATGAGTATACTCGTAAATGTAACTTATGTTGCTGAAAATCGAAAGTTTTTACATTCTTTGAACCATATAATCCAGATCTACAGTATATTGCAAAAATCTTTGGCCACAAATAGGTTTTTTTGTAAAATTATTATTATTATTTATAAAGTACTTTTCACTGAAAGGATCCACAAAGTTTTTTTTTTTGACAAAAAAATTTAACAAAGTAAGATACATAGAATGGCAAACACACTCAATTGTTTTAGCAAGATTATGTTTTCTTATATGCACATATTTCTTAGTTTTTATAACAAGACACAACTGTAATATATGAGAAAACTGAAATTTCAGAGAGAAAAACCCCTCTCTTTGGACATGTCCTCAACTCTTCTCTTATGAGATTTACCACACTCTACAGGTGCTATTGTGATTGTGTTGTGGTTTCTGTGAGTTTTTAATACTGCACACTCAATAAAGAGACTGTGGAAGAGATATTATGCAACCTACTAAAGTATATACAAACTAAATCATCTAAATTACTCAATAAAAACACATATCATATCTGCCTATTTTTTATTAGGTCACCACAGTCATATCTGAGCACAAAACAACATAAAATCACACATTTGCTTATACGTGAAGGCAAATGAGCTATGGCCTAAAGTATTTTTGTGCTCACTTGAGGAATTGCAAAATGCATTGTAGTGTCTGATCTCTGGGGGCCTCCCTCAGCTGGAGGCCTTGGGTAATCACTGCCTCTATTCATCCTGCAACGCTCAGAATAATGTGTGTTGTCTAGTCTATTGTGTGTGTGACTCTGCCCTCTTTGACTGAATGTGCAGCGCAATTGACACGTAGTAACTTTGTTTGGTTTTCATTTGTCTTAGTCTAAGACCTTGCCATGTACAAATATCAGTAAATTCCAATTCTGTTTTATATTTTGTCTGTTTTCAACTGAATGTTTAAGAGTTACAGTTTAGGGTGTAGATTTGTGCTATCCAGGAGATGTCAGTTTGTATCATGTTTGCATTTGTAAAATGCAAACTTAAACCAGTTCTGCAGGATGAGGCGGATGCAAATATTAAACTTGAATTTACATAGTGTTATAGAAAGTGCCCCCCGCTGGCACTAGCACAGACTGCCATCTTTCTTGACGATATACTGCCATCATGTGGTGAGTAGAGGAAAAGCAGAGTACAGTGAAGTGAATAGAGCTGGGGAGGCGACGAGTAAATTCAGGTGAGCCTGTGCAGAGGATGGGAAACAGATGAGGCTGGACGGAGTCTGCAGGTTTGTCACAAAGTGTTTAATGATTTGGATGAAACAGATATATGTATATGTTTCATCCAAATCATATATATTATTTGTTGTTTGTTATTTGTTGTTTCGGAAGAAGAAAAACCTGCTGTGTTCAGGTTTATTTTCTATATTTTCTTTCTGTATGTCATCATGAAGGTCTCAAGAGATTAACTAATGTCATTTTTTCCCCCATTATCATATCAAATTTCAAAGGAAGCATAGTTATTTTTTGTCTTTCTTAAAACATTACTGCTGTAATGAGACGTCTGTCCACTACAGTTAAAAAAAAAGGCCAATGCAGATTTAATAGACTTTTCATAACTGTGTTCCGAATTAATTTAAACCCATAAATGTCTACTGTTCACCGTAATTTATTAGCCCACAGTAGAAAATGAAATTTTATGACACTGTCAGCAAATAAGGCTGTGCAAAATCCCCTCGGATGAAAGCAGCCAATGACAGCCGTGCTGACACTGACAGGCCGAGGTGCATGCCGGTAGTTGTATTGTTCCCTGTGGTCTGTGTCCGTTGGTCGTGCTGTGTTCGCTGCTGTGGAGGACTACACAGCTCTGGGTCCTGTACGGTTTGCGTTTACAGTGGTTGGTACTGAGCGAACTACGGCGGCACACACACACACATACCGTCTGTCTGTTTTTTTCTGCTGTTTTACCTTTCCAAAAGTTGACATCTGCAAGCATGCAGTCCGAATCGGGAATAGTTCCCGACTTCGAGGTTGGAGAGGAGTTTCAAGAGGAACCTAAAACGTACTACGAACTGAAGAGTCAACCCTTGAAAAACAGGTCAGTTGTGTGGCTGTGGACAGTTATTTCCCATGCTGAAGCGGTTTTGGTGTTAAGGTGATAATTGGGCTGCAGACTTTCTGAGTATTGTCCAGAGACATGTGAGGATCAGAGCCCGGTCTGGAGCTGGTCCGGGCGGTGCGGAGGTCTGGAGTAGGATTCAACTTGACTGTCATTCCTTAGGCTATGGTTATCTGCTGGCATGAAGTTATGCAACACTTGGGTGTTGTCTTGTCAACATCAGCTTCAAATATTAGCTTGGAGAGGAGCAGGCAGGTCAGACTTTGACGAGATGGTGTGTGTGTGTGTGTGTGTGTGTGTGTGTGTGTGTGTAATGCTATGCTGACACTAAATGAAATGATTGACTGGATGTGTTTTCCTAAACTCTCTTAACATGACTTGTGCATAGCTATGTCTGATCTGATGATGCATTTACAGACACATAATCTGCTGCAAGTTATGAAACAACTGTCAGCGAGTTTCTACAACTGTTAAACATCACATCACTGTAATATTTGTGGCCACATCTATATATAGAGGTTTATTACGTCAATGCAAAAAAGCCGGCATTTAATATTGACTAGTTGATAAATGTTTAGACCAATGGCACAAATGGGAACTTCAGTGAGAGTAAACCCATAGTTTGGCTTTTTTTCATTAGTATTTATTTAATGGTCTAATTGTAGCTAGATTCTGTGACTACTTCAACAAACCAAGTACAATAAAACATCTCACTTGAGTAACATAATAATTTCCATGGGTGGTTAACCTTTTGTATATTTTCAGACCTTATCTGTTAGTTGTTTTGTCTATAAAATATTAGCAGATGGTGAGAAAGTGTAAGAAAATATTCACATATAAGAAGCTGGGAGAAGAGAATTTAACTTTTTCCTTTAAAAAAAAACATGAAACTGATGATCGAGATGTGGAAGTAATTGAATAATCAGAGTGTCTCTGTTTGTCACTGAATAAAGGTTTGTAGACTTTGTGTTGTGTCTTTGGACAATAACTTACATTTGTGACTTATTAGAAAGCTATTTTTAGATGTGACACATTGAGGCCTCTCCAAACAATCAGGATTGAGCTGAGTCAGGTCTGTGTGGTCTCATCTGACCTTTCACCCTTTTACTGGGAGGACTGCAGAGTGGGAGTGCTTTCTCATACATTTCTCCTGTAGTGACATATTCATTTAAATAGTTTATGGATGGAGTTTATCTTTACCTGACCTACAAAATGTTGTGTATTCATAGATTTTTATAAAATATTTATGTTATCCATCCATCCATTTAATCATTAATGCACAACACTGTGTAGCTAATTTTACTTTTAAGCACTAAACTTTATATATAATGGAACATTTATATAGGAGTGATATTATTGGGAAGTTGTGAAACTACCTCTGTGGCTCTGTGATGATGATGAAAACAGTAGTGTGATTTATTTTTTTTTTTTTGTGTGTCAATGCTTCTCTATTATATTGCTCAGAGGTGGTAATACATGGTCTCATTGTCAGAACAGATAGGACAGTACTCTGCTTGTGTTTGCACAGACCTTTCAGCTATTTTTTTGGACTTGAGATGTTGTTTTTTCCCTCTGACTTTTGGCATTTTGTTGCCGTTATGTATTTTGTTTGACCCATTTTCTCCAAAATCGGTCAAAACATCTGTTCAGAGGAAAAACTGTCATTTCAGAGAGTCCTAACCTTTAACCCAGTTCTGCATTTTTTAAAACCAATTTCTTCAATTTTTTCATTAGTGAAATGTCATTACACTGTTACGCATGCATGGGTTGAATCCGGCCAGTGTTGTGTTTGTCGCTGGTTGTTGCAGTTGTACTCGCTCGCAGAGTAACTGAGGAATCGTTCCTGGATGTAGAGAATCGTAAACAATTTCATCTTAATGTTATTTGTTCCGGTTTTATGCGAAGTTCTCTTAACTCTTGTTTTGATTGAAGGTTTCCCACTTCCTCCTCAGTTCCCCATCATATGATGATGACCCAGCATAATAAAAGTCACGATGACTTGGTTGTGAAACACTGTTGCTCAAAAAAAAAAGAAGATATAATTAGTTTGATTGATTACTTGATTTGTCTGATGTACTAACATGGCTGCTCTGTCATTTTGTTTCTATATTTGAAACCTAATGTGCAACAAAATCTTGTCATCTTTGCTTTTGCAGATATATTTGTTTTTTTGCTGTCTCCTTATCAGCTTGACAGAGAACTCCGGCTGCCACTGACGATGTGCCAGACTTTTTGTGCCTAATATAGATGTGAGACAGGCGGTAAAACTAGTCTTCTATGCAGTGTAAATAAGATGAATAAATTTAGCAGTGGATGTGTTACATTTGGAACTGAGATTTAAAGATTCACTTTTGCATCCATACTTTGACTCTGAATGTCTTTGGCACATTTAAGCTATGAAATATGCTTTCTAATATATTGGGTATGATGATTAAATCTGTTTCAGTACTGGTGCAGAAACTCCGCATAGGTTGTAGTTGTAGTGCTTTATTCAACATAAAGATCATTTTCGGTTCTAAATTGTAGTCAGTCAGACTAATTAGCCCATACAAACACAAACCTCCAAAACCATCTACTGATGTAAAAATGTTTAATATCTGTTGAGTCACTAATTTTATCAATCCGTGTAAATAGCTGCTGTAAAATGCAGTTTGTCATCTTTTCGTGGTCATCAGATATGACTCCTTTGGATGTTCAGAGCCTCTGTAGTGAATGTAGAAACACTGTCATCTTCTACAGCATTGATTCACCAGTAAAACCCATGGAGTTGGATCACTGACAATGACAATCAATGACTACTGATATATTTGCTGAAAAACTCACCTTTTCCTCAGTTTTCTCTGTTTTGATATAATAACCTTTGAACTTACTCTGAGTTTTCATGAATATCTAAACTAAATATATATAGGTTAATACAGGATTTGCAGTAGAAAAATGCAAAATATAAGATAATGTTTTAATAAATGGTGATAAATGTTTAAACAGAAAGGAAAAATTCATTTGGGAACTGAGAGAAAGGTAGAACTAGGGCTTTACAGGCTTATAAAAACAAGTTTCTGACTGAAGTCTGGAAACACCAGCCATAGAATATCCAAAATGATGAATGCCTATGTTTAGTATATAAGAAAACATGCCAAGGGAAAGCAGCACAAACCTGACTCAAATGTTAAGAGACGTTAAATTTGTTCTAGGGCAGGTTGTTCCCATGGGATGTCCCAGAAAGAGATGCCACAGAGGCCACAGATCTAAGGCTCAAGACAGAGTGAAAGGTTAAGTGACACAGACAGGTGGAAGAACTGGAGGAAAAAACTGTTTCACCCTCTTGTTCATGGGTCGTGGGCACATTGTTGCATCACAACTGCATGGGGAACATTCTGATGCACATGCTGGTCTTAGAGTTCTGCTTTGGAAAATTTTCTCACGATGCCTGGAATTTTATTGCGTTTCTGTCGAGAGTGTTATTAGTAATAAACTGTGATCTTTGTCATCCTCTGTTGGTGGCAAAAAGGAAGTGCAATAACACTAAAAACTTATTACCCAGCAGGTCACATTCTCAGCTTGAACAAAATTGCTTATTCAAAAGAGTCCAATATTTTTACCACAGACCATTATGGTCCAACCACAGTCCAGTACAATGTAAGAATACGCTGCTTTGTGCTGTTGTTGTCACCTTTAGGGTGTAAGAAATCAAGAACAATCCGCCCTCAGTGTTAAAAGCTGTTTGTTTTTTGTTCGTACTACATTGTATTCAGTTGAACCTAAAGACCCCAAGGGCATGTTGAACCCGCTTTAGAAAAAGTGTATGGAAGAGGCGTCCTGGCTGTCCTTGGATGCTCTGTATTTTGGTCAGAGCGCAGAGGGAAAAGAGGGAGCAGCAGCAGAACATACTGTCCTGCCGAAAGCAAGTGAAGGGAATTATGAAGGGTAAAGAACCTAATTACAGAAATAAGACTCAGCAAGTTCAAGTTATCCCAACCATTTCTGGCCTCCTGGAAATGCCACAGCAAAGACCCTGATTATCTCTTTGGATGTGTTAACAGCTTTTGTTTTGCTCTGGCAGAACAAAACTGTGGTATGAACCTGTCTAGTGCTGCTGTACTGTTAATTTGAAGAACGAATGAGCTGCATTGGAGCAAATTTATGTTAGGTTTGCATGCAACAGGATTTATAAATGATTTTTTTTTAGATTTTGTTGCTTATGGGTGTTGCATTTCCTGTTCTAAATGATTGTCACAGGCTTATAATGATAGTTACATCTGTATTATGTGCGTGTTAATCACAGTAGTTAAAAATAAGATCAGGTCCGCACAACTTGTGAGCTCCCAAAAAGCTATTTATTCACCACAGTGATGTTTTGGGCATTGGCCCTTCATCAGACATAGGACAGGTCATGACACATAGCTGTTTATATAGAATAGTCAGTGCAGTATCACATGACAGGTGATGCAAACTATCGTGTTAACAGTCATTTTTAAATAGATGAATAAATAGATGTGTCTTTAAATTCATAACAATTCATAGAAGTACAATAATTGAGTTTCTTTAAATTTGGGTTCATGCAAATTCATACAAATATAGTGAGCAAGTTTCTTTAAAACCATAGAAATTCTTGCATATGAAGTACATTTTTCTGTGTGTGTGTGTGTTTTACTTAGAGTGTGTCTGTTTAATATGTGAAGAATTACCACATTTTGGCCACTACTAGACCTGTGATATAGACTTTAATAATAGCAGGTTAGGATGCTGTATTCATGTGGTTTATATGGAAACATCGGGCTGGATGCATACTTTAGGGATATATTTTAGTCTGAACTACTTTGTTTCAGACAAAAACCTGTGATTTCCACTCAGTCAGAGGATGCAGTGGGTGTCATAAGCCCCCATTAGCTGGTTCTTTTACCTCATAGTCAGTCTTACATCTTGGGTTGGTTTGAAGTGAAAATATCACTGATGATGGATTCCATGAGTCAATGTTATATAACGATACCAGAGTCTGCTTGGTTACTAAAAGCCATGATAGGCTACATTCAGGAAGTAGCTCTTAACCCTTTCATGCATAAATTACGAAAAAAAGGATCTAGATTTTTTTTTAGATTTTATTAATCAAAATGAAGCTGAAGTTGCAATGCATTTAGATTTTTTTAATACACTTTTAAGAAGACGGTATTAAGAAGATATCTAATTTCCTGAGACCCAGGAAAGTATACGTTTTGGCTTTTTGCAACAGTTTTTTCAGTTATTTCAGTTTTTTTAAAAATTATTTTTATGGAATGTAATTTACGACAGCTTTGTTTTTGTTTTTTTGTATAACGCTGTGAAACTCTTGTCACAAATGTGGACAGAAAACCCATAGCTGGGTCTTAGGAGGTTAACTTTATGAGATCACAGAGCAGTTCAAATCCTAAAACGAAGATGATCCTTGTTTCCACTGTATTACTTAGGGTCTATAGAGACTGCCCCCATGTGGTTTGGAGAATATTGCCTTCATAACCCTTTGGAAAGTGAGCTTAAAGCTGCATATGACTTTTGCCACCAATTTTTCATCAAATCTGCGATAATCCAATTGAAGCCTAAGTATCAGGAATCTGTTTCTGTGATTACGCATTATGGCTGCAGCGGCAACAAATCTATAAAATAATAAATTTGCCATTTTTAAAATGAAATAGGCCAAGTTTTTGGCTGTTGTGACGTTATCCGTTGTTATTACATTATTGGCTTCTACAGACCTATACGTATATCACAATATATCATATCACGATTCTAATATAGTGATTTGCATTATATTGCCAGATTCGTACTAACATACCCCTAATCATTTTCATATAACTTTTTTTGTCATGTTGTTTTTTTTTTTACATTTTCATGTTTCACAGTGTTTTTCTCTTGTTAACTTCTACACCATTTTACGTCTTACGTGTTCACATCTACGTGTTTTTCTTCTCAGGATTCCAACAAATAAAGTAAAACCATGAATCTGGTCTATTACATTTTCACTCAGGACCAAAACAGTGATTTAGTATCTGTTGTCGGTTTTATTATTAAATTTTATGCCCAGTCCTACATGGATTTGTCCAACAAACAGGCCTGTGTCAGAGCATTTCATATTGTTTGACAAGAGGTTTGTATTCTCACACACAGTTGAACTCCATCCTCCATGGTTAAAAATTGATGGTCTAGACTTGACACTTGCATGCAGGTGTCTCCCATTATCACTGATGTTCTTGCTCGTAACTGACGCCAGAGGAGGATGCCAGCTGCTGCATGTCAGGGTGTTGTGATCAGCAGGGGAGTGAATCAACATGCTGTCATGTTGGGTCATAATCACAGAGTTGTATTCCAGCAGAGAGGTTGTGTAGTCTGCCAGCGCGGCCTCATCTGCTCTGTGACTAAGGCACCTGCAGCCTGCTGGAGAAAAACACAAGAGCTACACGTTTCTAGTGCAGCTTCTTGGCTGTGATTTAATGTGAGATCTCGCAGGCGCTTGTCCATTCTCACTCTTCGAGCTCTGCAATCCCATTTTAGCAGCAGTGTGTGAGAATCCATTTTTAATTGAACAGCACTGTCTGCTTTGCTGGAAGAGAAAAGTAAATTATAGAGTAAGGGATTGCAGTAAAGTGTAAAGTGGAAGAATGTATGATTTTTACGATTCTATTTATTTAATTTATTTTCATTTATTTATTCCTTCATTTTCTGAACCTACTTTATCCTAATAGGCTCACGGAGGTCACTGGAGTATATCCCAGCTACTTATGGGTTACTTATTTTATTTAGTTTTATTCTATTTAATTTATGATTGACCAATACCATATTAAACAGAATAATTTTCATTTAATGCCTTGTACTAGAGTTAAACTAAGGCTAATTTTTACTCTGACAGGTCACTGTCAAAACACACATTTGACAGAGCAGCATATTAGCCAGACATCACACAAGCACATGTTTTCGACAGTATAACTTTAATAACTCATTAATTTATGAACATTTTGACTTAACTTATGAACAAAGTTATAAAGTTATTCACATAATGGTTTTGGTGGGCCCCATTCAGGTACACCAACTAGTTCAACTCATCCACACCTTTATACTTGAATTTTTCTCCCTATATTTGCATTCTGTGTTCATTCAATATTTAATTATTGATTATTTATAAGGCTCAGCATTTTATCTGGTATTGCCTATTATGATGAAAATTGCTATTATTTTTCTAGAGTCAGTGGTTAGCATTTTTTTTTCTGTTTATTTGTAAAGCTGTTAATGGGGGTGTAGCTCGTATTATCATATTACACACCAGCCACTGCAAAGTATGTATGAAAAGCTGCTAATATAAGTCCATGTTAAATCTGTACTAATCTGTGTATTCTATCTGAACTGTTGTGGATAGGTGGAGTATGTGTTTATGTGTGTAGCATGTGTGCTATGTACAGAGACTCTTTACTGAGTACATAATATAAAATGCCCAACTTCAGAGACCCTCCTACAGTACAACATCTACAAACAACAAATCCGGAAAATTTCATCAAAATTCATCCATAACTTTTCGAGTTATGTTGCTAACTAATGAACAAACAAACACACAAACCCAGGCAAAAACATAACCTCCTTGGCGGAGGTAAAAATTGTTCCCATGATGAATTTTTGTTAATGGGATGCTTAAGTCCACATTAATTGATTAATTGTTGTGAATTTGATGCAGTGATCTGGGATGTATTTATTTCGTTATTTACTTTTGTTATTAATTTTGGGGTTTTTTAGATCTGTTTTCCTAATAAAGTGTGAAAATAGTTCATTTCAGACATGCATTTGACCTTTTGTGTTAAAAAAAAAAAAAAAGGCAGGAATGACGTAGGGACCAAATTCAAAGGTTTCATCACTTGACAGCTGATAGGAGCCAAATAGACTTTCTCCAGCTTATATAATGATTACGAGTGTCAGTTTTTCCCTGCTTCACTCCATCATTACTTTATCAGCCTTTAAAATAACATTAATAATAGTGACTTGTACTACTGTTAGTAAGTCAGAAGTTGTGCTTATCCAAGAATACTGTGAATTTGTATTGTTGAACAGGCTGAGTTTGTCCAAAGGTTGAACGTATTTCTTGTTGTGTCTATCAGTGCTGTAGTGTAGTGTTGTACTGCTGTTCTTATATGGTTGTAGGGTGTCCTCCAGCAGCGCTAACACGTGTTTCTGAGTGAAACAGTATCTGTGTGATTTGACAGACACCGTGTTTCCACTCGCTGCCTGCCCTCTCCTCTGCTCTCATACATGAGGTTTACTGGGCTGGTCCTCTGCTGGGGACTCTGTGTGGCGATTGGAGATTCCAGGCCGGGCCCCGGAGCCTCCCCCCTGTGACACACTTTCAGCGCTGCACCACCAGCATGACTTTCACTGCGCTCCAAGGGCGGGAGGTGCACCTTCAGGAAAAACAAACAAATATGGAGGCTGTAGGAGTGCAAGTGTACAGACCCTGCTCATTTGACTGTCTGTGAGTATGGTGCCTGAGCATCTGGGATATTGTTGGCATGCATTAAAACGTGGTTTTGGATTTTTTTGATGTACAGTATTTGTGCAAGTGAAGGGCAGTATGCACAGGCACATGGTGGGAAGTATATTTAGTCATAGCTATCAGTATGTTTCTCCTTGTGCAGTGTGTTTTGTGTTGAAGTGTGTTAGCTTTAACTGACTGATTGGCTCATCCTTTAGGTTTCCTTGAAGTAGCAGTTTGATCTATAACTCAATATAAAAGGCTTTTTGAACTTTTGTGTTAACTTTTTAGTAGTCAGTACTATATAATTTTCCTTATTAATTCAAATATATATATATATTTCCCAACATAGTGGTTCTATTCTTGTCAGTAACATGTATGTATTGTGGTGTAGTTATTTTCCAAAATATTATTTCTCTTACTTCATGTGTTATCTCTGAACATGGTTGCTTACCTTTTCCTTTTTCTGGATGCTTCATTTTTCTGTTAGACTGATATCTGTCAGTCAGTCTTTTAAACCTGCATCAAACACCCAAGCCTGATTTAAGTAATAATGGGTTTGGGATGGAGTAGCAGAGTGAGCAGAATCAGAGGAATCATGAGTTAGGTGGGTGGGGCTCTACAAGACTGTGCAGCCATTGTTTTTTTTTTTTTTTTTGTTTTTTTTTTGAGATACACACAAACATGAGAGGAGGTGTGCACACACAGCAGTGAAACAGTTAAAAGGGACAAAAGAGCTTTTTATGTTTCACTGGACCTTTTAGCAAAAAGCCACAGAACAATCAAAAGGAAGAAACAGAGAAAGAAGCTGAGCTTTTCTTTGTAAAGAGGCTTCTGGTCATTCATGGACACACACACACACACACACACACACACGGGTCAGTCTGATATGTCTTTAGAATGTTTTCGTGTACTACTTGTCTCTACTTATTATCACCAGATTTATTTTTTTATGTATTTATTGTAAGTGGCATTAAAACATTAAACACACGTAGAAAAGAAAGCAAAATGAATTTCAGAAAAGTTCATTGTAATATTAATTTTGAATACATTTTTAATAATGTAAGAAACATTGCTGTTTTTACACAATGTGTCCACCTGAGGGCAATGACGTGTTTATTATGTAGGTTTGTTTTTTTTTTGTTTTGTTTTTTTTCTCTTGTATCATAAACTATTAATAAATCTAATCTTCAAGACCTACAGGAAATAAATAAACCCTGTTGCCCTGGTATCCAAAGGTCTATCTTCATTTCACATTTGTTTTTATTCCCAAGATGTGGGTACTTTAAACTATCCAGAAGGATTCAGAAGGTTATGAAATAAAATGACACGTTCCAGCTGTTGTATTGGACTGTTGCATTAACAAAGCATATACTGTGCACTTTCCTGTGACTTAAGTATCAGCAAAAACATCTGTTTGACTTGAACATCTGTGTAGTTATAGATCTTTTATGTATGAGGCATGAGACAGCTGTTAAATGACCACGCTTCATGTGCAAATTTAGCCGTTTGAGGATGCTATATAGGCTATGCAATGTAAGTGGCGTTGTCAAACACATTTGAAAACTTTGATCTTGGTATTAACTATAAACCCATTGTGTGGAGTTCTCAGTGTAAAGTGTGTCATTGTTTTCACTCACACTGTCATGTTGAAGGGAGACAGAAATTCTCTCTTCTATCTGCCAGTGCTGCTACACCTTCACGTTGTTGCTGTGCTTGAGGTGACAATGTGTTTTCGCTCATGCTGCCTCAAAGGCTGTGCAGTCTTAATCAGCCATTTCCAAGATTATTTAAGGTAGCTAAAGAAGCAGTCACGAATATGCATAGAAATGAATAATGTATGTAAGTCTACAGGGAATTAAGTTGTAATATATAATACTCTCTAAAAATACGACAATATGTGTGTCTTTGTATGATAAAATGTGTGTCTAAAATAAGATTATATGACTGAAATGGGAAATGATTTTCAGCTTTTATTCCGATTTTTATGTTAATGTTTCCTGTAATGAATAAAAAAAAAAACATCAGAATTTTGGCTTTCGTAACCTCGGAAATGAAAAGGAAATGAAACTATTGTTCTGACTGAAGTAGATTAAAAAAAGTGAAAAATCAAAGTATTCAGTCCTGGCAGCATAAAAAGAAAAAAAGCAGTTCTAATATTAAATCTAGTGACTTTTGTTTGAAATTTCTGGGGATGAAAGGAAGCACAATCGCCCTAAGTCACTCCAACAAAGTCATTATGCATATGAACAGTAATTCCCATTCTGTGTATTGGGTGAAGTACAAAGGAACTTGACAAAAATAGCTGTCGGATTGAGACCCAAACTGCCGTACTTTTAGAGACCACACTGCAGCTCAACTTTATTAGAAGTCTTTGTTCCTCAAGTATAATTCAGAAATCAGTCCTGATCACATAAATAATTACCTGTTCTGCACTAGACTTTCTGTTTTATAGTGCAGCATGTTTTTTTGCTCTTGCACAGGGTTCATTGGGTGTGGTATCAGACAATGAGATTATATGCAGTGCTGGGGGGGAGAATTATGGTATGCTGAGGGCTCAACACCCACTGAATACGCTGTAGACCGAAGCTGTGTTTGACTGCACTGGCTAATTAGTGCGATTACTGCACAGCTGGATTGGCTAGACATTTTACTGAGTTTTATCAAAAGGATCACTCACTCGATGAAGGCTTCATCCCGACAACTTCTGCTTCAGCAGAGTCTCTCTATTTTAGGACTGCAGCACCCTGTCTGGGGAGTAGCTGTCTAATTTAAGAGAGTGGGAAAAATGAAGCAGCCATTTAAGACAAGCGTTCCTCTTTCTGTTACACATGTCTGAAGAAAAAAAAAAAAAAAAAACAGATATATCTGCTTTTGCTTCCTGGTTCTTCAGACACACATTGCCTATTTGATATTTAAATAAAAATGGATGCCTTGATATTGAAGACTCAATATTTAAAGTGTTTCTTGTCATGCAGTGAGAGAACATGCTTTGCTGTCCACGGAATGTCAAATTATAAAAACAAGTATAAATAGATAAAAACATTTTTAAAAAATAGTAGAATTGATAGATAAAATACTGCAAAAATACACAGTACAAATGTAAATGAGCAAATTGTGTGTGTTTTTTACATTTACCTTGATCAGTTGTAACTGGAATGTATTTTCTTTGCTCTGAAACATGTTCATGTTTTATGTGCAATGACAATAAATATCAATCAATCAAATTCTATCTGTGCAAATGAAAATGTAAACAGGTATGTACAGTTACACGAGTTTGTGCCAACAATAGTTAACCTGCTTATTAACTCCTTTAAACTGTTTTGGAAAATTTAAAGTAAAGTTTACCTTCATTTTTTTTCCTTCTCCCTTCATCATATGAACCTTTTTATTCCTCTCCTGCTAATCCTCCTCCTCTCCCGTTTCTTTTGCTTGACCTCTCTTTCCTCATCTGACCTCTGTCTACCCTCTCTCTGTTATCACTTTCTGTCTCTTCGCCTCTCTTCACCTCACTTTTCCAATCCCCCTGCTTTCCCTCTCTCTGTGCTCGATGCATCTGGCGTCCTCCTTCCCTCTGCAGCAGCCCGTCAGACCAGCATGGATCCTCGAAGCCCCCGCTGAGCTCCTCGTCCATGACATCACGGATCCTGCTGCGGCAGCAGCTGATGCGGGAGCAGCTTCAAGAGCAGGAGCGGCGGGAGCAGCAGAGACAACAGGCCTCCCAGTACCCACAAACCACAGCGACCCAGACCCCCGCCATTAATGTCAGTGTCCCGGTCAGTCTACCGCCCGCTGCCCAGGTGCCAATGGAGGTGCTGAAGGTAAGCAGCCATGGTTCTGGTTTCTGATTGGACAAGTGTGTCATCATGTGTGATTAACAGGCTGTCAAAGTTGTTACAGTATATTTATAAAGTTTCCACTGCTGTGTGTGTCATTGTTGCAGTCTGAGTGATCCATGCAAGCTGTATTTATAGATTGTATTGACTCGCATGGACAGTCAGACAATTGTGGTTTTACTATAACTGTGTAAAAAAAAAAAAAAAAAAATCAGGGGTGAGTGAAGTGTGTTAAAATGCGTACATAGGGATTATCTTTCCTGAGAGAATTCCTCTTTAATGCATGCTGCGCTTCCAGCCATTTGGATTTAGCCATCTTTAATCCTATTTGCTCAGCTACATTCACATCTTTTCATAGCTTTGATTCTCTGGCAGTCCGAGGGACAGGAGACTGTTAAGATTTTCTGTATGAGTAGAGACTGTTGTGTTCACGGGTGCATTTATACTAAGCAGTTTGGTAAGTTTTCTCTTTTTTTTTTCATCTTTTTCTTCCACATGTAATTTAAGAGGTTGTAGTCTTTGAAACATTGATAGAAAACAGGCTGTGCTGTGTCTTGTGGAGGTATGCATACCTTTTTGTGACTTTCTGTGTAACTTGCAGTGTGTATTTTTTTGTCATGTTTAACACACATTTGTCTTAATTTGGTGTTTTAAATGGAGGTTTAATTATGCTTTTATTGTATTTAGACTTTTCCTAATGATTTTGACCAAATGTTTTGGTAAATTGTTGTGGGAAAATCCAGATTTTAAATCTGCTTAAAAGTGAATGAAATGGCTGGATATGGATTAACTTTGTTAAATACATTTATTTTTTATGCCTTTGTAGCTTTTGCAAAGACAAAAAGTAAGTAATTGTTGTCACTGATTTTGTTGACTATAGATGTGAGTCTTTCCATTGAAAATCTGACTTTTTGTGCAGCACTTTTTGTGATCATAACAGATGTCGAAAGCTGGCTGATAGTGTATTAAAGGCAACATGAAAACACAGGATTTTCACACTCTAATGTCATAGTGACAAAAGTTTGCTGTAAGAAAAGTTTGTATTCAGTAAGATGATACAACTGGTGCTTCATCTTCTTCTTGTGAGTAGAAAATGATTGTATAGCTAAACGTTTGATTTGTATCCTCTCACCGCTGCATGTGTAAAATCCTAATGTACTGTCGCTATTGGTTACTTTGTTGAACACAGTCCATTTACACCAAATTCAAAGATTTCATGGTTACTTGCTCAGCTAAACTTTCATCACCCTGGATGTGTGTGGCATGGGCCAGCAGTGAAGGACAAATACAGTATATCCATTGAAAACATTGCCCTCTTCATGCAGCATAAACATTACTTACTCTCCATAATCTGCTGCTCTTTGAGAGGTTTAACAAGCCCCCACCCTAAACCCTCAGCCTGTGTACAATACATTAAGTTAGAGTAATTTCTCTGGTTTGGCGAGAGCTTACAGACATTCTTCATTGACTGAAGTCCTCAAATGAAAAGGCCGTTCCAGCTTGGCGCTGTTGAGCTGGGTTAACCTGCTCCCCTGTCTGTGGATAGATTAGAGTCCACAAAAAGCTCAGGGGTACCAGGCAGAGCTGCTGGACCTCAAAAAGTGCAAACATTAAGCTCAGATGAGTTTATCTAAAGACTGATTGGACCCTTAATTAACCAAGTGACCTCTGACCTTCTGGGGAATAAGTAAGGGATCAGTTTAGGGATCAAGACAAAGGCGAGCACAGCCTTACCACACACCAAACGCTAATTCAGTGAAGAATGCTAGTAATTAGCTCCCACTGCTTTCATTCCATGGCATATTTAAGAGAAAAAAAAACACTGCTTTGAAATTTATGTAGGATAACTTCCTAAAAGGGTTAAAAAATGATTTCTAGATCATTTTTGAAAGGATTTACGGTGCCATGAAAAGAACAAAGTAGTCTTTAACCCGGTACAAAATGTCCATTTCTTTTGGATTATATACCCAGTCACTGGAGCTCGTGACCATTATACATCAGAACATAAAGATGCCTCATAATTATATCATTTTAGCTATGCAACAAGACATTAAAAAGAAAGGAATCATCAGCCTTAAACTTAGACACACAATGCCTTTATATTTGTGTTTAAAATGAGTTAAGTCTTAAATGACAAGGAAATTTAGTGCAATTCTATCATTATATTAGAATATTGCGCTAAATTAAGTCAAGTTAATAGAATGGAATTTAGCGCTATTATGATTTATTACACAGCTATACATTGTCACATTATTTTTCCACACTCAATCTTCTATGGCTTTATGCTTATTCAATGTGGTATTTGTCATTTAAAGAAACAAGGGTTGTTTGTCATGAGTCATTTTGCATAATTCTGTGACAATACCTCAGAGGTGGAGAAAACCCCAGTTAGTCAAAGCTTCCTCTGATGTAGCTGCTTGCATTAGCATAACAGTTGTTGTCTACATACTCCACATAGCACGTTAGCGGCTTAACTGTGAGACAAAGTGCACTATTCTTCCAGTCTGCAGAGCAAATGGAGCATTCCTGTTAATGTATCCTGGTAGGGCCGTCATGGTATGTCTACAACATGCAAGTAAAAAAAAAAAAAAAACAAATCGGTGTTTGTCCTTCTGCTCTCACCCTTCACCCTCTCTGTGATGACCCAGTACAACAGGAAGCCTTGTTTGCATGTCTGTTGGAGTGTTTCTGGCCATTCAGGGGTTATGTTGGTGATTCCCTCAGGACTGTTGGTGGGTAAAAACTAGCACATAAACAACAAGCTGTCTTGTTTGCTGTGGTTACAGACACTGAGTGAGTTAGCAGTCGATGCCATGTTTCCAAAAAGCACATTTTTTCAAGGCCCAGAGGAAAGAGCGAAGTGCTTCTGAGGTCATGATCCCATATAATCATCTGTTCTGTCTGTTCCTAAGTTTACAACCTGGATGTTTAGCATGCTTCACAATCATGTTTGTACTTATTCATGTTGTACACAAGGTGACAAAGCCGCTGAAGCTGAGTCTGTATAGATATGTCTGCTGTTAGACACACCATGAAAACCGCATTTTATCACACTGCAGGGTCTTTAAAACAGACACCTTTTCATGGGACTAGCCCATCATAACAAAAGCTGCAGTATGTGTTGACGAGGATGGGATGTACCCGCCTGAGAACCGTGGCCCTCGGGGGGGCTGCAATGAGCTCAGACCAGTGAGATCATTTAAATATGTGTGATAATTTAAGACGAGCCCGAGGACAAAAACACGCTCAAAAGCAACTGATCCTCATGTAAAGACAAACTGAAACTGACGTGTTTATCGTGATGGCAAGCCCTTTAGATGCAGTATTGCTGATAATTGGAAAAATAATTCTCAAATTGATTGGATCGCTTAACAGATTTAACAACAAGCAAGTGTGCATGACTTCCTATAAATCATGGCTTTTAAGAAGACGACTCTTTTTCAAAATTTCAAATCTAATGCAAATGCTCACGTTTATATTGTGCATGTTATTAATATTTTTTACTGAGACACAATTTCCAGTGTTGTGTATTTAATGCCCTTAATGACCTCTTTGTGTCCAATTTAAGCAGCAGACAGACTTTACATGAAGTGCGCATGTGTGTGTGTGTGACCCCAGAGACACAGTTGTACTGGACATCTACAGTAATCCTTTGTCCTGTATGTTTGTTTCTATATTTAGGCAGCAAAAGAACAATGACAGCTATGAGTTCTGTGGATGTGTGAATATACATGAGTTGAGGCCAGAGAGAGAGAGACATTTTGTTGGTCTTTGTGTCTGTGTGTAACAAAAATCCTGTTGTGTATGTATATATATAGCAGCAGTGTTTAACCTGAGGGTCTGGAACTCCACGGAGGGTCATAAGATAAATCAGAGGGGTCGCAGGATGATTAACAGGACAGGAAAGCAAGGGAAAAAATGTTTTTTCCTCTTCTCTTTCCTTGAATATTGATGTTCTTTAAAGTTGCAGTAACATCACAGATCATTGGTTTAATTAGCTTAATTTTAAGATTCGAGCCAAACTTAAAGCATGTGCTGATTGCTTTATTGTTTATTTGATTAATCATTTACTTTATGAAAGATGAAACAGTAACAAAAATGAAAAGCTCATAAAGACAACTGGGCAAATCATCATTTATGAGAAACAAATGTAAGCTTTTTGCTTGAATTATTGATTACAAAAAATAAGTTATGTTTTATATCTATCTATATCTATCTATCTATCTATCTATCTATCTATCTATCTATCTATCTATCTATCATGTAATACTTTAAAGTTTAATATAATATAAATTATTCTTATGTGTAGAAGTATTACTCTAAAAATAGCACATTGGTGTCAGGTCTTCAATCTTTTCTCAGTTCACTTCGTATCTTTATGTTTTATTCATGTGAGAAACAAACTTGTGCAAATCTGAATTCATTAACATTTAAACTTCTCTGCATGTAAAGCAGCCAAAGTAATAATAAGTAGCTCTGGCTCTTTTTTTTTGCTTAGAATCAACTAATTAAATGATTGAAACACTGGAAGCTGAAGCTCACTCTGTAAAATCCTTGAGGTTAGAGGGAGGGTCTTCAGATCACAGCCACGGCAGGAACCAAAGTGCTGAGACACTGAACACACACTCATCTATTTTTTACTTCAATTTAATCACTTCATATCGAGCTGTTGCCTGGTAATATTTTTGTGTTCGGCTTATGACTGCGGTTCCTTATTGAGGACAGATGAGGGCCTATGGCAAATCATTTTATTTTTATTTGTTGGTCTGTGTCTTTCAGGAAAAAGAAACTTTATTATAAAAATAATAATAATACTGGGATTTTTAAAAGTATTTAGTCTCTCATCTCACTGTCTGTGAATCAGTCCTACAGTTTATGAAACAGACTTTATTATAATGTGTTTCATTATATTTGCCGATCTTACAGTCAACAGTAAAGCTCACATTTAGGTGTTTCCCAATTATAATTAAAAGATGCAAATAATTACATTGTTCTTAACTAACTATGAATGTAATGATAAATAAGTACCGTATATGTTTAATATTGCACCCATCCTTTTAATTGTAAATCTTACCATATTGGATTTAAGAACAAACAGGCCTTTGAAACTTGGGATCAAAACACAAACTGTTCACTAGTGTTTTACACACTAGTTGTGCACGTAGAGCAATCATCTTATATGGATGAAGTGTATCCATCTGAATGAGTTTTCTTATTACTCTGCAGGCCTAAACACACATATATTCTGTTCATTATCAGGAATTCATCACTTATTTTAATAGAATATGTGATATAACCAATTTTATTTTATTTTATTTTTTGCAAAGATAGACACTTTGAGGCAATATTTGTCAGTATACTGTTATATATTATTCCATATTCATGAAAGCCCTCCTGTTGATAACTATTATACTGCAACCAGCTTAATTTTTTCATCTTGATATAAATTCTTAATCAGAATCAGAATCGTGTTTATTGACATATACGTAAACAAGGTTCATGTTACTAGGAGTCTGACTCAGTGGTTGGTGGGCATATGCAGAACATGGAGTAAGTAAGAAACATGCAGTAAAAAATTTAATAAACAAGTAAAATATAGTTCAAAATATACAATTTACAGTGTGGACAAAAAACAATGAATTGAGTGAGACTATATTTATAACATAATTTGAAAAAACACAGAATAAAACCTCAAGTACTGGTGATGATCTGTGATGTTGACTAACTTTTAAGGATTTTAAGGATTTCAGCCTTATTACACAGTTGAAATCATCATTCATGTGCTGGAACCTCTTATCAGTAAAAATATCACACAAGTGTTAAATATTGTCAACCAGAAAAAGCGTTCTGTTAGAGACAAACACTCAGTAATGTCATGTATTTGCGTTTTTTTCCCAGAGCCTGTTATGGTACTTCATAATGAGTCACTAATGTGCTGTAAATGATGTGAGCTTTACAGCCCTCTGATGGTGATTTATAGCCTAAAGTGGTACCTGCAGGATACATGCTAATGTTGCTCACATGAGCGTCTCCTGCAGAACAACATTGTATCTGAACACAGAAAAAGGGTTTCTGTTCTTTTTTTTTTCTTTTTTTTTTTTTTTTTTACTGAAATAGCAGTTACATTTATTAAACACAAAGAGAAAACATAAAGCTACGACTGTGAAAACTGCTTTTAAATAATACACGAGAAACACGTTGAGTATGTGAGTGTTTTATTGCGTGTTGCAAACCTGCTGTGTGAACTGTGATTAGACAGATTATTTTATAAAGAGCTGTACTATTTCTTATTAACAGACAGTTTTCATGCTCCATGCTTCAGTTTAGAACAAGCCAAAGCAGTTTTTGTTCGTGTCATGAAATAAATAGTCAGTCAGTTCAGTTGTTCTATAAGTATGTGTGTATATCTGTTGATTAGCGGTACTATTTTGACTACACGCACCGTACAAACTGAAGGGGCAGCAGCAAAAGAAATGTCATAGAAAGTTCATTTGTTGCCTGTGACCTTCATAGCTCCGTTAATGAACCCAAATCCTTTGGACTTAAGTGGAACAAATGCATCATTTTACAAATGAATTACAGACTTTTATTCATCACTGTACACAATTATTGGTTGAAAGTATGTCTGCTATTGCTTATTACAAATGTCATTTAGAAACATGACTAGAAGCAAGCTGAGGACAAACAAAGATGCATCAGACTGTATTCTTTGTGCTATGTTGGCCTGAGAATGTCCAGTACCCGCAGGGTTGAAAAAGTGTGTGGGGCAATGTTAACAGCCCCAGGCAGGTTTCACTAAAGGAGGTGGTCCTGCACAACAAAGACACAAACTGTTAGTACCACATCCTGAAATCAAGTGATGCACCATAAAGGAATAAATTGACATTTTACATAAAACAACACAAATTTGAAAAGGCTCATTGTATTTACTGAGATTTCCTGACATGCACAACTAATTACTCTTCTTGGCTTTTAAATGTTGAGCAGAATGTGTCTGTACTTAGTCCTCTGCTGCAGCCAAGAAGGAAGGAGCTGTTAGTCCTTCATAGTTTAGGAGAAAAACACACAAGTTTACATGTCTGGTTCTTCTGTTGGATATTATAGTTTACGATAAATCATGCTTGAGATGCTTGGATATCAACCCTATGAGGTACGTTGACTTTAATAATATTAAATGGTATGTTTTAGTCAAAATTACAGAATTTTAATTGTTATATCAATAGTTCTGTGTTGTTGTTTGTTTGTTTTTTTTACTATAACAGCAGTACTGCATTCTTGGACAATTTTACGTATTTATTGAAATGTTTACTTTTGCTTCAAGACTAGAAAATTTAAACATAAACTTAGAAAATTATGCTGCAAGACATAAATACTACAAGCCTACAGTTGGTTTTCTAGTTCATTAATGCTCTGTGGGGATTAATGATCCACAGAAATTAAATTTATACATAATCATGCAGAGTTTGCATATGGAGTGTGTAAATTGTTAATAATATGTTTTTAAAAAGTCAATGTTGAAAAGCATTGAATGCAAAAGAAATATGTAAAATTTGTTTCAAATTGAAAGGGTAACTTTACAGAGCAAATGAAAAATGTATTATGCACAAGAGAATTGAAAATTAGTGTCTACATTTGTTTTACTACTATAACAAGTACTGTGAAACATCAAACAAGACTTGAACTAACTATATGTGTCCTTTTTTTCTGCACAGCACCCATCATAAAATAAGAATGCTATAGTGAACAGTTGTCCGTGGATTATTTGCCAGTATGTCCACTGTCCATATATAATGTGGTCATGTGCTTAGATTTATTTTTAAATGTGTTACAGTGCTCGTGTACCATCTGATAATATCAATAAACCCAAACAAATCAATCCCCCACCTCGGTAATGAGTACGTCTCTTTGTTTTTCTTTCTCCCTTCCTATCCTATCCTCTGGTTCTTTTCTTCTCTAACAGGTTCAAACTCATCTGGAAAACCCAACAAAGTACCACATCCAGCGTTCCCAGCAGCAACAGGTGAAACGCTACCTGGGAAAACTTGGCTCTCAGGCGTTGAGCTTGCCCTGCCCCAACCAGACCTCTGACCACGGGGGCATGCCGCCAGGGCCAGGCAACAGCGCCCCCAACAGCCCTATGGCCTTACTGACCCTCAACTCTAACTGCGAGAAAGAGGTGATGATTAAATGGAGAATTTTGCTGGAATTCTGCTCAAGTGACACCTGTTTTATCCCGAACGTGCCTTTCTTTTCCTGTTTTTGCTTCAGATGGATGATGTCATTGACGATATTATTAGTCTGGAGTCCAGTTACAGTGATGACATCCTGGGCCTGATGGATCCAGGACTTCAGATGGCTAACACAGTAGGTGTTTGTTTCATTCAGAAACATAAACAAGGAAGTACTTTGTTTTATTTATGTTGATGGGACAGCTGATCAGCGCAGCCTGTGGAAATTAGTTTGGTTCTCAGATTATATTTTTTTCTGTCTTTTCCAGATTCCTGTACCTGCGAACCTCATGGACATGTACGGGAACCAAGGTATGCCCCAACAAGGTCTGCCCATCAGCAACTCCTGCCCTGCCAACGTGCCCAACATCAAAAGGGAATACTCTGGTGTGCAGCACAGTCCTTTCACTGATCTTTGATATCATAGGTCATCAGAACACATCTTTTAAATGTGTACAGCTCCAAGTTCAATTATAAAACAGCGTCCAACAGCACCTACTTAATGAAGTCTTATTCTCCAGGCCTTTGTGTAGCTCTAAAATGAGTTCTTTTACTTATCCTTCCTGTAGTTTAATAATCATATATAGATGATATGTATTATTTCAGAGTGTGTGGGTGTGTATTCTGTATGTTTTAATATTGAAAACAACCTTATTCATCGCAGTTTCACAATCCCCTGCCATCATGCATATGCTGGATAAGTCTGGATCCTGTGGCAAGTTTGACAACTATCAAAGGCCTGAAGGGTTCCCAGTGGGTATGTCTGCTTAATTAACTTCAAAATGCAGACGTCCACTGTGGCACGTTTTACATTTTCGCTTTGTTGTCGTTGTCATCGATCATCACATTTGTGTTTTTTTCAGAGGCTGAAGTTAGAGCTCTGGCAAAAGAAAGGCAGAAGAAGGACAACCATAATCTGAGTGAGCATTAAAGGAGACTTTTAGTATTTTGTTTTAAGTTGAAGGGAAAATCAACTGATTATTCTAACACTTTCTTTTTGTTTCTCTCATCTCTAGTTGAGAGAAGACGGCGGTTTAACATCAATGATAGAATCAAGGAGTTGGGGACATTAATTCCAAAGTCCAATGACCCGTAAGTTTATAATTGAAACATGTAGGTTTGCCTGTATATAATATTTAACGTAAACAGCCAATTTATCACTCAGTGTGTTGTGAATAAGTAGCATGTCTCAGGATATAACAGGAGGGAGTTTTCACTTGAACAAACAACACTTAATTTCTCAAATTCAATATGTACCAGAATAATCAGTGACGTGCAGAGCCTCCCCTGCCGTAATGAAGAAAAATAAAATATACAATAAACAAATAAACGAAATGGTTATATTTATCAAATGGTTTGAACTATGAACAAATTTCCCATTTTACTTGATCAATTTGACTGTTTTGTTTTTTTTATTATTATTAAAAATCACTGAAATGTCGCATTGCCTTTCAAACATTGGGAAGAGATGCAGGGTGAGGCAGCAGCAAACTAAGCCTTACTTTGAATTGCGCAATCCCTCACAAACTGTGCTGTGTCAATGTTGCCAATCAAATGTTTCAAACACTTTTAATATATGCCCCCCTGTCTTTCCATAGTTTGGCTGATGTTTATAATTTATATGTGTAGCCTAGTTTGTGTGCTCAGGGATCTTACAACAACAGTGAAGAGGCACTGGGTGAGGCAGGCGGTTCTTTCGCCTCAGGGTAGGGGGCGCTCATGAGCCCTGCCGCCAATCAAATGGGAGACTGGCTCAGTTCATGGCAGCAGCAGCTCATACTGGTACTACTGGTCTGGCGCAGAAATCACTGCTACTGCTTTGAATGTCTGTTTCTATTTTTTATTTTATAATAAATCAGTCGTCATTGTTGTATTAGACTCACTGGAAGTAGCATTTCATTACATGATTTCTGCATTCATTTGGTTTTCAAAATTAATCCCTCAACATCTATCTCAACCGCTGCCGCTGTGCGTGTGTGCACGTGCATGTGTGTGTGCATCTGTATGTGTGTGTCTGTGAGGTGGACACTAGTCAGAGAGATTAATGAAGAAAACCAAATGAATGCAGAAATCACGTAATAAAATGCTACTGCTAGTGAGTCTAATGCAACACTGACAACTGTTTTATGAAATAAAAATAACAACAAATGACCATAACAGCAGCAGTTGCGTGGCAGGGCGATGATAACTGCCTCAGACACCGGCAGCTGGAGTGGAAGACAGGAAGCAGGGAATGCCACTGGTAGCTGCCACTGCCACGAATTGAGCCATCCCTGTTGTCAAATGGAGAATGATCTACTCTGTTCAGTTCAAATATTTGTAAATCTGACTCTGATGGAGTCAGTGCCTCACCAGTCATGAACTTCACCGCAAGTCACTGAGAATGATTAATGATTAATCAGTTATAAATAAAAACAGCAACAATGATTAAACATTTTAGTCACACAGACATCAGTGTATATAGTATCATTCATTCTTTTCATATCCAACTGGGAATCCACAACTGGAAAAGGAAAAATGACTCGTTATTTCATTATTCATGTACAAATCTAAATAAAAAAAAGTTATTTTTCATTGTTTCGATTGTGCACACAAATAAAAGTTGGAAATAAACAAATGGATCAAATGTCAGGTTTCATTTTGACGTTTTTTATATCCGATTTGGTATGACCCGGAAGTTACTGACGTTTTTGTGTGTTACGCGAAGTGGCTTCTACTTAGATTGGCTACCAGTTTATTAGACAAAACAACAAACCCTGAAAGATCCTGTTGATGTTTTCAGTTCTGTCGTGTCGTCCTCCTCCTCTCAGGAAATTCTCCATTACCGCAGAATGCACTGGGCAGAATACTAGCAAACCCATGACTGCACAGCTCAAAACAGGAACTTCTGGGTCACACCAAATTGGATTTCAAAAATATCAACATGAAACCTGACATTTGGTCCATTTGCTTATTTCCAATTTCTAATTTGTGCGTACAATCGAAAGAAGGAAAAACAACTCGATTTCTGATTGTAATTGAAAATGAAAAGAACGAATGATACAAATTATTATCACTTTACTAAACTGCAAAGTACTATATATGTGCATCCCAAAATTGTTGAAATAAAACAGTGTGTATTAATACTAAGTTATTTATTTTGCATATGAATGTCCCAACAGAAGAAAATATATACACAAAACACTCAAGCATAACTTATAAACTCCCACTCCTTCTTCTTAAATAATTAATAACAGTAACAGTCTTCATAGTCGAAGCATATCTATACTATATCTTATAATATAATATAATATAGATACTTATAAAGACATAAATGTAAATGAAAGTAAATGTAAACATGTGATGATAGTAATGTCAGTCACATTTACTGCATGAATTACTGTCTCTACAGCATCTCTTAAAATAACTGAATGGAACCTATAAAGACAGCTCTATTTTCACGGTTTTTGACCTTAGTGGCCTTTTGTGAATAAACATTCAATGCAGTATTCAGTTTTTACACAGAACTCAGACTCATAAGCACCATCACCTCTGTGATCTCTGCAGACGTGCTAACTGGTCCTCCCTTCCATAATCATCCTTGTTTGTGTGACTAAATAGTTGTAAAGATCAGAAGGTCTTCTGTCTTATCAGCCTAAGACCATGAAACACTTGAGGGCTTGTGATACAGCTGCAGCAAAATCAACATCATTAGTAATACTACTGTCTCCATCAAAGTGATAAAATCTCTGAAAGTGATTTTTTTTTAAGACGGCTTGTTGTCTGACATTAAAATTGATAGATGTGTGGACGGTGCTGACACACAACTCCTTTGTGTTGTCAGGGACATGCGCTGGAACAAGGGCACCATCCTCAAGGCATCAGTGGACTATATCAGGAAGCTGCAGCGGGAACAACAACGAGCCAAAGAGCTGGAGAGCCGTCAGAAGAAGTTGGAGCATGCCAACCGACACCTGATGTTAAGGATACAGGTAACAAAGAAATGCACTTTGGAAGAAAGGTCATATGTGAATGTTATGGTTATGGTTGAATATACAGTGGTATAAAAACACTTTTGGACACTATGTGGACATTCACAAGAAATATTTGCCAATATAATTTTTTTTTATGTGTTTCAAAGGGTGTGGCTGCATCAGAAACACAAACTAATGCAAATTATTTTTAGAAAATATAATAAAACTACATTTTTGACAGTTTCAACATGTCATTTCCTCAAAGTGTTTCATTATCTGCCAGTGAGGGTCCTTGGGCAAGACCCTTAATGCTCCGCCCAATGGGCAGCACGGTGGCGCAGTGGTTAGCGCTT